>JAVGWX010000021.1:38096136-38303636 GCA_036924085.1 Ariolimax columbianus
AATTTCCGGAATTAAATTCTTTGCTCGTGCTGAATTTTCGATGATATGTGTCTTTAGTGCCTTCTTTTACTTTCAGGGGTGTACTGAATAGTGTGGACTTCGCTTTTCTTGCTGTAGTGCAATTTCGATGATAGCCGTTTGTTGCAACTGACTCAAAGGAAAGCCGTTTCTTGCAACTGACTCTGAGGATAGCCGTTTCTTACAACTGACCCCGATGATAGCCGTTTCTTGCAACTGACACAGAGGATAGCCGTTTCTTGCAACTGACCCGATGGATAGCCGTTTCTTGCAACTGACCCACAGGATAGCCGTTTCTTGCAACTGACCCAGAGGATAGCCGTTTCTTGCAATTGACCCAGAGGATAGCCGTTTCTTGCAACTGACCCACAGGATAGCCGTTTCTTGCAATTGAACCTGAGGATAGCCGTTTCTTGCAACTGACCCTGAGGATAGCCGTTTGTTGCAACTGATCCCGATGATAGCTGTTTCTTGCAACTGACTCCGAGGATAGCTGTTTCTTGCAACTGACCCGGGGGATAGCCGTTTCTTGCAACTGACCCGGATGATAGCCGTTTCTTGCAACTGACCCAGAGGATAGCCGTTTCTTGCAATTGACCCAGAGTATAGCCGTTTCTTGCAACTGATCCAGAGGATAATCATTTCTTACAAGTGACCCCGAGGTTAGCCGTTTCTTGCAAGTGACCCCGAGGATAGCCGTTTCTTGCAACTGACCCCGAGGATAGCCGTTTCTTGCAACTGACCCTGAGGCTATCCCATATATACAATCTACCACTTACTTGTGTAAGACTCTACATTAGCTATTCAGTTCAACTACACAATTTGGAACTTTTTCCGCCAAATTGAGAAAGATTTTTAAATAACAAATTAAGCCAAAATCTTTCAGGTGAAATGGATATTCTGTATGTGTTTTGTATATGCTTGGAATCCTTTGAAATGTCCTGATACTATAGAATGGAACGAGTGAGTTGAACAAAAGGAGGATCCAATGACAATCTTCACACTGAAGTAGATCCACACAAACAGATATTCAAAACGGTCGTTTTTAGTCGTTCCACCTCAGATCAAGGTCTCGGTTTCTCTTACAAAGGACACAGTAGGGCTGTTTTTATCTCCTCACTGCTTTTGTCTCATATCTGTCTCGCGAGACCAGTATGTTTCTTGAAAGTCTACTACAGAAGATACTAGAGGGGGAAGACCCAGGGGAAAGGGGAAATGAGGAAGGGGACGACCAAGATTCAGCTTTACATCTCAGGCGCGCAGAGATATTGAAGTATGATCCTTGGCTAAAATGAAGAGAGCTGCATATGTAAATGTAACTGGTTGTATACAGACTCTGCAGAGTCTTCTAAACCAGTATAAAGATGTTAAGTTAAGATATATGATAGGGTCAAGTGAAAGGACATACTCAGAGAAACATACAACCAGTCTTAGGACTGGCCACCTATTTGTTGATATATCTAAATGTATGTACATGTGTATTTATATAAAATGTGTATCTTTCACTGTGTCGCAGCGGCTCTCAAAATCTTCAAATGTCTCATTTGGTTTTCTCAAACTCTTGCGATGTGCCACAGGGACTCTTAAACTCCTTCAGTGTGTCACAGGGATTCTCAAATTCTTGCGCTGTGCCACAGGGAGTTCTTAAGAAACACATATTCCCTAAACCAAATGCGAAAGTCACATCGTATGTTGCGACCACGACGTGAATGGAATAGTAAATTGAGATAACAGCTGACATATAACACGTGACAGATAACAGGTGACGGATAAAATTTGATAGATAACAGGTGACATATAACATGTGACAGATAACAGGTGACAGATAACATGGGACAGATAACATTTGACAGATAACAGGTGACAGATAACAAGTGACGGATAACGTGTGACCGATTACACGTGACAGATAGCATATGGCAGATAACATGTGACATATAACAGGTGACAGATAACAGGTGACATATAACAGGTGACATATAACAGGTGACAGATAATATGTGACATATAATAGGTGACAGATAACAAGCATTAAAGTGTAAACAAGTGTATAGGAAATTACATAAAGAAATAAATCTCACATTTTTAAAAACAAAACACAAATATTTCTCATTTTGATAAGAAAAAGGAAACGGGTGATTAAATAGGAAACAAATGTCTAAAAAAAAAATTCTTATAATTAATAGTTAAGGGCACAATGGAACCGTACAGAAGATGACAAAAGATGCATTTAAACAATGAGTAAGAACAAAACCGTGTTTGTTCTAATTGCCAAAGGTCACCGGAATAATTATAATGTCGAGGAATGCGGTTGTTATTATTGATCCAGCAGCATCCAGGCTCTCGTCCTTCGGCCCAATGCCATGTAATTATATCTACACGTATTTATTAGTTGTAGTCTAGTGCGATACAAAGTGTTCCATGTATCTGGCCTCGGTGGAAAAGGAACCTTTTTAACATCGTTGATCGCTGAGAAAAGAGATGATGATTAACGGTTTCGATGGATGTGTACACAGGAGTATGTTGTAGTTGGATTCTGTTCAGGTGTTTGTTTAATGGGATGTGTTGGGTTCTCAGTCGGAAAATGAGGCTCTGATCCTTCCGCGTGAGTTGATTTATACTGTCATTTGGATTGGTGCTTGCTACATGTCTGTAGATCTCCCTTACCGTGTTTCCCATGGCCCATCTGTTCAGCCAAGTTTCTTTGTTTGCTGATCTTATAAGCTGTTTGGCTGTTTGTAAAGTTGTTGCTGTTTGTGGCTGTTCTTGCATTTATCCCTTCTTTGCTAGTCTGTCTATCTTGTTATTGCCAGGTGTGCTTGAGTGTCCATGATTCCCCTGCAGAACTGTTTTGACAACATGGGAAGTGATAATGTGGTGTTACTGATAAAACAACTCAATGCGTTACCGAGGATTTGAACATGTGTCCTCGAGGTAACAAGACCGGTATACAAATCAATGGACCAGTCGTTCCTCTGACGACACAAATATATGAATTGCGTTTATAATCTGGCAAGCTGAAATATGTTTTGAGGAGAAAGATTCCATACACGTGCTAACAACTGATAAATGCACAACAGTGGAAGTGAGACAGGCCGTAGCCTTGTTCTTCAATGACTTTAACAAAGGCAACGGTTAGCTCAAGGCTCCCAACATTGTTTTACAGCGTTTCTTGCAAATACACAGGTTAACACAACGAGTCTCCATTCACTAGTAATATGTGGCAAGTCTGCAACAGGTGTCGTGAGATCTGTGCCACAAGTTCAAAGAGCCTTCTTACCAATCTCAAATTGTTTAAATACATGTATTACTTGAGTGATATTACTGCTTCGAATGGGGCAATTCTATTCTCATACGACCCTGGCGAAGGTTTTAGTTTGATACCCCCACCTAAGTTATATGTTGTAGGAATATATGACATAACTCTATATATATAGCAATAACAATCTATAAATAAACATAAATTGAAGAAGTACATTGCAAGGTTAACATGGTATTATATATATATATATATATAAATATATATAAATATATATATATATATATATATATATATATATATGTATATATATATATATATATATATATATATATTTATATACTCTATATATGCTTTGCTTTAAGACAGAATGCTTCACTTTATTTTACATTTTCAATTCCACGGAAATATAGATCTGCAAGGTCCACCGCTCACAGATTCTATTAAAAAAACCAAAGATCTGCAGCTACCACTCTCCGCTGATTCAAAAGAGACATAAACCTTAAACGTTCACCCTTCACAAATTTTATGAAAATATAAATATACAATGTCCACTCTTCGTAAATTCTATTTAACATAGATATGCATTGTTTACTCTACACAGTTTCTATAGAAACTTAGACACCCAAGCGTTCACATTCCATCGATTGTCCAAGACCACAGACCTGCAACTTGCAGTAATTTACCAGTTCATTTAATCTTGGCCCTTCATTGGAGTGTGTGAGTCTCTACAGCTGTCTATAGACCTTTCGATTGACGTTTACCCCAGATTGGAGTGTGTGTGTCTCTACAGCTGTCTATAGACCTTTCGATTGACGTTTATCCCATATTGGAGTGTGTGAGTCTCTACGGCTGTCTATAGACCTTTCGATTGACGTTTACCCCAGATTGGAGTGTGTGAGTCTCTACAGCTGTCTATAGACCTTTCGATTGACGTTTACCCCAGATTGGAGTGTGTGTGTCTCTACAGCTGTCTATAGACCTTTCGATTGACGTTTATCCCATATTGGAGTGTGTGAGTCTCTACAGCTGTCTATAGACCTTTCGATTGACGTTTACCCCTTATTGGATTGTGTGAGTCTCTACAGCTGTCTATAGACCTTTCGATTGACGTTTACCCCAGATTGGAGTGTGTGAGTCTCTACAGCTGTCTATAGACCTTTCGATTGACGTTTACCCCAGATTGGAGTGTGTGAGTCTCTACAGCTGTCTATAGACCTTTCGATTGACGTTTACCCCATATTGGAGTGTGTGAGTCTCTACAGCTGTCTATAGACCTTTCGATTGACGTTTACCCCTTATTGGATTGTGTGAGTCTCTACAGCTGTCTATAGACCTTTCGATTGACGTTTACCCCATATTGGAGTGTGTGAGTCTCAACAGCTGTCTATAGACCTTTCGATTGACGTTTACCGCTTATTGGATTGTGTGAGTCTCTACAGCTGTCTATAGACCTTTTGATTGACGTTTACCCCAGATTGGAGTGTGTGAGGCTCTACAGCTGTCTATAGACCTTTTTATTGACCTTTACTCCCATATTGGAGTGTGTGAGGCTCTATAATTGTGAAGAGACTTTGCAATAGATGGTCCCATATCTTCTCTCGGATTGTATTGCCTGAACTGACTGCCGAGATTTCATCCCTGCACGTTTTTCCCCAGTGTTCTACATGAACCTTCGCTCTATCTGTCTCCTTCTCAGATTCTCGATCATTGACGGATCAAACTGTCCGTGACCCTCACACATGATGTAGCCTTTCAAGGAGCACCCACATCACTCCATTTTTCTCGGTGCACGGCCATTCTTCTTACGGTGTACCAGTTCTGGTTCATGATTTTTATTCTCGCTTCCCTGGTTCGTCGCCTAATTCTCTTGGGTTGGCTTCTCTTCCGCTTTCCCCCTGTGGTTCATAACATGGCGGTTCTGTATCATCCCTATTACTTGTATTTTTCGTTTAATTTCAGCATTACATGTCCATGGTTCACACTCGAATGACTATACACAAACGAATAAATATACATTTGACAAATAAATGTACAGAGACCAGAACTTGTAACTGTCTTCTTGAACTTTGTCTGTTCTGGTCGTTCCACCTTGACTTGAACGTACGGTTGTATGCCTAGTTGATCCTGCGAGACATATTGGCAGGAGTCTTATGCTCACGGTAGGTTCTACCAAACCGAACAATTCATCATCAGTTGAGAGTTCATACATGAACACTCGACGATCCTTCAACTTTGGGATTTACGACGGGGCTAAAAATTCAAACAGTTTATAACAGACTCTAAAAATGTAAACACCGATATTTCTAACCCAGTTCGCGTAGATTCTTTGTGATGAGGCAGGCTCACTTTGTGATCTGTTGAAAGTCGCATCAGCCAGGGTTTCCTTCTAGAACCTGCTAGTTTTGATTGGTTGAGCTATGACTTAATGAAGGCAGGCGCATCTGAAGTCCAATTGGCGGAGCTAACCCCGATGAAGACAGGGACAGCTTCATGCTAATGGACAAGCTACAAAAGGACAAAGGCAGGATCCGAATAGTCTCATAGGTGGAGCAACGATCTGATGAATGCAGGGTCGGATATAGTCGTATGGGCCATGCTTCCGCTTACTAGGGGCAGGGGGAGCTATAGTAGTTTCATGGGTGGAGATAAAGAAGACTGTTCAAAACAGGAATCAGGGGAGAGCATATTTTGCGGCTCTAAGCTCAAAGAGGAAACATGTTTAAATCTTGCAAGGTATTGTGATTCAATTATCCTGAATATTTTTGAGGAATTCCTGCTATTTCGCTATTGGATGCTCCAGAAAACCCAACAAAGCCATTGGTCAACCTGGCTGCCATTGTTGCAGCGGCACTTGCGCGCGAGTTGCACGCAGTGACAAGATTGATCGGTAGGTTGCTGACTTCCGGTGCTCTGTTCAGACCAAGTTTGCTCGAAACAGCTGCAATGGTAAAATTGTGGTTATCGTCCCCGCATGCGTCGATGATGATGTCACTGTCATCGTCTTCATCATCATCATTATCGTCAATATCGATCTCACAATCTTCTTGGTCATCAGAGTTGTTGGAAACTCGAGAGCTTTCACCTCGACCAGACCAAGTTTCCGTCATTGCTCCTAAAGTTGGAGACCTGCCGCTTCTCATCGAATGCTCTTTCTGGAAAGCAGCGCTGTTTTGGGAATTCCCCAAACTGAGATCATTTTCTTGGAAAATCTTGAAGTCGTGCCTATCAGATTCATCCAATCCTGACGCTCCTAATATCTGCAGTCTGGCGTGTATTCTCTTGTGGCGCTCCAGGTTACTTTTGTGACTAGTGGCGTAGTCACAGTTAGGGCAGGTGTAATCTTTCTGACCACTGTGCACGGACAGATGCCGCTTTAACAAAGCTTTACGGCAGAAGCGGCGCCCACAGAATGGGCAGGAGTACCCGTTATGGTGAAATATTGTGATGTGCTCTCGTAAAGACGATTTCGTGGCAAACGTAACGCCACAGCATTCCAGCTGTTTCTCGCAGGCTTGGTGCATTGTCGCAACATGTCGCTTTAGATTATTACGTCTGTCTGTAACGTATCTGCAATGCGGGCAGGGGAATAACTTTCCTCGGAAAGTGTTGCAAACAAGCATCGCAAGCTCTAGATAATTCCTTGTGAGAAATGGGGGCTTTCTTTTGGCTACTTCCCCAGCAAGATGGGCTTGGTTTGCTGCTTGTATCTGGGCCATGCTCAAATATTTCATCTCTTCTGGGCTTGGGAATATGCCCGAGTATTGCAATAATGGAGAAGGAATGCCCATGGAGGAGGAAACAGGACCAGCCCCGGCTGCAAGATTTGACATTGCCGACAGCATGTTTACGTTTAAGTTTAAGCTGTTTGAGGTCACGGACGACAGCGGCAACCCCTGGAACATTGGTCTGATTGGTAGAGTCGGTGCCCCGGATGTCATGACTGAAGATGATGTGGCTGCAGCAGAATTCACGGATGAAGTCCCTCTCATGCCATTTCTATGACCATTCCCGCAGCTTAAACTGTTCGAGCCATTGATTTGAGGCATCAGAGCTGGGTGAAGGAACGTTCTGTCACTTTCTAGAAGTAGTCGTGGCCGCTCCAAAACGTTGACAGATCTATGAAGCAGAGAAAGAAAAAAAAACCTCAAATAAATACATGTATTCTTCAATATACACAATGATATCTTCTTCTTCGTTCGTTCTCAATCTCCCGCTACCAAACCCTGAAAGGGCTTAAGTAGCAGAATGTAGTCCAGAGAACGGAATGCGTTGTGTCGTAGTTTACAACTTGGCTGCGATATTTGCTCTTTTCGGTCCAACACATCCGACGTCAGCAAGAATATTTTGAGTACCGGGTTAGCATTCCCTCTTGGATCCCTTCTCCTTAGCCAGTCTGCCCTGTTGCAGCCTGTTATCCAGGATCACCGCGTGGAGGTGTAGAAGGGTCTTGGCAGATCTGGTTCGCTGGTCCTGACGCTAGCAGTCAGCTATGGGTCGCTGACCACTGCAGCTCGTGCACTGCTCAACATCTTGATCCCACACAATGAAATGAAATATCGGAACTTCGGCTCCCATTAGATGATACGGAGGAAAAATACGAAGAAGTGAAATGAGCCGACGAAGAGTAAGAAGAAGAAGAAGACGAAGAAGATGAAGAAAAAGAAGAGGAAGAGGAAGAAGAAGAGGAAGTAGAAGAAACAAAAAAGAATACGGAAAATAAGAAAAAGATGAATAAAAAGACGAGAAGGGATAGGAAGAGGAGAAGAAACAAGTAACAGATGACGAAGAAGAATAAAAATAATATAAAGATGAAGAAGAAGCAGAAAAGGAAGTAAAGGAATAAGAAGAAGAAGAAGAAGAAGAAGAAGAAGAAGAAATGGAGGAAGACGGAGAAGAAGAAAAAGACGAAGAAGAAAAAGAAGAAGAAGAAGAACAAGAAAAAGTAGAAGGACTAACAAAAATAAAAAGAGTAGGAAGAGGAAGAAGAGGAAGAAATGGAAGAAGAAGAAGAAGAAGAAGAAGAAGAATCAGAAGAGGAAGAAGAATCAGAAGAAGAAGAAGAAGAAGAAGAAGAAGAAGAAGAAGAAGAAGAAGAAGAAGAAGAAGAAGAAGAAGAATCAGAAGACGAAGAAGAATCAGAAGAAGAATCAGAAGAAGAAGAAGAAGAAGAAGAAGAAGAAGAAGAAGAAGAAGAATCAGAAGAAGAAGAAGAAGAAGAAGAAGAAGAAGAAGAAGAAGAATCAGAAGAAGAAGAAGAAGAAGAATCAGAAGAAGAATCAGAAGAAGAAGAATCAGAAGAAGAAGAATCAGAAGAAGAAGAAGAATCAGAAGAAGAAGAAGAAGAAGAATCAGATGAAGGAGAAGAAGAAGAATCAGAAGAAGGAGAAGAAGAAGAATCAGAAGAAGGAGAAGAAGAAGAATGAGAAGAAGGAGAAGAAGAAGAATGAGAAGAAGAAGAAGAAGAAGAAGAATCAGAAGAAGAAGAAGAAGAAGAATCAGAAGAAGAAGAAGAAGAAGAAGAATCAGAAGAAGGAGAAGAAGAAGAATCAGAAGAAGGAGAAGAAGAAGAGGAAGAAGAGAAAGACTGAGAGGAAATGGAAAAGGAAGAAAAAAAGGGGAAGAGAAAGAAGACGAAAAGGAAGAATTTGTCACAGTATAATAATAATAGTAAAAATAATAGTAATAATAATAATGATAATAATATCAATAATTAATAACGATTATTATAATCTAGTCCTACTTATTTTAAACGTCAGTGGGCTGAACAGCAGTCACGTGTTTCTGGTTGTCAATCAAATGTCATGTGCCAACTACTGACCAACAACAAACCTTGAGCTACTTTAGTTGTCTCATGAGCCCAAATTGTTTCGAGAACTTTTTATGTAACAGAAACGTGTGCTTGTGGTAAAAAGTAAAGTAAAGTAAAGTATCCCTTAGCATTACTGCCGTAGGGGTGTGAGGTGTTAGCGATCTCACATTTCAAAGGATCGGCTATATGAGGGCGGTAGCCATCTCCTCTCCCTCGCCGCTTTTACTTCCCGGACTGAACCGGTACCCATTTAAGGCTGGGTCGACCCGGGAGCCATTGCGGTCTGAAAAAACATTAGCGCCTCAACTGGGGAATGAACCCAGGACCACTCAGACGCGAAGCCAGAACGCTAACCACTGCTTGTGGTAAGCAGTGACTAACAATAAGTCGGGAACACGATGCTCGAACTCATGGCTTGAACAAATGGCAATGTGGCATAGTCTTTTTATATTGACAGAAATCAAATACGGTGATGGTTAGGCAGAAATGCAATATAACAGATGATTTGACAGACAAAAATATGGTAACTGGCTTGACGGAAATAAAAATTTGGTAAATGGTTTACAGAAATAAAATATGGTAAATGGTTTAATTGACCAAAAAAAATATGGTAACTGGGTTACAGAAATAAAATATGGTAAATTAATTGTAAGAAATAAAATATGGTAAATTATTTGACAGAAATAAAATTTGGTAAACAGTTTGAAAATAAAATATGGTAAATTATTTGACAGAAATAAAATTTGGTAAACAGTTTGAAAATAAAATATGGTAAATTATTTGACAGAAATAAAATTTGGTAAACAGTTTGAAAATAAAATATGGTAAATTATTTGACAGAAATAAAATTTGGTAAACAGTTTGAAAATAAAATATGGTAAATTATTTGACAGAAATAAAATTTGGTAAACAGTTTGAAAATAAAATATGGTAAATTAATTGTAAGAAATAAAATATGGTAAATTATTTGGCAGAAATAAAATTTGGAAAACAGTTTGATAATAAAATATGGTAAATTATTTGACAGAAATAAAATTTGGTAAACAGTTTGAAAATAAAATATGGTAAATTATTTGACAGAAATAAAATTTGGTAAACAGTTTGAAAATAAAATATGGTAAATTATTTGACAGAAATAAAATTTGGTAAACAGTTTGAAAATAAAATATGGTAAATTAATTGTAAGAAATAAAATATGGTAAATTATTTGGCAGAAATAAAATTTGGAAAACAGTTTGATAATAAAATATGGTAAATTATTTGACAGAAATAAAATTTGGTAAACAGTTTGAAAATAAAATATGGTAAATTATTTGACAGAAATAAAATTTGGTAAACAGTTTGAAAATAAAATATGGTAAATTATTTGACAGAAATAAAATTTGGTAAACAGTTTGAAAATAAAATATGGTAAATTATTTGACAGAAATAAAATTTGGTAAATGGTTTGACATACATAAATCATGATAAATGGTTTGACAGAAAGCTATGGAAACAATACATCCATATATGATGAAGGAATACAAAAGGGAGAGACGGAGAAGCAGCAGGCCGAATGATGGTATGAGTTCAAATCCTCTAGAGGGTATTATCTTCTTCTGTCAGGTCTCAAATCAAAACCTCTTCGGTACAGGGCATGGCGACTGTACGGACAAGCCGCATTTATTCATCAGCCTCAAAAGGGCTCCATATACGGAGGACTTCGGTAAGAGGTGTAAGGACTATAGTGATAGGAGTAGGGGTAATAAACAAGAGAGTGAATAATACATCGGAACGAAGAAGAGGAGGAAAGATAAGGAAACAGACAAGAGGAAGAGAATGAGGAGAAGGAGGCTGAAAAGGAGAGGGAATGGAAAGGAAGACAAATAGGAGGAGGAGAAGGAGACGAAGGGGACGGAAGAGAAGGAAAATGAGGAGGAGAAAAAGAAGAGGAGATGAAAAAGGAGAAGAAGAGGAAGAAAGAAGAGAAGTAGTTGAAGGAGGAAAAGAAGGAGAAACAAGAGTAGAACAAATAAGAGGAGAAATAAGAGAAGAACGAAGAAGAGATGAAAGAAATAAGAGAAGAACGAAGGAGAGAAGGAGCAATAAAAGAAGAACAAATAAGAGAAGAGTGAATAAGAGGAAAAGGAACAAGAGAATGAGGAACAAGAGAAACAGAAATACAAGGCGAATGAATAATTAAAAAAGAAACAAGAGAAGAACGAATAAGCGAAGGAGAATAGGAGAAGGAGGAGACGAAGAAATAAAAGGAGATGAAGAAATAAAAGAAGGAAAAATAAGATAAGAAGGAATAAGAGAAGCAGGAATAAGAGAAGGGCGAATAGCAAAGGAAGAAACAAGAGAATTAGGAGACGAAGAAATAAGAGAAGGAGAAATACGATAGGGAGGAATAAGAGAAGATCGAGGAAGAGAAGGAGGAGAATGATAAAGAAGAGGATGAGGCGATGCAGGTCATGTGACCTTTATAAATGGTTTCCTTTCTCTACGCTGGACAATGCTGGTACGTGGAGAGGAAGACACAAAGCCACTGTAACCTCCCGAGATTGTCGAAGAAGTCTGACATACCACGTTATGTTAGAGAGTTTGTCACGGAAACAATCGCTGCAGGGTGTTGCTGTATAGTGTTCTCCCCGTGTCTTACCGGGACTTGAGGCGGGATCAAAGAAGAGTTGAGCTGTAACCTGCAACGGGTGTCGTAAGAGGCTGCTATCCCATTGTGCAGAAACTTGAAGACACAGAAACTTTAACAGTTGCAGCTAGGTGGACGTTGTATGGCTTGGTCTGATGCTCCTCAGGGAACTAATAAAGGATTCCCTTACTGATTGATACATAATTTACGTCAGACGTGGCCTTTTTGCGAGTGAAGAGTAGTCAGTGTCAGGTGAACCGTACTCAACTGGGTCGTTATAGGGAAACAACGCAATGCAATGCATTGCAGATCTGGATCTCAAAGTTGAAGAAGATGCGAATATGTGAGTACCTTCCACTTATTTGTATTGCTTTCTCTCTATCTCTCTTTCTCTCTCTCTCGCTCTCTCTCCCTCAGGGACTTTCCAACACAATGTCGTTCAATTCTTTCTTCTTGTAGCTGTTTCTACATCACCTTCTATCTCTCTGTCTGTCTCTGTATTCCCCATCATATGCCTCTCTTTGATCTCCATACCCATCATCTCCAATTTCCCATAATCTCTCTCCATAATCTCCCTCTCTATTCGCCTCTCCATCATCTCCCTATCCCTCTCCAACATCTCCCTCTCCATAATCTCCCTCTCTATCATTTCCCATCTCCATCCTCTCCCTTTCCACCATCTCCATCTCCACCATCTACCTCTACATCATGCCCCTCTCCATCTCCTTCATCTCGTCTCATCCTCTCCTTCTCCATCATCTCTTTCTTCATCTTCTCCATCTCCATCATCTCCCTCTCCATCAATTCCTTCCCCCGATAGTTCATCTCCCTCCCGCCTGCACATGTTGCTGTGGCGCCTACACATGTTGGATGTTGTGCCTTACATTTCCGGATCAGTGTCACTTTAACTCCCATATTTCTTACTGTCCTGTGTATCCCTGTCAGTTTAAGGGACACCAAATATTATTTTCCCTCCCATATTTGCTCTGTTTCCGCCGACCATGAATGTCATACTGCCGGCGTAGTGTTACGCAGCTGTCAAGAGTTACACAAAAAACACACGCGCACCCACTCACACAAATACACACACATACACACACACACATACACACACACACATACACACACACACATACACACACACATACACACACATACACACATACTTACACACACACATACACACACATACACACAGACACACACAAATACACACACATACACACATACACATACACCCACATACACACACAAACACACAAATACACACACATACACACATATACACACATACACACACATACACACACATACACACAACTACACACGTACACACATACACACACATACACACACATATACAAACACATGCACACACATAAACACATACACACACATTCACACACATACACACACATACACATATACACACACATACACACATATACACATACATGCACACAGATACACACACATACACACACATACACACAACTACACACATACACACACGTACACACATACACACACATACACACATATACAAACACATGCACACATATAAACACATACACAAATACACACACATTCACACACATACACACACATACATAGACATACACACATACACACACATACACACATATACACATACATGCACACACAAACACACACGCACATACCCACACACGGAATTGTGGAAATAGGTAAGTATTCTTTAAAAAAACCCAACTAACATGTTCTCATTTAGCATTCCGATCTTCAATAATAATTCACCCCTACCATCCAGCATGTTGCACAACTCTACTAGAAACCTTTCCATCCAACTCCATGCCTGGTCCTAATTTTGTTGAACATGTCTCTTAAATCCTCAACATTCGAGGGGCGTTCAAATCAGACCGGGACTTTCTGATCTAGTTCTACCTGAATGGGTTACAGCGTGCTGGAACTACTATCATTAGTTAGGGACATTTGTGTCCTATTACAGCTAGGTGGCCCACTTGCCATGGGCCAATCACGTGACAGATAAATAAAAATAGCAGACAACACTGTAAGTGCTTGTATGCGACAGCGTGTTGTGATGAAATTTCTTGTGAAGGAAGGCGTGAAACCTGCGGAAATTTACAGAAGACTACAATCACAATAAGGTGATGAGACAATGATTCGCAATAAGACATTTGAATCGTGTCAACCTTTTAAAGAAGGCCGTACATCCATGCAGTGGAAGCATACGCAATCAGTATCACCCACAAAAATGTCGAACAATTGCGTCTGCAGTTAAAGTGATGGCTAGTGTTTTCTGGGACAAACTTGGCATCATTAATGTTGATTTTCTACCCCGTGGTGCCACTATCCACAGTGAACAGTACACACGCATTTTGAGTGATGTGTATACCCGTCTATGGAAAAAATGGCGTGGTTTGATCACAAAGGGCGGCCTGCTACTGAAAGATAACGCTCGACCTCATACGGTTCACCGCACTTTGTGCCATCTGCAGCAAATCGGCTGGGAGGTATTGCCACATTCACCTTACAGTCCAGCGATTTCCACCTGTTTGGACTCCTAAAAAAAATTCTGGGAGGTCAGCATTTCAACACCGATGACGAAGTTCTGGATTGGTTCTGACATACTGACACATCTTTCTTAAGTTTTTCAAGCATTAAACACTAGAATAAGGGCATATACGTCTTAGTCTTAGTGGACCTGTACTTATACATGGGCAGATGCCCATGTGCAGGTGCCAGCTCTGGTACTAGCTGCGTGTATCCCGGACAAGGGTTTCCTGCTTAGCGGGCCAGGCTTGACTCTGCTGGGTTGGGGCAATCGCTTACAGAGAGTGGTTAACCGATGTGCGTCCATCTTAATTGACTCAAATACCAGAGCAAAATAGACCCGCAGCCTGTTAGGCGCCATCTATGATGCTCTAAATAAACTACCTAACCATGGCCAGTGTTATGCTATGTCACACAATTAGTCGCCTTCTACGACATGCTCTATGTGAGGCAGTGGTGCTATTCGTGTCCTTGTCCTACACAAAGACACTGACAGACCACTCGGTCTCATAAACGTTGCAGGAGACTATATCGAGAAATTAATAGAATTTTGCCTACTTGAAATAAAAACAGTTTTCCTTACAAAAAAAGTCCCTTTTCGACTTGAACGCCCCGCATATCTATCACACCTTGCCTTACACTCCACCACACCTTCATATAACTTCCCCTCTTCCTCATTGTAATCATCTCCCTACCTCTTTCACCCCTCTCCCTTCTCTCACATCCCCTTTCCTTCCACTCAACACTTTAATTTTTTCTCGCCACCAATTAATCTCGTCTCTCCTTATCAACCTGTCAACATGCGAGATCACCCGAGACTACAATGTCCTACCATGGAATAAACATTTATCCACAAGAAATAGTTATTATTTGCCAGGAAACTCAATCCACATGTACATTTGTAGCCCGGTTAGAAATATATGACACTACTCTCTAGAGGAGCCATTCAACCAGAGGGCACTTGGTTCACACGTCACAGCTCGTGTTGTGACTGTCAGAGCGCTTTGCTTTTCTTTGGCGTTGTCAAGTTGTTGTTTTTTTTATCTTGATGTATCTCGTCTGCTCTTGATTTATATGTTATATGGAATGTTTCGTGCTGTTTTTAAAGTGTTTTTCTGATTTCTCTTGATATGTATTTTCTTTACATGAAGTTCATGATTTAACATGTATGTTGTGCTAGATTTTTTCTTCCGTTGGCAAAGTTGGCGAGACGTTAACTGTATTATTATTAAAACGAGACATGATGTCTTTTATATTCGCCGGGGGAGAGGCGACTAACGTCTGGCTAGGTAAAATATACTGTTTGAACAATGTTAGGATCAGGCAATCCTTAGTGATCGGTCAATGTTAGGGTCAGCTAATACATACTAATCAGACCATGTTAGAGTCAGGTAATACATACTAATCGGACAATGTTAGAGTCAGGTAATAGATACTGATCGGACAATGTTAGAGTCAGGTAATACATACTAATCGGACAATATTAGAGTCAGGTAATACATACTAATCGTACAATGTTAGAGTCAGGTAATACATACTGATCGGACAATGTTAGAGTCAAGTAATACATACTGATCGGACAATGTTAGAGTCAGGTAATACATACTGATCGGACAATGTTAGAGTCAGGCAATACATATTGATAGAACAATGTTAGAGTCAGGCAATACATATTGATTGGACAATGTTAGAGTCAGGCAATACATACTAATCAGACAATGTTAGAGTCAGGTAATACATATTGATCGATCAATGCTAGGGTCAGGAAAAACATACTGATCAAAACCTCTACCTCACTTCCAGGCAGTTGTGCCTGGAAACCTACTGTTTCATGGCAGTCTGCCTAATGAGCTTTTATAAATGGACGTGATCCCCATAGTAGTGAGCGACACCCGGATGAAGCCAAGCAAACCATAACCGCCTGCGGAGTGTACAGCCCTCAGATCAGAATCCCGAGCAAAATCGCAAAGAAAAGTGGCACCAAAAGAACGGCGAAGCTTGAATGATGATCAAAGAAGAACTTGCACCAGGACATGATTTGCGATATACTACCTGGAGATCTCTGGATAGGTTAAAAACAGGTGTGTCCAGGTGTGGGTCTAACCTGAACCATATACTACCTGGAAATCTCTGAATAGGTTAAGAACAGGTGTGTCCAGGTGTGGGTCTAACCTGAACCATATACTACCTGGAGATCTCTGGATAGGTTAAGAACAGATGTGTCCAGGTGTGGGTCTAACCTGAACCATATACTACCTGAAGATCCCTGGAACAGGCTAAGAACAGGTGTGTCCAGGTGTGGGTCTAACCTGAAGCATAAACTACCTGGAGATCTCTGGATAGGTTAAGAACGGGTGTGTCCAGGTGTGGGTCTAGCCTGAACCATATACTACGTGGAGATTTCTGGACAGGTGAGGAACAGGTGTGTCCAGGTGTGGGTCTAACCTGTGGGGATATGCAGACGATGAATATTGTGAATGTGGGGTCGTCCAGGACCCGGATCTCAGGATTATATGTCCTAGGATTCAGGGATTATGTGCAGTGGAGGACCTGATGGTGGTCGATGAAAGAGTATTGATGGGACCTGGTTTTTTGGCGAAGATTATGTGAAATTGCCGGAAACGGAAAGTAAGTAAGTATAACCGCCTGTAGAACCCTGTACACCTTCATCAGCTCACTCGGAATGTGAGAAAATCTACTGCAACCCGTCACCTAAAGTCCTGTTCATGGCCTACGAATGAGAAAACTTACTCAGTGTGTGTGGGACGAGGTGGTGGTTTGGGGGGGGGGGGGGGGGGGCGGGGTTTGAAGACTAATCGTTTGGTCAGGCAAAATATACTGATCAGACATGTAAGTCAGGGTCAGTAAAACACACTGGCCACGACCCTCACCTCAGTTTCCTAGTAGCCCTCCCTGGAAACGGACTGTTTTTATGGCAGCCTGGCTAACAAGGTGAGGGATCGACATGATCCCCGTAGTAGTGAGTGACACGCAGATGCAGCCAAACAATACACAACCGCCTGGAGGACCCAGGTCTACCTTCATCCGCACGCTCGGAATGTGAGGAAAGCTCTTGCAACTTGCTACTTAACTTACTCATTGTGGGCATAAACCAACCATCTTCTACTAATATGGAACTCAGCAGTGTTATCTCACGAGAATAAGATTAAACGATATTTATTAATGTAAAATCCGTTTTACTGGATGGTTCGGATATACGGGCATGTACGAAACTGTAAATATATTCAGTGATACTGAAGGTCAAAGGTCGATTACGTACTTACTTCACCTGTCCAAGCCCCACGTCATACAGTATCCATCCAGTATCCATCCAGTATTCAGCGACATGGATTGCCTTGTCCTTTGTCTCCAGCATGCCGCACTTATTGTATGTGTCCTGGGGGTTGTGGCAGGTCTTTAAGTGGTCTGGGTCTTGTATTGGGCCACAGTCATATTTGCCATCATCTGTGTATCCCCATGGTTTCATATTCATTTGGCACAGTGGTACACCATTTCGGAGTCTGTTCAGCGACTTCCCTGATGTGTATGGTAGATGATGTCCGGGGGCAGGCTCCTCCCGATGTTCCATCTCTGGGGTGTGCATCAATACGTGCCATCTCTCGATACGGTGACTTTCAGGGTTTATCTGTATGGGCTGTGTTGATTTTAAGAAGCTATGTCTGGATTTGTCTTGTGCTCTGTACCTGATGTCCAGACATTGGGTGCCTTGGGTCGTGTCCTCTGTACCTGATGTCAAAACATTGGGTGACTTGGGTCGTGTCGTCTGTACCTGATGTCCAAACATTGGGTGTCTTGGGTAGTGTTTTCTGTACCTGATGTCCAAACATTGGGTGTCTTGGGTCGTGTCTTCTGTACCTGATGTCCAAACATTGGGTGTCTTGGGTCGTGTCTTCTGTACCTGATGTCCAAACATTAGGTGTCTTGGGTAGTGTTTTCTGTACCTGATGTCCAAACATTAGGTGTCTTGGGTAGTGTTTTCTGTACCTGATGTCCAAACATTGGATGTCTTGGGTAGTGTCTTCTGTACCTGCTGTGCAAACATTGGATGTCTTGGGTAGTGTCTTCTGTACCTGATGTCCAAACATTAGGTATCTTGGGTAGTGTTTTCTGTACCTGATGTCCAAACATTGCATGTCTTGGGTCGTGCTCCTGTTTTTCTCTTTAGATTTCTGCTGCGACGTTTCTTCAAATCTCCGGTGGTGCTATGCTTATTATGGGTATATTGTATCGATGGAGGTGCATTTTAGTCACCCTGATACTATCCGAACCGCCTCAATTATTTCTTTGTCAATTTGTTCGATAAAAGTCGATAAAAACATATATACAGGTAATGGTTCAGTGACTATTCCGGTTTTCTTAGTGTGTGTTTTACCCAACCGCTGCTCCTTCTCACTACGTCATGTTCCATTGTTATCTGTCATGTACCTCCCAACAGTTCCACATTGTTGATGTTATTGTGCTCTCTTACTGCCTTGGTGACATTGATTGCTTTGATCTGGTATCTGATTTCTCTTTCTAGTATTAAATGTCTTTTAAGCAGACGTCAGATAGCTAGTAAAGTGAGACTTTGTCTGCGTTTCCGTCTACTCTCTTTAATGAACAGACAGGAAACTGAAATGCTAGTCCGGTCAGGCACATACTGTCCAGGATATCGAGTCAGGGTCAGGTACAGCACACTGACCAGGATGTCCAGTCAGGGTCAGACACAACGTACTGACCAGGATGTTGCGTCAGAGTCAGGCACAATGTACTGACCAGGAAGTTGTGTCAGGGTCAGGCACAACATACTGACCAGGATATCGCGACAGGGTCAGGCACAGCATACTGACCAGGATGTCGCGTCAGGGTCAGGCACAACATACTGACCAGAATGTCGCGTAGGGTCAGGCACAATATACTGACCAGGATGTCGCGTCAAAGTAAGCACAACATACTTATCAGACATGTTAGTCAGGGTCAAGCAATATATACTGTCCAAGATCCTCACCGAGACTTCCTAGTTACTCTCCCTGGAAACGGGCTTTTTTTCATGGCAGCCTGGCTAGCGAGGATGAGGGATCGACGTGATCCCCGTAGTAGTGAGCGACACGCAGATGTAGCCAAGGATAGCACAACCACTCGGTGGACCCCGATCCACCTTCATCAGCACACTCCTGATGTGAGGAAGGCTACTGCAACCCGCCACCTTAACGTCAATCACAACTCTCATCTGCTAAAGATTTATGGAAATACAGAACCAGCAATCCTTTGGGTGTGGATCAATGACGCGAGGGCGGGGGTGGGGGGAGCGGGGTGTTATAGGTCTGGGTATATACGCCGCTTTACGCTGCATTCGCCATACACTGTGTAACTTTGTTTATTGTTGAAAAGTGAGGCCTTTTTGGTTAACCCCTTCGTTTCTGTGGGGTGATTTGGATATCTACCTTGTCGCCAAATGAACCCTTTGGATATCCACCTTGTCGCCATATGAACCTTTTGGATATCCACCTTGTCTCCATGTGAACCCTTTGGATATCCACCTTGCCTCCGGGTGAACCCTTTGGATATCCACCTTGTCTCCATGTGAACCCTTTGGTTTTCCACCTTGTCTCCACGTGAACTCTTTGTATATTCACCTTGTCTCCGTGTGAACTCTTTGGATATCCACCTTGTGTCTGGGTGAGCCCTTCGGATATCCACCTTCTCCATGTGAACCATTTGGATTTCCACCTTGTCTCCATGTGAACCCTTTGGATATTCACCTTGTCTCCCTATGAATCCTTAGGATATTCACCTTGTCTCAATGTGAACCCTTTGGATATTCACCTTGTCTTCGTGTGAATCCTTTGGATTTCCGCCTTGTTTTCATGTGGCTCTTTCTATATCCAGCATGTCTTCATGGGGATCTGTGAATATCCAGCTTACCTTTGTGCGGTTCTTGCGTCCTCTATCTTCCCGTCATGCTATTCTTGCGTCATCCAGCTTGTCCACATGAGACGCTTTGGCCATCCATCTTGCCCTCATGCGGCTTGTGGGACATCTAACTTTCCCTCATGCGGCTCGTGGGCCATCCAACTTGCCCTCTTGCGGCTTGTGGGCCATCTAGCTTGCCCTCATGCGGCTCGTGGGCCATTCATCTTGCCCTCTTGCGGCTTGTGGGCCATCTAGCTTGCCCTCATGAGGCTCGTGGGCCATCCATCTTGCCCTCTTGCACCTTGTGGGCCATCTAGCGTGCCCTCATGCGGCTGGTAGGCCATCCAGCTTGTCCACATGCGGCTTGTGGGCCATCCAACTTGCCATCTTGCGGCTTGTGGGCCATCTAGCTTGCCCTCATGCGGCTCGTAGGCCATCGAACCAGCCCTCATGCGGCTCGGGGGCCATTCAACTTGCCCTCATGCGGCTATGGCTATACATATTGCCCTGATGCAGTTAGTGGGCCATCCAAATTGCGCTCATTCGAATATGGGCTATACAGATTGCCCTCATGTCACTATGGGCTATACAGATTGCCCTCATGGGACTATGGACTATACAGATTGCCCTCATGGGACTATGGGCTATACAGATTGCCGTTATACGGCATTGAACCATCGAATTGTGCTTGACGCAAGACCACTAACCTAACAAGACATTTACGAGAGTTAACAAAAAAAGGATTGATATATGGCGAGACGTAATCGCCCACGCCTGTTGACATAACACGTTCAGAAGTAAACCATCCACCCAATAATGTGTTATTTTTAAATGGCTGCAGAACCACGCACATATCTAGACAATAACGTACATGATTGATGTTCCGAGAAATGTTTGTGAGAAATGAAAAATGTATTTCTCATTCCCGTTTATACGTTTCAGTCACATGAAGAATCGACAGGAAAGATTTACAGATCTTGGATCTTCATGGCAAGAAATCGACTCCATTTAAAAACCGTCAGAACGTCTAGATATTATTCTACCGTACGGTGACTTCAATAAAGCGAGCCTGCCCATAAATATCCGGATGAATTAGATTATCCATCACCAAATGCGATCTTGGGAACCCTGACGAGCCAGCTTTATCAACACCTGTCTCAGATACACATCTCGCGTCCAACACTCGCGAGAGCACTGTTCTTGCTTGACGGAGTGGAACTGTGCCGACATTTTGAGCATTTGTGTATTGTTGCGCCTTCATAAAGGTCTTGTATAGCGTGTCAAAAAATGAATTGTGTATATAGGATATTTTATGCATTTGTCTCTCCACCTTCTCTGTTATCAGCCTGTTAAGCGCATTTATGCAATAAAATAACCGTTCTGAATTTGTTTGTTCTTCTCGTACTAGGAATAGTCCTTTTTGTTCTTCAGGTTCGTTGTTTTGATTCTATGTGAGGTTTTAATGTTGATAGTCGTAATATTTTGTAACCAGGTACCCATTTACAGCTGGGTCGACTGAAGCTGCCGGTATCGGGAGTTGAATCCAACGCCTTTGCTATGAAAAACGAGTGCTCTGTCCCTGCGCTATTCAGCCTCTCCAAAAATAAGAACTGACTGTAACCACTTTCCGGGAAACAAATGTCTAGTAATGGCCGAATGGTTTCAATTCCTGTCTGCAGACAAAGAGGACAGTAGTTCGAATCCCCGATATGGCATATGTAGTTTTTCTGTTGCGGGTGAAATAAACAAACATAGCCAGCACACGATGTGGCGACAGCAGTTGCGAAGCGGCCTGTAGTCCTGAGCCTAAAAACCCCTTAACTGCCTAAGCAATGGGACAAAAACCGTATGACAGTCTGACAGTGTAATTTCATACCCAATAAGCGAACTATCAGAGCTCAGTACGTCGTAGGAAGAAACATGGTCACCAGAACCCTTTATGGATAGTCTTCTGTTACCTGGCGAAATCACACAATTGTCTGTCTGAATACAAGAATTCCAAGTCATTTCAATTGTGAAAGCCACGAGGGAGTCTGTTCTTCTTGCTGGGGGCTAATGTGTCTTTCTGCGAGGTGTTTGGTTGTGCAGCGTGACTTTGTGGTCTAGTGTATACAGTGTTCGGTGTTGCTTAGTGCTAGCGTCGTCCGTCATGTCCTGGTTTGACTCATTGGATCAATTGTCTTGCACATCTATACTTACTTCCCTTGTCCAAGCGCCAGGCCAGCGTTCATCCGGGGAGGAGGACTTACGTTTGGTTAGGTAAAATATTCTGATCAGTCATGTTAGTCAGGGTCAGGTAAAATATACTGATCAGTCATGTTAGTCAGGGTCAGATAAAATATACTGATCAGCCATGTTAGTCAGAGTCAGGTAAAATATACTGATCAGTCATGGCAGTCAGGGTCAGGTAAAATATACTGATCAGTCATGTTAGTCAGGGTCAGGTAAAATATACTGATCAGTCATGTTAGTCAGGGTCCGGTAAAATATACTGATTAGTCATGTTAGTCAGAGTCAGGTAAAATGTACTGATTAGTCATGTTAGTCATTGTCAGGTAAACAGTCACATGTATGTGGGAGGTTGGGACAAGACCTGGATCTTGTGTCGCACCCCAGTCACATGTATCGCAGCCCGAGAGACCTCATTTCTTTATGTTTTTCTTACATCATGATACACCAGTGGGAAGTCGATTCATTGTCTCTCAAATGAGTAGAGTGAGTGATGTCTAGGGGAAGGTTCCCACTGAAGCTCGATCCCTACCATAATTCAATGCGACTTGTAAGGCGTGACTATTTAACCTTTGTTGATTTAAGTACCATCAATGATAAAGTGATATGTATGCCTGAAACCTATGCTTAGGGTACGGCGTGGGCTAGTGGTTAAGTGGCATTGCTCACAACCTGAACATTCTGGGTTCGATCCCCATCACAGCACCGGCCGTTACCCTGGGGAAGCAAACCCTTAGAAAATGCAGGAGGAAGCAAACACTTACATAAAATGCATACTGAAGTCGGATGCACTGGGCCAACAGGTGCAAAATAAAAACTACAGTGCAACTCACACTGCCTTGGGGATTAGAGAATTAAGGCGAACGCAAATAAAAAACAAAACCAAAGAAACAAACAAAACCCCTGCTTGCATTTGGGGCGTGTCTTTTACTCCGACGACATTATCTGGCATTCCCACTTGCCGCACACTAGCGTGAGTGATAGAGGTTCTATCTTTTCTACCAAAATATGTTACTTAAGCCATTATAAACCCATATTGTAAAATTCCTGTTATGTCGTTTGTTCTTTGCGACGTCTAAACATTTAAGTCTAATCTTCTGTTATAGGCACAGTGGTAGTAAATCTAGCTCCAATTTCTGAAACTACCCAACCCTAATGTTGTTTTGTTGTGCCGCGTATTTGACACGTGAAGCAAATCGCATAGTATTTGCCTTGGCGACTTTAATCGTTTTGATCTGGTATCTAATTTCTCTTTCTTCTATATACTGCCTTTTCCGCGTACGTCAGATAGCTAGTAAAATGAGATTTGTCTTCGTTTCCGTCGATTCTCTTTAATGGACAAATGGGGAACTGAGATGCTAGTCCGATCAGGCACAACATACTGACCAGGATGTCGTGTCAGAGTCAGGCACAACATATTGACCAGGATGTCGTGTCAGAGTCAGGCACAACATATTGACCAGGATGTCGTGTCAGAGTCAGGCACAACATACTGACCAGGATGTCGTGTCAGAGTCAGGCACAATATACTGACCAGGATATCGCGTCAGGGTCAAGCACAACATGTTGACCAGTATGTCGCGTCGGGGTCAGGCACAACATGTTGACCAAGGCCACTATTTCGTTCCCTGAAAACAGACTGTTTTTAAGGCAGTCTGACTGACGAGATTTGTATCTTCGTGATCTCCGTAGTAGCGAGCGTCATGCATATGAAGCCAAGCGTAGCCCAGTCACACGGAGGACAGCGGTCCGCCTTCATCAGCACGCTCAGAATATGAGGAAAGCTACTTCAACCCGCCACTTAACACCCCATTCTTCTTCTTCTTCTTCTTCTTCTTTTTCTTCTTCCTCGTTCATCTTCAGACTTCAACTTCAATGACTCTAACGAAGGCAGCAGTCGACTCAACGCTCTGTACGCTTGCGTACAGCTTCTCGTGGAAAGACACTGGCTGTTGCCAAATGCTACTTCTTTTGTCGGTATACAGTGGATAGGACTGCAAAATATGTTCTGCCTTCATGAGGGGCTGTGCCGCAGGCACAAAGGTCTGTAGTACCAATATTGAACTTGTTGTACAGATGACATCTCAGTCTGTTGTGGCCTGTGAGTAGCCGAAGAATTATCACCTGGTCTCGCCTGGAGAGTTGATGGTAGGCATCGTTTTCTATGTGGCCAGGGTAGTCTTTTTTCCATTTTGCACTGAACGTTACCCTGATGAAAGCTTTTGTCTCATTGAATGTGATTTCTGTATCACTCTGCTGCAGCATGTCTCCCTCTCTGGCGAGTCTGTCTGCCTCCTCATTGCCTGGAATGCCACAGTGGGCTGGTATCTACTGGACTGTGCTTTTTTTGAAGCACTGGGACAGGCGTTCGAGCGAGTCTGCCAGAGCACCAAGTTCATTTTTTTTGCTGGTTCTTGAGCGCCATTAACACTGCGAGGGAGTCTGTGAAAATGACCACTTGCTTTTCTGCCTGCTCCTTATGGTCTATAAGGGTTTCAGCTGCTTGTCTCAGGGCACTGAAGTTGCTGCAGCGTCTCCCAGTGGCATATGCTGATGAGTATACTTTGCTTTTTAGTTTTAAAGTGATTCCTCCTCCCCCGTTTCCAATGGCATCTTTGGCTGAGCCATCCGTATAGGCGTGCGTCCAGGCTGTTGGTGGAAATTTTTGGTTGATGTAATTTTTAACTATGTGTTTTTTTGGTTCCTCTGTTTGTGTCTTTTTTGTCTTAGATGTTCTTTGTACAATTTTTTTCTTAGATTGTTAAATACAATCAGAGCGCGTGAGCTGCAGTGGTCAGCGACTCATAGCTGACTGCTAGCAACAGGGCCAGCGAACCAGAGCTGCCAAGACCCTTCTACACCTCCACGCGGTGATCCTGGATAACAGGCTGCAACAGGAAAGACTGGATAAGGAGAAGGGATCGAAGAGGGAATGCTAACTCGGTACTCAAATAGAGCTTGCTGAAGTCGGATGTGTTGGACCGAAAGGTGAAAATATCGCAGTCAAGCTGTAAACTACGACACAACGCATTCCGTTCTCTAGACTACATGCTGCTACTTAAGCCCTTTTAAGGGTTTGGTAGCGGGGGATTGAGAATGAACGAAGCTAAGCCAAGCCAAATACAATCAATGTCATTACTCCTGCATGTGTTGTCTTTTCTTCAGTGTGGGGGTTATTTCGTTTCTCTTTATCCAGTTTTTCTGTCTCTAATTTCCGTGTATCCTGTAGTTGTAAGGAACCTACTGTGTATTGAAAATGTTGAATGTGTAGCTTGTATTCTAAGGATGACCAAACCACAATTACATCTCATTAGCGCGCAGGAATATCGAAGTGCAAATGTATTGTAAGTGAGTTCTGCTTAGAGCAGAGGAAATTAGCGATACATTGATATGGTAAGACGGTCTCAACACCAGTCTCTTGACTGACTAACAGAGGACAGTGGCGTGACATGATCAGAAGACTTCAACACCAGTCCCCGGACTGACTAGCCTGATGATGATTCTCGAGTGCGTTTCGTAGCCTGTCCAATTCGATTTATTTATAGTTTTTGTCGTTGTGACCGATGGAGGAATATAAAGAAGGCTATTTGATCTCTGGCATGATTTTTGCTTCCCACAAAAACTATTTGATCTCTGGCATGATTTTTGCTTCCCACAAAGACTATTTGATCTCTGGCATGATTTTTGCTTCCCACAAAGACTATTTGATCTCTGGCATGATTTTTTGCTTCCCACAACGACTATTTGATCTTTCCTAAGCGCCCTTGTGTCCGCTCTCAACTTATTGAAAGAATTTTTTGGTGTACAATCACAGTTGGCATTGTTGTACATCCTTTAACTGTGTTTAGATGCCTCCACTAAATGTGTAAATCCTTTAATTGTGTTTAGATGCCTCCACTAAATGTGTACATCCTTTAAATGTGTTTAGATGCCTCCACTAAATGTGTACATCCTTTAATTGTGTTTAGATGCCTCCACTAAATGTGTACATCCTTTAATTGTGTTTAGATGCCTCCACTAAATGTGTACATCCTTTAACTGTGTTTAGATGCCTCCCCTAAATGTGTACATCCTTTAATTGTGTTTAGATGCCTCCACTAAATGTGTACATACTTTAATTATGTTTAGATGCCTCCACTAAATGTGTACATCCTTTAACTGTGTTTAGATGCCTCCACTAAATGTGTATTTCCTTTAACTGTGTTTAGATGCCTCCCCTAAATGTGTACATCCTTTAATTGTGTTTAGATGCCTCCACTAAATGTGTACATACTTTAATTATGTTTAGATGCCTCCACTAAATGTGTACATCCTTTAACTGTGTTTAGATGCCTCCCCTAAATGTGTACATCCTTTAACTGTGTTTAGATGCCTCCCCTAAATGTGTACATCCTTTAACTGTGTTTAGATGCCTCCCCTAAATGTGTACATCCTTTAACTGTGTTTAGATGCCTCCCCTAAATGTGTACATCCTTTGTGTTTAGATGCCTCCCCTAAATGTGTACATCATTTAACTGTGTTTAGATGCCTCCCCTAAATGTGTACATCCTTTAATTGTGTTTAGAGGTCTTCCATAAATTTGTACATCCTTTAGTTTTTGTGTAGATACCTCCCCTAAATTTGTTACCCTCTTTTCGATGATCTGTTTATGTACATGTTGGTCCATTCTGTGGTTTAATTTTTCTTTCTGATATATTCCGATACTGTCAGGTGTACCTCTGTGCCTGTTTTACCTGCCTGTTTCATCCCTTCTAGTGCGTTATCAATCAGCTCTGTAAATCCCATTGTCTTCAATGGTGGAAATATGCTGTTTGTTATTAGAGGTGATGTCTTAATCTTTGTGAGATTTGGCATTGAGGTTACAAGTTGTTTAGTCTATTGGAGGATACATCTTCTCTGGATCTGCTTCAATATTTTCCTTTAAGTCTTCTTCTTCTCCTTCATCTTGTTTTCTTCTTCTTTGTGTTGTTGTTGTTGTTCTTCTTCTTCTTCTTCTTCTTCTTCTTCTTCTTTTTCTTCTTCTTCTTCTTCTTCTTCTTCTTCTTTTTCTTCTTTTTCTTCATCTTCTTCTTCTTCTTGTTCTTCTTAATCCTCGGCGTTCGTTACTAAATGATGGATTATAGTCTGCATATGACGATACTATTCCAAAAAATGATGGATTATAGTCTGCATATGACGATACTATTCCAAAAAATGATGGATTATAGTCTGCATATGACGATACTATTCCAAACAATGATGGATTATAGTCTGCATATGACATTAATATTCCAAACGATGATGGATTATAGTCTGCATATGACGATACCATTCCAAACAATGATGGATTATAGTCTGTCGATAATACTCTAGCAAATGTTTGGTTTCTTATGTAAATTCAGTCTCAGCTTGATTGTGTTTATCTAATTTGAGAGGGTAATCATGTGTATATTTTATTTGCTGTTTACCATCCATTTCCCCAGCTAATGTACGGGCAGTAGCGATAGTTAGTAAGTCGCAGCTGATTGTTTTGGGTATCTAAATTTAATTTCTCAATCATGCCTTCCAGCTTCTGTAGAAATGTTTCCCATGTATCTGAACTTTTGGATCTTGTTAACGGTATTAATATTTACCTGTATAAGGAAGGAGAGGAAGTACTATTACTGACTTTCTAGCTACACACACTACACACACACACACACGCACACACACACTCACACACCCAAGAACGAAGCTATGACACAATGTCAGCAGAGATACATGATAAACATAATTAGTACAGACGGGCGCCTAAAAGAACAGAGTACGAATATCTACAACCAGCGAGATGCACGGACCATCTGCTGAGAAAGCATGCACCTATGAATCTGTCCGGAGCGCAGTTACGCGGACTCTGTATATCCTACTTTAACATCTAAATAAACATGAGGGGCATGTGTCCCTGCGCCCCTCCCATGAATCCACCACAGCGCACACGCACCCATTCATCTCCCATTTCACTGTGCAAGAATTAGTAACGAAATTGATAAATGCCACGATCTGTAAAACAATACACCAATAGCAGCGCGTCATGTGATTCAACAATTATTCTCCTATTATCTCACTCATCCAATAGCAGATCTTCGTGCACACGCAACTGACAGCCGGCTATTCTCATTGGCTCCTCAGTTTACACTAGCATGATGCTGCTCATTTTTTGGGTCACGTGCGCCGCTCATTATTAGAAGTACGTGCCGGCCGCGTGCGACACTCGACGCCATTTTGGTTTTGACGGAGTAGCTTATCTGATCTGTAATCTTACAGCACGTGTTTGGGTTTGTGGTGGTGGTAGTTTGGGTAGTTGTGTGTTTAGTGCGGATGTTTTTGGGTAGTTGTGTGTTTAGTGCGGATATTTTTGGTGGTGATATTTTGGGAAGTTGTGTGTTTAGGGGATATGTTTTTGGGTAGTTGTGTGTTTAATGCCGATAATTTTAGTGGGGGTGTTTTGGGCAGTTGTGTGTTTAGTGGGGATGTTTTTGGGTAGTTATGTGTTTAGTGGGGATGCTTTAGGTGGTGATGTATGAGCAGTTGTGTATTTAGTTGGGATGATTTTGGTGGTTATGTTTTGGAAAATTGTGTGTTTTGTGGGGATGTATTTGGTGTTGGTGTTTTGGCTAGTTGTCTGTTTATAGGGATGTATTTGGTGAGGATGTTTTTGGTAGTGGTGTTTTTTTTGTAGTTGTGTGTTTAATGGTGATGTTTTTAGCGGGGATGTTTTTGGCAGCTATTTGTATAGTGATGGTGTTTTTAGTGCTGGTGTTTCTAGTAGTTGTGTGTATAGTTATGATGTTTCTCGTGGTGATGTTTCCGGTACTTGTGTGTATAGCGGGGATATTGTTAGTGGTGATGTTTGTATTGATAATGTTTGTAGTGGATACATTTGTAGTAGTGATGTTATTAGTAAGGTTTTTTGTTGTTGTGCTATACATTTAGTTGTATTGATTCTGTTGGTGATGTTTCAGTGATATTCTAGTGGTGATGGTGTTAGTATTGATCTTACTCGTATTTCTGTCTTCATATTTTTCGCGCACTTTTTTTTTCTTTCTCATCTTCTCATTCTTCCTCGTTCATAATTATATTTTACCATCTTCTTCTCCTGTTGTTGTCGATCTGCTTCTTTTTCTTTGTTTTGTTCGTTGTTTTCTTTCTCGTTTTCTTCATCTTTTTCATGTGGCCTGATTGCACGCAATTGGTATCAAATCACATGTGCACGTGCAATCGTGATTTCAATTTTTAAAAATTACTTTCGCATCACGAGATTGCTAGCCCCATACATATTTTCTTCGGCTGTCTTTGCAAGTGCCATCTCTTCGCAAGAAGGCCTCCTCTAATGGATTTCCAGCGTCCTGTCTTTTGCCTAGGTGGTGCAATCTTCCTGGCGTTTCCCGCCAAAGGTTACAATGTCTTGTCTGACTCCCTGGGTACTGCTTCTATTACTGTCAAGGTAACCACTATACTCACAGGTTTGGTAAGGCAATGAGGAAGGGAGCAGGTCGTCTCACAACATGAATAATCGATGCGCTCGTGCAATGACGCATAACACGTGACCTCAACATCAATTACTACTAGGGGGGGGGGGGGGCTACCTTTGTCCACTAGACCCCACGTGACAGTCGAAATATCAACTCTTCAATATGAAACCTGGACTGTGTACAGTCGTCCTAGGAACTCTTCTGTACGCCTGTGAAACCTGGACTGTGTACAGTCGTTCTACCAACTCTTATCTACGCCTGTGGAACCTAGACTGTGTACAGTGGACATGCTAAGATGTTTGACCACTTCCATCTGGGCTGCCTAATGAAACTGCTGATCATAAAATGGCAAGTTAGGATCACAGATGTAGAAGATCTTCCGCGGGCTGGCATGACAACCATCCACACAACTCTGCACAAATCGCAGCTTAGATGAACTAGCCATGTTGCCCGCATGTCAGATAAGCGGATTCCAAAGAAAATATTCTATGGCGAGCTTGAGTCAGGCAAGCGAGCTCGCGGTGGCCATGTAAAACGTGACAAAGACATTCTGAAAGCCTCACTGAGGAACTGTGACATTGACCCTGATAATCGGGAGAAGATAGCTGCTGATCGCCCTGCTTGGCGTAGCAAAGTCTCTTCTGGCATGTGATGCAGAAAAGAATCAAATGAACCTCCACTGAGACGTGCCACGCGAAAGACAAGAGAGGGGTGTCCTTGTCTGACGATCAGTGTGGCAGACGCTTTCGGGCTCGGATTATTTTTATCAGCCACCTACGAACTCACTCCAGGATAGACAGATGACAATGTGGACCTCTTCGGAAACAACAGATCAACATGGACCCAAAGATTTGACCCACTTACCTGAAACAATCTTTACGACGAGCAAGAGGGTCATGCCTTAAATGACATTGACCAATGTCACGTCATTCAAACACCTTCTTTCAATTCACGTAGTAAAATATACAACGTACAATTCGCCAAAAGATGGATGCCAGGTAGCATCCGTCTTCATTATTCATTTTTGTTGCTGTTGGTCATCTGTTATATCTTCCTCTTCTTACTATTGTTCAGCTGACCCTCTCTTCTTTTCCTTCCCCCTTACAGGAAGCTTTTTGTAAAACATGCAGGCTCTTACAGTTAAAATACATAGACATAGTTAAAACATGCTGGCTCTTGCAGTTAAAACGCGAAAGCTCACAGTTAACACACATAGGTTCTTAGAGAGTAAAAACACGTAGGCTCTTACAGTTAAAACACGTAAGTTCTTACAGTTAAAACACGTAGGCTCTTACAGTTAAAACGCGTAGGCTCTTAGAGACTTAAAACACGTAGGCTCTTAGAGTTTAAATACGTAAGATCTTAGAGTTAAAACATGTATACTCTTACAAATAAAACAGGTAGGCACTTACAGTTAAAACAGGTAGGTACTTTCAGTTAAAACATGTAGGCACTTACAGTTAAAACAGGTAGACACTTACAGGTAAAACAGGTAGGCACTTACAGTTAAAACAGGTAGGATATTACAGATAAAACACGGAGGTTCTTGCAGCACAAACATGGAGGGTCTTGCAGCTACGGCATGGAGGGTCTTGCAGCTACGGCATGGAGGGTCTTGCAGCTACGGCATGGGGGGTCTTGCAGCTACGGCATGGAGGGTCTTGCAGCTACGGCATGGAGGGTCTTGCAGCTACGGCATGGAGGGTCTTGCATCTACGGCATGGAGGGTCTTGCAGCTACGGCATGGAGGGTCTTGCAGCTACGGCATGGAGGGTCTTGCAGCTACGGCATGGAGGGTCTTGCATCTACGGCATGGAGGGTCTTGCAGCTACGGCATGGAGGGTCTTGCAGCTACGGCATGGAGGGTCTTGCAGCTACGGCATGGAGGGTCTTGCAGCTACGGCATGGAGGGTCTTGCAGCTACGGCATGGAGGGTCTTGCAGCTACGGCATGGAGGGTCTTGCAGCTACGGCATGGAGGGTCTTGCAGCTACGGCATGGAGGGTCTTGCAGCTACGGCATGGAGGGTCTTGCATCTACGGCATGGAGGGTCTTGCAGCTACGGCATGGAGGGTCTTGCAGCTACGGCATGGAGGGTCTTGCAGCTACGGCATGGAGGGTCTTGCATCTACGGCATGGAGGGTCTTGCAGCTACGGCATGGAGGGTCTTGCAGCTACGGCATGGAGGGTCTTGCAGCTACGGCATGGAGGGTCTTGCAGCTACGGCATGGAGGGTCTTGCAGCTACGGCATGGAGGGTCTTGCAGCTACGGCATGGAGGGTCTTGCAGCTACGGCATGGAGGGTCTTGCAGCTACGGCATGGGGGGTCTTGCAGCTACGGCATGGGGGGTCTTGCAGCTACGGCATGGAGGGTCTTGCAGCTACGGCATGGAGGGTCTTGCAGCTACGGCATGGAGGGTCTTGCAGCTACGGCATGGAGGGTCTTGCATCTACGGCATAGAGGGTCTTGCAGCTACGGCATGGGGGGGGGTCTTGCAGCTACGGCATGGAGGGTCTTGCAGCTACGGCATGGAGGGTCTTGCAGCTACGGCATGGAGGGTCTTGCAGCTACGGCATGGAGGGTCTTGCAGCTACGGCATGGAGGGTCTTGCAATTAAACACAACGACTCTTGCAATGGTGACATTTGTAGCAGTTATTTCTACATAAACATACTGCTAGAACCATACACATTAATCTTTACTCGCTTTTCACGGAATGATTTGAAGGCTGCAGTGGCTCTATTATTTCGACGCCGGATACCACTAAGGTGTTAGGGTTAAGTTAACTACTAAACAACAATGTCACCTTCTGACCCTTATATGTGCCCAGCTCTCCATCAGCACAATGACGATCGAGCAAGGCAATGAATATCAGCAAACAATATTACGTCATTCAAAAAAAATCCCGGTTTAGCTAAAGTACACAAACAGACAGCGAGATAGGAAATAATTTGCCCAGAGACGGGTGCCTGGAGGTACAGTCCTAACCCAAACAACTAAATAAACGTGAGAATTTTAAAACCGAGCATCGTATTGGTCTGTGTTCACGCGTGTGCACAGCGCACCCACATTTCGAATATGAACTAGACAGGTGATCACTTTCCGAAAGTGAACAATATTATGGTCACGTGATCAAATTAGCCGGAAAACGTGCCGGAAGGAGACGTTAAAATGACGACAAGGCGTAATTATGAAGTTTCACCTTTGTTAAATGAACTGTTTTATTTTGATAATGTTTCACGGTTTATGAACCCCCCAAGTCTGCAAAGTATACTGTCCGTTCGTTTATACAGTTTTTTGCAGGTATAATAAGCAGGAGATATTTACGTGATCATAAAGAGGTCCTTAAATCCGTTTAATATCGCTAGGAGTCTGCAGTGTAGCCTTAATTTCATTTCCAAATAATACACGTGTTGATGAGGATTAGCGGGGGGATGTTGAAAACATTGTTGGAACATATAAATGCATTGGGTTTCCTTAGTTCCGTGCGTGCACTCAAAGGTTAAAAGAGGGTTAACAAAAGACGTAGGACAATCAAATGGGCGCGGAACGATAGAGGATTCTCGCACTTACAATACAAGCGTGCGGATCTGAAAAATTGTAGATGTGATTAGGAGTCGTGTTTTATATCTTCTTTGAAAGATCGAGTCAGAGAAGTGGATGCGGTCAAACTACAGAGACAGACAACACAATATGCTCGGGGAGAGATGAAATTCTGTTTGTCAGAATAAAAATAGTAATCAGTGAGTCGTTTAGAGAGAAAGTCATGGAATTGAGCATGGTGACAGTTAAAGTCGATGTTTCACGGAAATCTGGAAACATGTAATGTTGTCAAATTGGAGAGAGGGGCAACATACTTACTTCCCCTGTCCTGTTCATCACTTCAACTTACTTCCCCTGTCTTGGACATGCGTCAGACATAATGATTCAGCCATATGGATTTCCTTGTCACACCCCCCCCCCCCCCCCCCCCATATTTCCAGAAGGTTTGGGCAGAATATTTGGTAGTATGGGTCTTGTATTGCTCCACAATCACATGTCACATCATCCACGTATCCTCATCTCCACAAGATCTTTCTACATCGTGATGCACCAGTTTGGAGTCTGTTTAGTGACTTCCGTGTTGCGTGCGGCAAGTGGTGTCCAGGCGCAGGCAACTCCCGCAGCTCGATGCAATGGACCTGCGTCAGTTCATTCCCCTTTTTGATCTGCGTGTCTAGCAACTAGTCTGTAGAGGCTGTGTTTGCCGTAAGAAACATATAGATTTCAGTCTTGTGCACTCCACCTAGTGTCCAGACTTCAGTGCCTTGTGTCGTTTACCATTTTCTCTATCTGGATTTCTAATGGGACGCTTCTTCGTGTCTCTCTACGCGGTTATTGAAATGTACATACTTTTTTCAATCTGGCGCGGCGTACTCAGCTACGGAGAACTACATAGCAAGTGCTGATACTCAGAAGACATTTGGCTGTGTCCCTATGTTGCGCTAATGTTCAGAGGACATTTGGCTGTGTCCCTATGTTGCGTTAATGTTCAGAGGACATTTGGCTGTGTCCCTATGTTGCGTTAATGTTCAGAGGACATTTGGCTGTGTCCCTATGTTGCGTTAATGTTCAGAGGACATTTGGCTGTGTCCCTATGTTGCGTTAATGTTCAGAGGACATTTGGCTGTGTCCCTATGTTGCGTTAATGTTCAGAGGACATTTGGCTGTGTCCCTATGTTGCGTTAATGTTCAGAGGACATTTGGCTGTGTCCCTATGTTGCGTTAATGTTCAGAGGACATTTGGCTGTGTCCCTATGTTGCGCTAATGTTCAGAGGACATTTGGCTGTGTCCATATGTTGCGTTAATGTTCAGAGGACATTTGGCTGTGTCCCTATGTTGCGTTAATGTTCAGAGGACATTTGGCTGTGTCCCTATGTTGCGTTAATGTTCAGAGGACATTTGGCTGTGTCCCTATGTTGCGTTAATGTTCAGAGGACATTTGGCTGTGTCCCTATGTTGCGTTAATGTTCAGAGGACATTTGGCTGTGTCCCTATGTTGCGCTAATGTTCAGAGGACATTTGGCTGTGTCCATATGTTGCGTTAATGTTCAGAGGACATTTGGCTGTGTCCCTATGTTGCGTTAATGTTCAGAGGACATTTGGCTGTGTCCCTATGTTGCGTTAATGTTCAGAGGACATTTGGCTGTGTCCCTATGTTGCGTTAATGTTCAGAGGACATTTGGCTGTGTCCCTATGTTGCGTTAATGTTCAGAGAACATTTGGCTGTGTCCATATGTTGCGTTAATGTTCAGAGGACATTTGGCTGTGTCCCTATGTTGCGCTGATGTTCAGAGGACATTTGGCTGTGTCCCTATGTTGCGTTAATGTTCAGAGGACATTTGGCTGTGTCCCTATGTTGCGCTGATGTTCAGAGGACATTTGGCTGTGTCCCTATGTTGCGCTAATGTTCAGAGGACATTTGGCTGTGTCCCTATGTTGCGCTAATGTTCAGAGGACATTTGGCTGTGTCCCTATGTTGCGCTGATGTTCAGAGGACATTTGGCTGTGTCCCTATGTTGCGCTAATGTTCAGAGGACATTTGGCTGTGTCCCTATGTTGCGCTAATGTTCAGAGGACATTTGGCTGTGTCCCTATGTTGCGCTGATGTTCAGAGGACATTTGGCTGTGTCCCTATGTTGCGCTGATGTTCAGAGGACATTTGGCTGTGTCCCTATGTTGCGCTAATGTTCAGAGGACATTTGGCTGTGCTCTCCATGCTGTACCAGACAATTATCGGATACTTTTATTTCTCGTATTTATCTTCCGTTTTGTATTCTTACACCGTTTCGCATAGAAACAAAGTGCGGTCCAATTTTACATCCAGGTATGTTGGGAGGAATGGGGGCATACTTTATTCCAGGTCTTACCATTTGTTATATAACTTTCTTTCTGCTTGTGTTCCCTATTCAACCTTCAATCGGGAGCCCTGGAAACATGCCTAATCAGGCTAAAAGAATTGGGATCCCAGTCGCAAGGTAAGCCCGGTAACCAACTATTCTCCACAAAAGCCAGATGAAATGGGATGTATAGGACCGAAAGGTGCAGCCATTGCAGCCTAGCTGTAAACTATGACGCAAAATCCTTTTCAGAATGAGAACTGATGTCCTTAAATGCGGCTATATCATTCAGTTATTCTGTCATTTATAATCACGACGCGTTCAATTTTCACATAACTACTCGATTTGACTGTCCCACTCGCGAACATTCTGTCATATAACTTCCTACTCAACTAGTACACTTGCTGGAGTAACAGACATGTATCTCTGTACTGATCCTTCATAAACAAAATAGTACAACACAACATCCTTACTTCAGTACGGCGTGTTTGTCGTATGCGAGGTAGCCAACAATGTCCTGTATGCAGTCCGACCTTATTGAGATCGATGCCGTAATAAATGCCCTAAGAAACCAGGGCGTGGCCGAATATTACACGAGGATTCTTCATTCACAGAAGCATTTCGATGGGCTTCATGCGTAAACTGCTAAAACAGAAACATAACAGAAAGCCGTTCCTCTTTCGGTGCATATCACTTGTAGGGCGGCCAACTTTTAACAGCTCAAATGACGTCATGTGACTTGTGCACGCAAGACGCTCTTTAAGTCCCTATCAACGATACTGCTAAAGGGGACTCAGTGGTCTCAAGGTAAGGTGTCCAACTCGGGCGGGGGACTCAGTGGTCTGGAGGTAAGGTGTTCGCCTCGGGTGGGGGACTCAGTGGTCTCGAGGTATGGTGTCCGCCTCGGGTGGGGGACTCAGTGGTCTGTAGGTAAGGTGTCCGCCTCGGGTGGGGGACTCAGTGGTCTGGAGGTAAGGTGTCCGCCTCGGGTGGGGGACTTGGTGGTCTCGAGGTAAGGTGTCCGCCTCGGGTGGGGGACTCAGTGGTCTAGAGGTAAGGTGTGCGTCTCGGGTGGGGGACTCAGTGGTCTCGAGGTAAGGTGTCCGCCTCGGGTGCCGGTGGTCACGGATTCTAATCACGGCACAGACCGGAATTATTTTTCATGTGGACCTGATGGTAAAAATCCCCCTGATCTCTGGGTAGTGAGATCGGACTCCCACGTTCAGTGTCGATCACGTTAAAAAAAATCTATTGACAATTAGAAATGGAAACGAGTTGGCTAAACGGCCTCTGCCCGGACAAAATATAAAATTCTAGTTAAAAATCTACTCAGGTAATTTGTTAAGAGCGTCATAGATAGCGCCTAACTGGCTGCGGTCGTACTTAGCTCTAGTGTTTGAGTCTATTAAGAAACGTTCGAACATCGGTTAAATCACCCTCGAGGAAACTGGTTGTATACAGACTCTGTAAATTTTTCTAAACGAGTATGATAGATGTTAAGTTAAGTTAAGTTAAGTTAAGTTACATGACAACGACAGAGTGTTACGAATTTATCTTGTAATTTTAAGGTTTTCATTAAGACAATTAGGCTAACGTCTGGTCAGACAAAACACAATGATCAGAGAATGTTAGCCAGCGTCAGAAGAAATATACTGGCCAAGACCCTCACCTGACCTCCTCGTTGGTCGTCCTGGGAATAAGCTGTTGTAGAGGATAGCAGTCCGGCTAACACAAAGTGAGGTTCGACTAGAACTTTGGTGTAGTGAGTGACACGCAGATGAAGCCATCGCACAACCGCCTGGAGGACCCCGGTCCACCTCATCAGCATGCTCGAGATGTGAAGAAAGCTACTGGAACCCATCACTTAACGCCCTTTTCAGGGCGCGCATAAGAGTAACCTACTCATTGTGGCCGGTCAAAACAACAACAAGGTTTTCATTTGAAGCCCCATTGAATTAGTATATTTGCGATTTTAGGATATTTGCTTTCGATGATTTGCCAACATTTCATAAATTAAAATGTCGCACTAATAGATGATATATACCCAATTTCAGCTCTGCAGGTTATGGGGAAGTTGGGTAAAGTAGGAGAAATAGAAGTCTATGAAAACGGACCAAGTTAAATAAAGACTTGTGAAAAGATGAATTTACGATGTTAATGAAGCACTAAAAAGTTATGGATTGAAAGCACCGAAGATCACACAGATGGCTCATGACGGAACATGGCACTTTCATGCGTCTTATAACGACATACTTGTATAGATAAGATAAAGCAGATCTTATTCTTGTTCGTTCGATTTCAATCTCCCACTACCAAACCCTGCAAATGACTTTGCAAGTAGCAGGATATTGTCCGGACAACGGAATGCGTTGTGTCGTAGTTTACAGCTTGACTGCGATATTTTCATCTTTTGTCCAATACATCCGACTTCATCAGCCATTTTTGGATACCAGATTAGCCTTCCCTCTTTGATCCCTTCTCCTTAGCTAGTTTGCTCTGCAGCAGCCTGTTTCCCAGGATCACCGTGTGGATGTGTAGAAGGGTCTTGGCAGCTCTGGATCGCTGGCCATGACGCTAGCAGTCATCTATAGGTCTATGACCGTCCGAGGTAACGCGCTGCTCAGCATCTTTATCCTTAACGAGTCAAATGATTGCCTGTCTTTACTTTTTTTGTGCTTATCTAGTACAACTCTTAAAGTAACTGAATACACAAGTAGCTTCACAGAAGGCTGTATTTGTTCGTTTTTCTCATTAGTGTGCAATATGTGTATGTTTGTTTGGTGGGTTATTGATCCAGCAGCCTATGTGATCCTTCCCTTTGACCAAATGTCTTATAGTGGCATTTGCAAGTGTTTCTGAGCTGATGTTTAGTTCCGTCAGGTCAGGTCATCCAGTAACCGGTAAAGTCATTGGGGCACACATGAAGACATCCTCACAACGCCATGCCACATTTCTCTGTCAGCGGCCGCTGCCTGTGCCCCTTCTGGTCGGATATTGGTCCATTCTTTTATGTTGTCCTCCCATCTCTTTTTGGGACGGCCTCTTCGTCGTCTGCCTTGCACCTTTCAATGGAGGATTGTATTTGCAAGACCATTTGATCTCGATATGTGACCGTATCAAGCGAGTTTCCTTCTTTTGACAGTTGCCAAGAGGTCTTCAAAAGGCCCTATTGCTGTTGTAATTATATCTCGTATTTCCTCATTTGTAACTCGATCTTTGTACGTGCAGTTTAAAAGTCTTTGGAAACATCTCATCTCCATGGCCTGTATCCTTCGTTGAAGGTCAGCTGTAACTGTCCATGTCTCACAAGCATAGAGAAATATTGACAGGACCAGTCTAAGCATTAATCTGATTTTCGTGCATAGTGCTAATCGTTTATCTTGCCAGATTTTGTTAAGCCGTGCAAGCGCCGCTATTGTATGTGCTATTCTGACCAACACTTCATATTTATATCCTTCATCACTGACAATCGACTCTAGATATTTAAAACGGCCAACCACTTCGAGTTCCTGACCATTACCTTTTATCCTGCTGTTGAAGCCCTCTGCGTTGTTGGTCATTAATTTAGTCGTTCCAGCGTTTATCACCATACCATAGTCAAGAGCTGTTTCATCGAGTCTGATGACCCATTCCTGGAGTTCTGTTTCTTAGTTCCGTACAGTGCTCCATTGTTCTGGCTTCGGATTGAATAAGCTCTCTTCTAACACCGTCATGCGCCAGGCACTCAAAAAGATGACTTAAAGAAACGTCTATAACTTAACTATTAAAATATCTACACTCTGATTAAAAGATTCGTCTATAATTTAATTTTAAAAATATCTAAATTTGAAAGACGCTTCTATAATTTCACTAACAGAAATATCTAACGTTGACTAAAAGAAACGTTTTTGATTTGACTAAAAGAGGCGTCTGTGATTTGACAAAAAGATATATCTAAACTCTGACTAAAAGAAACGTCTTTATTGTAACTAAAACAAACGTCTATAATTTTACAAATAGAAGCGTCTATAATTTGAGTGAAAAGAAATTTCTAAACTTTGACTAAAACAAACGTCTCTAATTTGGCTTAACGAAATATCTAAACTTCGTGTAAAAGAATTGTCTTTAATTTGACTAAAAGACATTTCTTCCCTTTGACTAAAATAATTGTTTTTAATTTGACTAAATGAAATATAGGACAGAAGTGTGTAAGGAATAGTACCTCACGGTGAGAGGCAGCCACATCCTTGATGGCCAGGATCTTATTTGGTTCCCCCACTTCTGTCTAGCTCACGTATGGCTCCGAGAGTCTGCCCGGGCACGGCAACGCCCCCCCCCCCCACCCCCTTCCCCCGGGCAGCGGCCTAGGCTTGCCAGCTAAACTACGTGAGTGAGCAGACAAAAGGGGAAGTAGGATGTTTCGGACCGAAATGTTGCAATTATCGCAGTCAAACTGTAAACTATGACGTGACGCATTCCGTTCTCCGGTCAACATCTTGTTACTTACAGAGCCCTTATCCCTGATTACTAGCGGAAGTTTGAGAAGGAATGAAGAAGAAGGAAAAGAAAGACCGCTCTCTATGAATGATTTAAATTAAAATACAAATATTTGATTGTTTCTTCAAAGAAAATGTTTGATTGCATCTTCAATGAAAATGTTTGATTGTTTCTTCAAAGAAAATGTTTGATTGTTTCTTCAATGAAAATGTTTGATTGTTTCTTCAATGAAAATGTTTGATTGTTTCTTCAAAGAAAATATTTGATTGCATCTTCAATGAAAATGTTTGATTGTTTCTTCAATGACAATGTTTGATTGTTTCTTCAATGAAAATGTTTGATTGTTTCTTCAATGAAAATGTTTGATTGTTTCTTCAATGAAAATGTTTGATTGCATCTTCAATGAAAATGTTTGATTGTTTCTTCAATGAAAATGTTTGATTGCATCTTCAATGAAAATGTTTGATTGTTTCTTCAATGAAAATGTTTGATTGTTTCTTCAATGAAAATGTTTGATTGTTTCTTCAATGAAAATGTTTGATTGTTTCTTCAATGAAAATGTTTGATTGTTTCTTCAATGAAAATGTTTGATTGTTTCCTCAACACCAAATTATACTTATTATGGGAGCGTAGAAGGAGAGAGGGAGAAATAGAGAGAGAGAGAGAGAAAAAGAGAGAGAAAAAGAGAAAGAGGGTGGTAGGAGGGGAGGTAGGGGGTGGAGGGGAGAGATGGGGGTGTAGGGAGGGGTGGGAGATGTGATTCAGGTAATGGATGCGGAAAAAGGTAGCTATTTTAGTTGTTCCTGCTTTGATAACAAACAGTTCAATTAACGGTCAAATCCTCTTTATCGGTATTCCAAGTAGGTATATAATTTGACAAAAGGTATATTTAATGAAGAAAACGTATATCATTTATATTTCACAAGCACACGTTTTAACAAGCAGAAATTTCAAAAGATTGACCTGACATTTTCACAAGAAATATTAATGTGAAATACTCAACCGGAAATTATAAAGTATACTAGTATTTCGACAAAGATAATGCGAACAAGCTGAGAAAATATTTGTTAAAATTCGGGTTAAATTAACAAAAGGATGATCAGAAAAAGTTGATAAAAAAACCACAAAAAAAAACCAACAAAAAAACTGATAAATGAAAAAAATTTAAAAATTGACTATATATACACGTTTAGACACGACGAAAAAATAAACTTATTGATGATAAAAGATCTAAAAATTATTTTTTTAAAGTTAATTCAAGAATACACAAATAAGCTAACAAAAATATTAAACTAACATAATAATGACAAGGAAATATGGATACAATTAGAACTATAAATAACGGCTACATGCGATTTCTAAAAAACAAAAGCATTCAAAATATGAAGGAAAAAAAACAACAAGCTAGGAATTGGCTAAAACAAAACTATAACAAATTGAAATTAAATACTTATGAAAATTAGATAATACAATAAATAAATTAAGTGAGAGGATGCAAGGCTAATTACTGGGGGAAGATATGAACGATTAAAACAACATTTATGGACTTTTTGTCGAATAAAGAAATCCTCATTATAACGTTTATTTTAATTTATGGAGTTCTGCCTTGTGAAATTTAGTGGCTACAGATAGTAAAGATAAAGATAGTAAAACAAAACCAATGATAATAGCTGAATAATAGTCTTTGTAAAGTTTAAATCAAAACTTTGATCGTAATAGCAACAAAAAAAAAAATATATTATGTGATAAACAAAAACTGTGAACATAAAATAATATCAATATGGTCTGCGGGAAAGAGTTATCACCCCTCATATATGGCCCGTGGCAATGTATGGTTGTGAAACAAACATGAACTCTAAACGAAAACGATAGACAGACTTTTGAGATGCGGTGATATCGCAGGATGCAAAAAAAGTGAGATGGGCAGAAAACAAAGGTTCAATGGCAATATATGGGAATACAGACAACGAGCGGAAAGTGTACACAGAAGATAGATCGCCTTGCGCGAGAGCATCAAGGCTCAAACGTATGATGGGCTAAAGATATCTACCGTAAACAGGTGACTGACATGCCATGCTCAGACAACATCAGTTTCTGGACTGACTGATGTTCTTCCCTCACAAGTGATGAAGACCACTCTCTTTGTTTAGCCGTGTGGACAGTCTTTTCTGTGTCCAGCCGTGTGGATAGTCTTTTCTGTGTCCAGCCGTGTGGATAGTCTTTTCTGTGTCCAGCCGTGTGGATAGTCTTTTCTCTTGCTGTGTCCAGCCGTGTGGACAGTCTTTTCTGTGTCCAGCCGTGTGGATAGTCTTTTCTCTTGCTGTGTCCAGCCTTGTGGACAGTCTTTTCTCTTGCTGTGTCTAGCCGTGTGGACAGTCTTTTTTCTTGCTGTGTCCAGCCGTGTGGACAGTCTTTTCTGTGTCCAGCCGTGTGGATAGTCTTTTCTCTTGCTGTGTCCAGCCGTGTGGATAGTCTTTTCTGTGTCCAGCCGTGTGGATAGTCTTTTCTCTTGCTGTGTCCAGCCATGTGGATAGTCTTTTCTCTTGCTCTGTCTAGCCGTGTAGATAGTCTTTTCTCTTGTTGTGTCCAGCCGTGTGGATAGTCTATTCTCTTTTTGTATCCAGCCGTGTGGATAGTCTTTTCTCTTGCTGTGTCCAGCCGTCTGGACAGTCTTTTCTCTTGCTGTGTCCAGCCGTGTGGACCGTCTTCTCTCTTGCTGTGTCCACTGCAGTGGGTGACCTGCGCGGTGATGTGGATTAAAGTGAGGAAAGAACTGTGCCTTTTGTTAACCTCAATTTCTAGTCCTGAGCTACCTTTTGGCCAGTGGCAAGATATTCATCGAGACGACTGGATGCAGATTTTTCCTGAGGGTTTACTCCCGAAGCCTTTCTCGTTAACAGGTATCCATAAAGGCAGCGGAGGGGGGTGACATCTAACGTTGTGTGTCGTGCCTTTTCCATAACCACAAAAGTTCGTAGGGACATCACTCAGCGTGTGAGTGAGTCTGGCATCTCTCCCCGGCTGTGTTCAGTTCATTATAGTAGTGTCTAAATTTCTCACATGCCAATTTCGTGAAGTTCAGCCTTGTGAACTAGGCCGTGAAATACGACACAGGTTTAAGGGTAGTGCCATTGAATAGCCGATATCCAGACCAGGATAATCGGACGGATGAAATCACAAAAAAACGAACGAATTAAACAGTCCAAACGGAAAACAACACCACGTTTCCGTGAACACAAGTATTAGTCATCGATTAGTGTGAATTCCAGGCAAATCCGTGGTCTGGCTGCATCCCTAATGAACCAAAACAGTAGAGCAATGTAGACCCGCAGCCAGTTACGGCGCCATCTTTGTTGCTAATGCAACAAAGGAATGACTAAATGGATTGACTAAATGGACTGACTAAATGGATTGACTAAATGGGCTGGCTAAATGGACTGACTAAGATGATAATGAAGACACGCGAGCCGTATACAGCGTGCAGGCTATATAAGAGAGCAGTTCAAAAATAAATTGAACTTTGTAAAAACAATACTTTTTTTTCATTACTTAAAAGTTGTTCAAACGTGTCTCCTTCGAAATAGTTTCCTTCAATTTTGATACACCGCTTCCAACGCAATAAAATTGTTTAAAATTCACCCTGAAACTCGTTTTCTGGGACACCGTGCATTGTCTTGTAGCGAATATTCTTTGATCTCACCAATGGTCTGAAATCGGAGACCTTTAAGGGTGGATTTCAACTTTGGTAACAAACACACAAAATCTGAAGCGGCCAAATAGTGCGGCTGTGGGAAACGGACATGTGCTGGTTTGCCAAAAAGTCATGTATAAGCTATGACGTGTGTGCACGCGCGTTGTCATGGTGCAGAATCCATGTTTTGTTTGTTCAGAGAAATTTCAGGCCTATTTCTTCGTATTGCCTCTCTGAAAAGCCTCATAACATCAGAGAAGCACTATTTATTGATAGTCTGACTAACTCATGCTGAACGATGCCCCTCCAATAAAACAGTGACTCATGTGCATTTTTTTGGTGGCAGTGATGCTGTTCTAACTTACTGTAATGGCTGCCATCTTCCACTACATGTTATGACATTTTTCAGAAAGTCTTCGTCAGTATTTAGTAACAGTTTGATCTAATTTAAGCAGAACTTTACTCAAACATACTGGTCAAGACCCTCACCTTGGCTTCGTCGTAGCCCTTTCTGGAAACGGGCTGTTTTCATGACAGTCTGGCTAACCGGGTGAGGGATCGACGCGATCTCAGTAATAGTTAGCGACACGCAGATGAAGCCAAACATAGCACAACCGCCCGGAGGACCCATATCCACCTTCATCGGTACGCTTTGGATGTGAGGAAAGCTACGACAGCTCGCCACTTAACAATTATGGGCATTCCACAACTAGCCCGATCGTGAGCTCATTATTAGATTTGTTTTAACAGATGATTTGTTAGTCCACAGTGGCCAGTTCCTAGTCTGAATATTGTCAATTGATCTCTTCTTGACATAGACTAATATGCCTCTGCTATATCGGATTCTGGACAATCTTTGTCCCACTTGTCTTTGAAGCTTCTTCTTCTTCTTCTTCTTCTTCTTCTTCTTCTTCTTCTTCTTCTTCTTCGTCTTCTTCTTCTTCTTCTTCTTCGTCTTCTTCTTCTTCTTCATCTTCTTCTTCGTCGTCTTCTTCTTCTTCTTCTTCTTCTTCTTCTTCTTCTTCTTCTTCTTCTTCTTCGTCTTCTTCTTCTTCTTCTTCGTCTTCTTCTTCTTCTTCTTCTTCTTCTTCTTCTTCTTCTTCTTCTTCTTCTTCTTCTTCTTCTTCTTCATCGACCAACTGATGCTATGCTTCTAGTCCTGTGTGGTTCACGCAGGAGACTGTGTTTAAGGTATTCGCCGATTCCCCAAGCCTTTTTTGAGCATGGTCGCCCCTCCCCCTCCCCAGGCAAGACTGCCTCTCTTTGGTCTGCATAGGTAGGACATTCTTGCAGAATATGTTCTGCTGTTTGCTTGGTCTTTGAAGCTTATTTATTTATTTATTTTTTTGCGTTCGCCTTATTTATCTATTCTCTAGATAAAGGCCGTGTACGTTGCACTATGTTTTTATTTTGCGCCTGTCGGCCCAGTGCTTCCGACTTCGGCATGCATTCTATGTAATGGTCTACTTCCTTCTACATTTTGTAAGGCTTTGCTTCCCCGGGGTAACGCCTGATGCTGTGATTGGGGAGCAGACTCAGCACCTTCATGTTGTGAGCAGTGTTACTTAACCCCTAGCCCACAACGTCCCCGCCCAAATACTTGAATCCATGGACTTGTTAACGAGCAATATCATATACACTTATTTTGAGTTATGCTGATACTCATAGTTTCAGTTTTCGTCTTGTAAATTCGGCTATTGTATTTAGCACAAGTTGTCGCAAGCGCGTTCATGTGATTTTCCAGTTTATTTTTATCGCTGTACAACATCCATCATCTACCTCCCCATGTGCATCCATTTTACAACGTGCAGGAATCCACTGAATTAACGTCAAGTGAAGATGGTAGCTCGTATGACCAATGGCTATTGGTAGGGTCTCCGTACTTAATTTTTTTAAATTATAAAAAAATAAATGAGTCTAGTTTGGCTGTGGCAGACAGTCCTCTGAGTTCTAAAGGTTTTAATGAGCTCCCAAGTCAGGCTGCCTAATTCCAGGTTTCTATGGATTGCCTTATTCTAATTCCAGGTTTCTAAGGATTGCCTCACTCTAATTCCATGTTTCTAATGATTATCTCACTCTAATTCCATGTTTCTAAGGATTACCTCATTCTAATTCCAGGTTTCTAAGGATTACCTCATTCTAATTCCATGTTTCTAAGGATTGCCTCATTCTAATTCCAGGTTTCTAAGGATTGCCTCATTCTAATTCCAGGTTTCTAAGGATTGCCTCATTCTGATATAACAACCTGCTCTTTTGAAAGAAAATATCACGTCTGGATATTCAGACTGAGAACTAACTTGTCATTGCAGACTCTAACATCACATGTTCTTCATCTTCTCCTTCGTTCGTTCTCACGAGTGCTTGTGAGATAGGCTATTATGAACGATCCAACACATCCGACTTCAGCAAGCATGTATTTAGTACTGGATTAGCATTCCCTCCTCGATCCCTACTCCTTAGTTAGTCTGCCCTGCTGCAGCCTGTTATCCAGGATCACCGCGTAGAGGTGTAGAAGGGTCTTGGCAGCTTTGGTTGTCTGGCCCTGACGCTAGCAGTCAGCTATCGGTCGCTGGCCACTGCAGCTCATGAGCTGCTCAGCATCTTGATCCAACCACATAAGTAAGTAAGTTGATGACATAGTCAAACTATCCTCATCCTGAAGTTCTAACGCGCTGAATTTATATTATAGTGAGAAAGAAGTTGCGCTGGACATCAATTTACCGCTCTCGTCCTAAGCTACCGGGAACCAGTGGCAAGATACACAATTAAGACGACTGGAAGTAGCTCAAGATACAGACATTCAGGTCGTACAATCCGTGAGACAAGGGGTCGCTTGAAACTTGTGTGAGTCGATCATCCACAATTTCTTTGATTTTTTTTTTTGTCGTTCGCCTTATTTCTCTTATCCACAAGGCGGTGTGCGTTGTACTGTGGTTTTTATTTTGCGCCTGTCGGCCCAGTACATCCGACTTCAGCATGCATTTTATGTAGGGGTCTGCTTCCTCCTGCATTTTCTAAGGGCTTGCTTCCCCGGGGTAACGGCCGGTGCTGTGATGGGGATCGAACCCAGCACCTTCACCTGTGAATAGCGTAGGACGTGATAGAAAATGATCGTCACACTGCACTGAATTCATTAATTGGAACGAACAAACCACACGAGAACCGCAAACCACGAGAACAGCTGTTGCTTGGCCGCCATCTTGCCGGAACTCACATATATTAATCACATATAGATACCACAAGAACATACATAAATTATAAGCCAACTATCTAAGCTGGTCGAGACTGATAGACGCCATAAACCACATACATATATTCTAAGCCATCTATCGAAACTATTAGCCACCTACGGACAAAACAAGCCACATATATAAATCAAAAGCCACCTATCTAAACTATTGGCCAACGATAAACACCGCAAGTTAAATATAGAAATAATAAGCCACCTTGATAAACTATTTGCCACCTATTGACAGCACAAGCCACATATAGATTTAAAAAACCACCTTAATATACTATAAGCCACCAATAAAACAATGAACCTTCTATATAAGATATCCAAAGAAACTATTTGCCACCTAAAGAAAAGACCTTTCCGTCCTAAAGTTGAAGAGAGGCAAACATGTAAGTTAAGCGTGCTTATCTATAGGGGATACAAGTGTGAGACGAAGGGAGCTAATCACTTGGCTTTCCTTTCAAAAAACTAATACCTTATACACCCTATCCGCTACGGCAATGTTCAATATGGCTGTTAACTTTACCTTGCCTTTTAGGGAGCGACGCGTAATCAGGGTTGGGGGGAAAATACTGACCCATACTCCATGAACCTCACCTACTCATTCGGTGTTCCCGGAAACGTGATGTGTCACAACTGGTCAACGTGGCAGGGATCCCCACTGCAACACATGTAGTTGTGAGCTTACTGAGGAGTCTCGCATTGCACTACAGCCAGGAGAATCCCGGTGCACTTTCTGAAGAAGGCCTTGGGATGTAAGAGGAGCCAATGTAACCTGATACAAATGTAACATCATCTGGAGTTAGCTCAACTCAGCACGAGACGCCTCGAACAACTTGGGACCGACGATGCAGCCAAGAGAAGAAGCTAACAGCAGCCAGGGACTCATATCGTGCTGCTTGCCCCAGGGTTAGTGAACCACAGACTACCAAGACCCTTTTCCACTTCTAAGCGGCGGTCCAGGAAACATGCTGTACTTGTGTAGTCTGCCTAAGGGATAGAGATCGCAATGGGAAAGAAATCCCGAAACAGTCAGCTGGTCAGATGTGTTGGGTCGAAAGGCACATATATCGCAGCATTGCTGTAAACTGCTGGAGGATTCCGCCGTCTTTTTCACGAGTGCTTGATGCGGAGTCCCCTGCATCTCGTAGTCGCCCCCTACTCGTCTTGTCCTTGACTTGCCACTGGGATAGGGAGGCTCGAGACGAGAGAGTGAGGATAAAAAGTAGCACAGTTAATCCTTACTTAAAAATAGCGCTAGAAAATAAATTATGCCTTCATCGTCTACGATGGACGGCGGCCTTTGCCTTTGCTGTAAACTACTACAGAAGTTCTTTTCAGGACCAACGCCGATGGAGAAGAGCAACAACAACATCATCATCCACAACAACAACAGCAACAACCTTGTCTTTTATTATTGTCTGATCCAAAGAGTTGTTCTCTTCATGTTTCTAAATGAAAACTGTTGGATTCTTTAATGATATTAGACTTGAAAGTCGGGGATCGAGTGCCAGGTCGATATCCTCAGACGGATGCAGTATATTGACCAGGACCCCCACTTCACATTCGCGATGTGCACCTGAAAATCTTACAGCACACTGACCAACGAGGAGGGGGGATTGACAGTGTAATTATATAGGGCAGAGACAAACTAAAAAACTTTGCATTGCCCTACAGTGCCCTGCAAATAGCAGGATGTAGTCCAGAGAACGGAATACGTTGTATCGCTAGATACAGCTTGACTGCGACATTTGCATCTTTCGGCCCGAAACATCCGGCTTCAGCAGCATGCATTTTGTTAGTACTGGGTTCGATTCCATATCCTAACCTTTAGCACGCCAGATTCTTTTTGAAAAATATTTGACCTAATTAATTTTCTTAATTAGTCACCATGGTAGTCGTTTTTCAAAATTTTTAATTTTTATGTTTGTTTGTCAATAAATATGATTTTCTGGCGTGTAGACACACAATAGGATAACAAACATGTGGGTGTTATTGTTGTTGTTGTGTGTTTGTTAGTTTTTGAGATACAAAAAGATGAAGTTGAAAATTTATGAAAATCTCGGGAAAAATTTGGACTCGACCACTAGGCCTAGTCGCTTCGATAGAAAACCATGGAAACCACAACAACGTATCGATACTGTGTTTACAATATCACCACAACTGTTAGTTTCAATTCAAACGTAGTTCTTTCATTTAAAATAACAAAATTAAAAAATCTACTCGATAAAGATCTTTCCCAACAACCTACTTCCCCTTTCGCAAAAGGTCGGCTTGCTCCAAACGGCGTATACAAAATTAAAACTGTTCAAAAGCCATTTGTAATCGCACATACGATACTTTAACCGGCAAAATATCGTGTATATATGGAGCATGTATTCAGCAGTAAAAAATGGCTGTTGGGAGTGACTCCGTATAAAAAAAAAATAATTTTTTCCGTACACCGTTTTTGTAGGCCTAGTGAGTCGGCTAGCACTCGACCATGGCGTGCTAAAGGCTAAACCAGCCTGCTCTGTTACAGCCTGTTATCCATGATTACCGCGTGGAGGTGTAGAAGGGTCTTGGCAACTCCGGTACGCTGGCCCTGACGCTAGTAGACAGCTATGGGTCGCTGACGTTGCTCAACATCGCGATTCCACTGAGATAACTACTTCTTTCGTTCGCCTTGTTTCCCTGCATTTTACGCCTTACGACTAAGCGTATCCGACTTCTGCACACATTAACAATAATTGGTTCACTCCCCACAGCTGAATCCAGACATCTGCTTGCAGGAGAATTTATTTACAAGCTTTTATATAAAATACTGATAGATCCGAGCCGTGTTCAAATGAAACCGGATCAAACTGCAACAAGTGGACATACGGACGATGCGCATGATAACGTCACTTCTGGTGTAAACAGTACATACCAATCGTTAAGTTTCCAAAATTTCATTATGGTCCGACTCGTAGTTTCATCAGCAGACCGTTGAAAACATTGCGGGTGTGATACGGAATCTGTCCAGAGTTGATCAACAAGCGGTGATTCGATTTCTAACAGACGAAGGATGTCGACCATTTGACATTCATCGCAGAATACAGTCAGTGTATGGTGACAAAAAGTGTGTCAAAGACAACAGTGAAGAACTGGTCAACGATGTTTAAAGAAGGATTGGAGACCCAGTGGTTTCGAGGTAAGGTGTTCGCCTCGTGTACTGGAGGTCGCGGGTTGAAATCCGCGTGGAGACACCGGTATTTTTTCACGTGGACCATCCGGTAAATATTTCCCCTGATCTGTGAGTAGTGAGATCAGATATCCGCGTGCAGTGGCGCGCACGTTAAACATACCTTAGCAGTTGGAAATTGAACAGGGTAGGCCTAACGGCCGCTGCTCGGGCAAAATTCAGAGTTAAAAATCTACTCAAAGTATTCTAGGGATATTCGCCCCACAGAGAATATGTCGCAAATAAAATGGGACTGTGTGGACAAAACAACAGGTCTTGGTTATGTGGTTAGCGGAGCTGCTTAGATGGTGATTGACAGGCTGCGGGTCTACCTTGCCCTAATTTACTCTTCCCCCTCCACCGGTCTCAAAACTAGGCGATCGTATATTCCAGGAGCTAACAGATGCTGGGATTGACCTGGCAAGTCACCAGTGGATTTTCACCTGCCAAAAAATATGAAACAAAGGAGGTCACACCTCCCCACGACGTCTAACGACAGAAGTGGACTGAAGATAGGTAGATAGATAGAACTAATTTGATACAGGCCCTTACCACAAATCCAAATAGTTTGACATGATTGAAGGCAATCAACTCATTCAATGTGCCACGTCTTCATCCACCGATAGAATTATTGAGAAGTTGACAAAATAAAATATAACCGCATTTGTAGTAAGGTTGATGTTAAACGGCACACTTCCATGCTGGACCAGAGACACATACTGTGGAGGACAGAATAGGACTATTCATCGTCATACATGTCGTAAACCATAACTAATGAGAGTTGTGCATGGGGTTGGAGACCTCATGGTATAACATAAATGCACACCCACACCATTAGTGCAAATGGACGATAAGTGCTTTGCGATGGCTTCCTAAGGGCAGCCAACTTAGTTGTACCCCTATACACCGACTGGAGCGGAAATGGGACAAGATGAAGAAAATGTTCCAGAGGATTGCAGATTTGTTAAAAAAAGCTGTACCAATAAATAAATATTACTGCACAACGAAAAACGTGAGAACAATCATTAATTACAATTATTGAGTGGCGGGACTGCGCTATCAGCATTAATGTGGAAGTGGGGGCATTAATGTGGAAATGGGGGCATTAATGTGGAAATGGAGGCATTAATGTGGAAGTAGAATTGGAAATTGAGACATTCATGTCAGTAAGATAAATGAGAAGAGAAAAAGATAAATTTAGTTCAATGTACGATAATACAATTGTTATATGTTACACCAAGACGCAGCCAGCTTTATAAAGAGATTACACATTATACAGCACCCCCAAACAGTAAGAGAAAAGTTAGGAAGAATATATCACTATGGCAAATAAAAAGTGAAAAGATAGAGTACAGTTAAATGTGTGATAATACTAGTGCTAGATGACATACAACGGAAATGCAGATGAAAACAAAAAATGACAAAGTTAATGAAAAGAATATCATTCAATGATAAATTAGGGATTTAAGAAATTGTCAGGAAAAGTAAAAACAAATCACTTTCAGTATGTGGCCTTGTGGTGAAGCAAAGCGCCTGTTTCACAATCCCAACGCACCAGGTTCGAATCACACTAGTTTCCAGTTTGACAGACATGTTTTTTTTTCCTTGCTCCTCCACGTACGGAAAGTAATGACAACCTACTGTACTGCACACTTGCCAAGAAACATATAATAGCCAAATATGTTGGCGGTTGTAAGAAGCGACGTTCAGCAAATGACATGCTTCGAAACGTGTTAAAATGAAATCGGACCTAACTGCACCGAGTGAACATACGTACGAAGCGCATGATGACGTCACTTCTGATGTAAACAGCACATACTAACCGTCAAGTTTGCAAAATTGCAATAACCTCTGACTCATAGTTCCGTCAGCAGACTGTTGAAAACATGGCCGGTGTGATTCGGAATCCGTCCAGAGTTAATATTTGAGTGGTGATTTGAACATACGTACGATGCGTATGATGACGTTACTACTGATGTAAACAGCACATACTAACCGTCAAGTTTGCAAAATTGTATTATCCTCTTAGTTCCCTCTGCAGACTGTTGAAAACATAACCGATGTGATACGGAATCCGCCCAGAGTTGATATTTGAACGGTGATTTCGTTTCTAACAGCTGAAGGATGTCGACCGGCTGACATTCATTGCAGAATGTAGGTACTGTATACTGAAAAAAGTGTGGCGAACGTAAACTCCGGCGACGGTCAATTTTGGCGATGACATCTTCCGACGCAGTAATATGCGCCTGACCTGGTCTCAGTAAATCTTTCGTTAACTCACGTCCTTCTTTAAACATCGTTGTACAGCTCTTCAACGTTGTCTTCGACACACTTTTGTCACCATACACTGCCTGCATTCCGCGATGAATGTCAACTGGTCGACATCCTTCAGCTGTTAGAAATCGAATCACCACTTGCTGATCAACTCTGGACGGATTTCCGTATCACATCCGCCATGTTTTCAACGGTCTGCTAAGAAAACTATGAGTCAGGAGATAATACAATTTTGCAAACTTTATGGTTGGTATGTGCTGTTTACGCCTGAAGTGACTTCATCATGCATATCGTACGCATGTTCCCCTGGTGCAGCTAGGTCCGGTTTCATTTGAACAAGTCTCGTACTTACTTTTTAAATTGAATGTATGGGTCAACGGTAGGTGAAAAATAAAACAAAGATGGACCGACAATAAAATTAAAGACAAAGAAGCCATCACCCAAGTATATGTGCGGACGAGCAGTATAGACAGACGAAGGTATATTACTGGATTGGAAGAGGAAACTAACGTCTTATCAGGCAAAATATACTGATCGGACATGTTAGTCAGGGTCAGGCAAAATATACTGATCCGACATGCAGGGTCAGGCCAACATACTGATTGGACATGCAGGGTCAGGCAAAACATACTGATCGGACATGCAAGGTCAGGCAAAACATACTGATCAGACATGCAGGGTCAGGCAAAACATACTGATCGAACATGTTAGTATGGATTAATTAAAATATATGGCCATATTTGCACCCTAACTTCCACGCAACTCTCCCGGAGACGGGCTGTTGTCATTTCAGCCTGGCTAACACGGTAAGAAATCGACGTGATCCCCGTAGTAGTGAACAACACGCAAATGAAGCCAAGCATATCACAACTGTTTGGAGGAGCCCGGTCTACCTTCAACAGCAGCTCGAAATGTGAGAAAAGCCACTGTAACATTACCTTAACCCCGTCTTCAGGGCACAGAAACAAATAACTTGACTCACTGTGGGCATTCAACATCACCATAATGCTAGACTGTTATATGCTTAAAACATTGCGTAATGAGCACTGGCCTACCACACGAAGCTATTTGGGAGCGTTCAAGACCTCTCCTCCACAGCACACTTTATCAAGACAACTGGAAATTCGCTTGTAGATATAATGCATCCCCCAATACCCAAAATAAAAAAAACAAAAACAAAACAACAACAACAAAACAAAACAAAAATAAAAAAAATAAAAACAAACATGTCAAAGTAGACAAGCGAATGACGCTTTCATTTAAGCCTCCGTGAGTAAAATAATGTAGACGCTAGCAATATAAATTATCGTTAAACTGATAATAATGTTGGTGTAAATTGTCATACATAAATATGAATGACTAGAAATAATAAGACAGAGAAATGGATAAATAAAGTAACAGTAAGAAACAAGTGAAAGGATATACGCTAAATGAATGAAATAGAGAAAAGCCTAAGTAACGACAAAAAGGCATTCGTCAGAGACACAATACAAGCATTTTGATGATGTAAGTTTACTCTTTTTTCGCCATTAAAAGTGCTTTAAGTGACGAGTTTAAGTTGCTTTCTTCACATCATGAACACTCTGATGAAGGTGGTCCGGGGTTCAGGCTGTTGTGTAGTGTTTGGCTTCATCTGCGTTACGATCACTACTACGGGGATCGAGTCGATCCCCCAGATTGTCATAAAATTGTAATTTTCTATCAAGAACTGTATGGAAGTCTTGGTGAGTATATTTCGCCGAACCCTGCCTAACATTGTCCGATCAGTACGCTGTGCCTTGGTGGACGTTAGTCTCTTCTCCCCATAACACAAACAAACATGACTCACAAGTCATAAAAAGGATGAGTACCATTATAAACGCACTAACCCGAATTAGAATAAAAACAAAATGCCGTCGATGTTTTGTTTATATGAAAATGAAAGCCTCTAGTATTTAGAATACTTGTATAAGGAAAGTAAAGATAATTGGGATATGGTGTTGTGCCCGTATTTTCTTGACCAAACCGCACACTACGGGTAATGCCATCTACATCATGCTGGCCGTCTTTACATCCTGGACTTTCTCTGGTACCCAATTTTTGAGACTATGTTGATCCCTGGCACCGTTTGTTACCGAAACAATATTCCGCATAGATTGGGTATTGTAACCTATATCGTGGACTAGCCACTGCACGACCGCGGCTTCTCTCAAATGTTAAGAATAAAGTAACATGAGGAATGAATAAAAATGAAAATAAAATTAGAATTGAAATACCAACAAACAGACTGGTGACACAAACATAGAAAAGCAGCAAACGTTACGACTATACTATCTTCGTCAGGGACAGACGAATTAAAAGATGCAGCCGAGAAACAGTTCAAAACATTTAAATTTAAACAAAACAGGACTAAAGAAGACACTTTTGGAAGACTGCGATTACTTAGGCATACACAACAGAGTTATGCTCACCTAACATGCATTGGTGAAAACATCTTTGAAAAACCTTGCGGTATTGCAGACTGTTCTCTATTCTTAAATGCTGTTTTTCAGAACGTATATATCAGTAATCTCAGTGCTTGGCAATTTGCACGTGTCTCATACGGATTGAAAGTTCTGTTCTTGTCAGTATTCTTCTTCTTCTTCTATATATTTGTTAAGGAACGTTTTGTTAATTTAAAGTTTGGTATGTTTTTATTTTAGCGTTACTTATCCTTACTTACTGAATTGAATTTTTATTCAATGAAATTATGACTTATAAGTTCAGATGCATTGAATTTATTTTTGAATGGAATTGTAAAACATGGTATACAACTTCTGTCCTCGATTTGTAAATTGTTTAAAATCAGATTCGAAGACTGAGATTAAAACATTAAAACATCAGGTACATTGTTATAAATAGCAGATACTAAATTATATCAGAACGAACGACTTGGTGCTATTAGATCCGAGTTCGTCACAAGAAGAGCGCGAGAGGCCCTGCCCCAGAGATAAAATGTCGCTTTTTCCCCGAGGTATCAACAGGTCCAATAGCCGAGGAAATCTAGTTACGTTCTCTAGTGGCCAACAAAACGGTCTATCATCTTTTGTAATCGACTTTTGCCAGTCCCAGATTGTTGAGTTGGAAGACCCGGCGTTAAACAAACCATTTTGGGAGCAGGAGGCGGAAAGAGCGACAGAGAATGGAGGCGGGGACAGATCACGTGGCTGGATACCTGATCCATGATTGGCAGGCGGTGTAGCCAGTGTCCTCCCGCTGGGGAGTTTCAATTGCACAAATGTCAGCCTCTGCGAAGGGGTGTCACTTCAAAAGTGTTGGGTTTCCATTTATAGGTGGCAAAGTTGTTAGAATGCTTGCTACCTCAGTGAAGTTGATGTATATTCTTCACAGTCGCTGTAAGCTGCAGTTCACCTAGCAGTATATGGGTACCACTGTTAGAGCAGGGATGAACAGCGCAGAACCTAAGACTTGTATATTAAAGTATCTAATACTTCGTTCTCTGACGTCTTCTTCTTCTTCTTGTTTTTCTTTTCTCTTTTTGTTTTTCTTTACTTTTTTTCTTCTCTTTTTCCTCTTCTTGTTTTTTTTTTTTCTTGTTCATTTTGTTTTTCTGTTTCTTTTTTTTTTCATTTTCCTTTTTCTAATTCTTTTTGTTTGTTGTGTCTTCTTCTTCTTCTTCTTCTTCTTCTTCTTCTTCTTCTTCTTCTTCTTCTTCTTCTGCTTCTTATTCTTCTTCTTCTTCCTCCTCTTCTTCTTCCTCTTCTTCTTCTTCTTCTTCTTCGTCGTCGTCGTCTTCTTCTTCTTCTTCTTTTTCTTTTTCTTCTTCTTCTTCTTCTTCTTCTTCTTCTTCCTCTTCTTCTTCTTCTTCTTCTTCTTCTTCTTCTTCGTTCTCAAACTCCCGCCTTCAAGCCATGAAATGGGTTTTGCAAGCAGTATCTTTTTTTTTCTTTGCGTTCGCCTTATTTCTCTAATCCCCGAGGCAGTGTGCGTTGTACTGTGGCTTTTTATTTTGCGCCTGTCGGCCCAGTGTATCCGACTTCAGCGTGCATTTTATGTAAGGGTCTGCTTCCTCCTGCATTTTCTAAGGGTTTGCTTCCCCAGGGTAACGATCGGTGCTGTGATGGGGATCGAACCCAGCACCTTCCGGTTGTGAGCCGTGCCACTTAACCACTAGGCCACGCCGTCCCCAGCAAGCAGCATGATGCAGTTAGTAAACCGGAATGCGTTGTGTCATAGTTTTACAGTTTGACTGCGATTTTTGCACCTTTCTGTCCGAAACATCCGACTTCAGCAGATATTTTAGGGTGCCGGGTTAGCCTTCCCTCTTCGATCCCTTATCCTTAGCCAGTCTGCCCTGCTGCAGCCTGTTATCCAGAATCACCACGTGGAGGTGTAGAATGGACTTGGCAGCTCTGGTTAGCTGGCCCGGACGTTAGCACTCAGCTTTGGGTCGCTAGCCGCTGCAGCTCAAGAAATGCTCAGCGTCATGATTCTCGTCTCGAGCGTCTGACCTGTGTTGCGATAGATCACACGCTTTTCACTGCAAGAGTACGGGATTCAACTCCCATCACTCGCACGCACCAGTCGACACAATTCGTTTGAAAGTGGATACCTGACTTGCGGATAGGAAATGAAAAGCAGCGGGGAAGGAAACTGGTTGTCGCACCTAAAAAAGCTGTGGCTTAGTATAAAAAAGGTTCTTACACTTCATCCCTGGCAGCAGTGACTGTAATGATATTTTATTATCTGCTTCAATACTTCACCCACAGGGGACCTAGTAGCGAAGAGTAACATTAGGTGTAAGATAGGGGTCAAGTTGAGAGTGAAGAGTAACATTAGGTGTAAGATATGGGTCAAGGTGAGAGTGAAGAGTAACATCAGGTGTAAGATAGTGGTCAAGGTGGGAGTGAATATGGCTCTTAGACATGACATATGACTAAGGGTATTTCATCCAGACTGGGGACGGCGTGGGCTAGTGGTCAAGTGATACGGCTCATAAATTCGAAGGTGCTGAATTCGTCCCCATCACAGCCCCGGCCGTTACCCTGGGGAAGCAAACCCTTATAAATGCAGGAGAAAGCAGACCTTTACATAAAATGCATGCCGTAGTCAGATGTACTGGACCGACAGGCGCAAATTAAACATAGTGCAATGCAAAAATAAAAAAAAATAACAATCTGATGAACAGATCGGAAATCCTTGGGAACCTCACAGACGAAACCAAAGGCAGCCATTGGTATACGCTTGAGGAATCAATTTCTGACACGTGTGAAGAGGTTTTTTTTGAAAGAGAAACACAATGAATAAGGAATGACTCAGATAAAAAGCACCTGATAGGAGAAAGAAGGACTAAATAAAACAAAAAATAAGCACATGCAAAGCAGAAGAAGACTGCTTACTCAATATTCTGAGATAAACAAGAAAGAGAAAAACGAATGCGAGGCAGGATAGGAGGAAGCACATAGATAAACTAGTGGAAAGGGCAACAAAACAAGGTGACCTTAAGACGCTTTACAACATAACTAAAATAATATCAAGGAACAAACAGGACCATAACACGCAAGCGAAAAATAAGCAAGAACAGGACATCTGTAGTGAAGAGAAACAACGAGACAGATGGATGGAATAATTTGAAGAAATACTTAGCAGAAACCCACCAACACCCACCAACAGTCTGACATAAAACCAGTAAAGGAACTCTTAAAGGTTAATATAAATCCAACAACAAAACAAGAGATCACACAGGCTCTCATACTTTTAAAACATTGGAAAGCTGCAACGACCATATGGAATTCTCCTAGAAATCATGAAAGCTGGAGGACCAGAGGGAATCACTCCAAGAAGTCATGAAAACTGCAGGACCAGATGGAATGCCCCAGTAGTCATGAAAACTGCAGGCCTAAATAAACTCCTCCCAGTCATAACAACTGCAGGACCAGATGGAATCCCCCCCCCCCCCCCCCCCGAAATCATGAAAGCTGTAGGACCAGATGGAATCCCTCAGAAGTCATGAAAGCTGTAGAACCAGATGGAATCCCTCAGAAATCATACAAGACAACACCTCAACCACCACATAGATGCTGCACCAGCTCTTCAAGAAGACTTGAGAACAAGAGGCCCTTCCCCAAAAGTGGAAAGAAGAACACCTAATCAAACTGCGAAAGAAAGGAAATCTGACCCCATGCACTAACTGGCCAGGAATAACACTCCTGGAAGTAAGTGGACAAATGCTGAGCAGGATACTTCCTTGATCACATTGAAGAGGCTTTAGATGGGAAACCGAAAGAAGAACAGACATGATTCAGAGCAGGAAGTTCGTACATTTATCAAATAGCAAAGCTCAGAATTATCATAAAGCAATCTATGCAACAGACACCTCTACATGTAAACTTGATTGATTTTGAAAATTCATTTTATAGTATAGACCGAGTAGTAGTTTTAAAATACTGAAGAACTATGGCATATCAGACAAATTTATTAGAATTATACAAGATTAAGTTTTTCTATCATGCAATCCAGATCATACCGAACCCGACATAATGATTCAAGAAAAAGAGAGTTATAAAGAATAGTCCAAAGAATAAGTCCCCAGGCAAGGACGGCATAACAACGGAGGTGATGCATGCATGTGAGGAAACAGGGTTACTCTGGCTACATAGATTCTTCACAAAGGCATGGAAAGACAGACGCGTACCAGATGACTGGCAGCAAGTTATAATCGTTCCAATTTAGAAGAAAAAGTGTATGAGGTGCACGGATGCCTTGTATCCCCTTAAGGGAAATAAGCGAAAGATCAATAGAATAAAACGAAAATGTATGTGCTGCTTTCGTTGATCAGGAAAAAGCGTTTGATATGGTAGAATGATTAAACTTTAGAAGATTATGGTGTACAAGGGCAAGTTCTTGATAATGCCAGAGCACTGTATCGTTCGAGTACAAAAGTTGTCAAAACGACTGATGGTGTCACGGATGCTTTTGAAATAACTATCGGCGTGAGACAAGAATGTGTGCATTCTCCTCTGTTGTTTAACATCTACATAGACAAATCTGCACCAGAAACTGATCAAATTGAAACATTTAAAGCAGAACATAACTCAATACACGAATTCCTTATTGCAGATTATCAGTGCTTGCTGTACGACGATGACAACAAACTGCAAAACCACATGAACGCGCTTGCGACTACCTGTGCTAAAATTCAAAATGCGAATTAGCGAGAACAAAATAGAAACTATGATGGTCGGTAGAACTCCTAAGCCACTGAAGATAAGTCTAAATGATTTTGCTCTTCAACAGGTCCATGAGTATGATAGGTTCGAGCAGTATTTTTTGTTAGCAGACGGTAGGATCGACAGGGAAAATGAGACTAAGTGTCAGAAAGTATTTGCGGTGACTTATCAGCTGTGACTTATTAGCTGTGACTTATCAGCTGTGACTTATTAGCTGTGACTTATCAGCTGTCCCCACGGCTTAGACACCCGAGCATTAGTTTGGCAACACAGCAACAGCTGATTAACAGTATATTTATGCCGACTCTGTGATACCAGTGCCAAACATGGCCTCTGTCAACGGCGCGTTAGAGCAGAATTTCGACTTGTGAAATGAAATGTTTGAGGAGGGTCATCGGTGTTACCAGAAGAGACAGAATGGGGAACGACGACTTTCGAAGGATGGTCGGCACTACGGCTTGTGTCGAATACATTTCAAGGAACAAAAATTAAGTTGGTCTGGTCATCTCATGAGAATGTACCCTCAAGTTCCACTGATGGCTTAAAACGCTGGTAGATCTGGTTACATGATAAGAGGGCGACCGCGAGGCAGGTGGATAGATGACATTATAGTGATTGTGCAGCGACAAGGGCTAGCATTGACCGACGCAACGTACTTGGCGTAGGACAGACGACTTAAGCTCCCCACGCCGCTCAACGGCACAAGTAGAAAAAAAACTAACTATACAATATTTCTATGAAGAGGTCACATGCAGAATAATCAACACAGACAAATTGTCAGATTCATTTACAGTTCATCATCATGTAACATGTCCTTTATAGATTGTCGCTCCCATTACAGTCTGTCTGAAAGAAACCCGTTCCCTTGCCAAAACTCCAGCCTCTGCCAGTCATACTTAGGCATTCCTGGATATCTTGGTGCCATCGTCTTCTTGTTCTACCCCTTCCTCTTTTGAATGACACCGTACCTTCCATCACCGTTCTCTCGAGACCGTTGTGTCTCTTGATATGACCAAAGTATTTGCATTTTCTAGCCAAAATGGAATTGATAAACCAGTTCTCCTCTATGCTCAACTCTTGCCGAATGTCTACATTTGTCTTTTTCTCTGTCCAGGGTCTTCTGAGGATCTTCCTGTAACATTTTCACTCGAAGGATTCGATTCTTTGTCTGGAAGTTATGGTAATCGTCCATGATTCGCAGCCATAAGCTGCCACAGGAAAAACACAGGCTCTCAAGACTTTTACTTTTATCATTTTGTTGGTGCCCTGCCATACTTTCTTCAGGCTGTTCAGCCTCTGTTACAGTTCATTCCGGGATTAAACAGGGATGTCTACTATCTCCAACAATCTTTCTCATGGTCATCGACTGGGAGATGGGGCAACCAACAGAGGGTAGACATACAGGAATACACTGGACGTTTAAAAGGCAACTAGAAAACCTCAATTTTGCAGAAAATGTATGTATGCTGTCCCATTAGCAGAGGATCTACAAGGAGAGATGGACAGACTAACGTATGAAGCCGGAAAGTTGGGATTGCAGATTAATATGAACTTCTTCTTCTTCTTCGTTCGTTCTCAATCTCCCACTACCAAACCCTGAGAGGGTAAGTAGCAGAATCTAGTCCAGAGAACGGGATGCATTGTGTCATAGTTTACAGCTTGGCTGCGATATTTGCACCTTTCGGTCCAACACATCCGACTTCAGCAATCATTTTTTGAGTACTGGGTTAGCATTCCCTCTTCGATCCCTTCTCCTTAGCCAGTCTGCCCTGCTGCAGCCTGTTATCCAGGATCATCGCGTGGAAGTGTAGAAGGGTCTTGGCAGATATGGTTCGCTGGCCCTGACGCTAGCAGTCAGCTATGGGTCGCTGACCACTGCAGCTCATGCACTGCTCAGCATCTTGATCCCATATTAATATGAACAAAACTAAAGACATGAGAATTAACAACAAAGAGATTCCCTAACGATAAATGGCCACATAATTGAGGAAGTGCATAGGTGTACCTGGCTGGGAAGTAACATTGATAAAGATCAAAGAAAAAAACCAAAATGTGGAAGCCAGGATCAGTAAGGCCAGATTTGACTTCAACTCTCTTAGCCCAATATGGAACTCAGTATCATTGTCCATGGAGAATAAGGTTAAACTATTTTACACCGGAGGCTGCGTGGTCTAGTGGTGAAACTCGCTCGATTTTCACAATCCTCGCGCACTGGGTTCAATTCCCATCGTGTCCAGTTTTTGTTTTTTTCTCGTGTTAATTTTCCTCCACGTACAGAAAGAAATGGCAACCTACCGTACTGCACATTTGCCAAGAAACTTATAACAGCCAAATAGGTGGCGGCTGTAAGAAGCTACCGTTCTGTAAAAGATATGCTACCTCTTTATTTTGTTTGTTTAGCACAAATGTAAAGTCTATCTTGGTATATAGTTCTGAGACATGACATATGACTAAGGGTATTTCATTCAGGCTGGGGACGGCGTGGGCTGGTGGTTAAGTGACACGGCTCACAAATCGAAGGTGCTGGGTTCGATCCCCACCACATCACCGACCGTTACCCCGGGGAAGTAAACCATAATAAAATACAGGAGGAAGCAGACACTTACTTAAAATGCATGCCGAAGTCGGATGCACTGGACGGCCGACAGGCGCAAAATAAAAACCGTAGTGCACTGTACCGCCTTTAGGAATAGAGAAACAAGGCAAACGCCAAAAAACAAAACAACAAACAAACAAAAAAACAAAAACAAAAAACAAACAAACAATCCAGACTGCATACCTTCGTTAACAACTGCCTCAGTAGCATAATGCGTTTTAGTTGGCCAGAGGTAATGGTACACACATATCTGTGGGCAATGAACATGGAAAAAAACAATTCATCAGAAATTTCGTTAGAGAAAGTGGGAATGAAAAGGACACCAGTCTTAGATAGAAACTAGACAACATAATCAGACATGAGCTTGATTGGAACCCACATGATAAGAGACGAGTGGGAAGATCAAGAAACCCATGGCGGAGAACAGCCGAGAAGGAGGTCACGTCAATCGGGGTCACGTGGGAGGAACTCAAGAAGACCGCCCAAAATAGGAACAGTTGGAGAGCATCTGTGGTGGCCCTATGTTCCAAGGGGAACCAGACGGATAAATGATGATGGTGATGAAAGTGTACAATATAGAACAATTATTGCTGTATTATAGTGTACACGATAGAACAATAACTGTTATGTAATATTGTACACTATAGAACAATTATTGTTGTATTATAGTGTACACGATAGAACAATAACTGTTGAATCGTAGCGTACCAAACACTATTGTTCTATTATAGCTCACCTAACAGAACAAATTATAGTGTGGTGTAGTGTACTATTCTATTATATTATATTGATCGTTTTAAATATCTGGGTTCGATTGTCGGTGATGAAGGATCAACATGTGAGGTGTTGGCCGAAATAGCACAGACAATAGAGGCGCTTGCACGGCTTAACAAAATTTGGCCAGATAAATGGTTATCACTATGCACGAAAATCAGATTAATGCGTACATTGGTCGTGTCAATATTAATCTATGCTTGTGAGACAGGGACAGTTACAGCTGACCTTCACCGAAGGATACAGGCCTTGGAGATGAGATGTTTCCGAAGACTTTTAAACGTCACGTACAAAGATCGAGATACAAATGAGGAAATACGAGACAGAATTACAACAGCAATATGGAATTTTGAAGGCCTCTTGGCAACACTTTGAAAGAAGGAAACTCGCTTGGTACGGTCACATATCGAGATCAAATGGTCTTGCAAATACAATCCTTCAGGTAAAGGTGCAAAGAAAACTACGAAGAGGCCGTCCCCAAAAGAGGTGGGAGGACAACATAAAAGAATGGACCATCTCCGACCAGAAGAGGCACAGACAGCGGCCGCTGACAGAGAAAGGTGGCGTTGTCTTGTGAGGATGCCTTCATGTGTGCCCCAACGACCTCACTGGTAACGGGATGACCTGACCTGAGTGTACTAACGATACAAAATCTACAGTGGCAGAATATAAAGGCGACCGTAACAGAGGCAGCAAAGATAATATTTGGTAAGAAGAAAGTACCTGAGAGAGGAACCTACCTCCTACCAGGAGCGTCAGCAGGGTTGCAGATCGCTGAAAGGCCTCCTAATTTGGAGGTTAGCTGCCAATATTCAATAAGCAGCCGTGGACAAAAACAGGTCGAAAGGCATGAAGGCTGTAAGGAGGCAGCCCCTCCACCATGCAAAGACACACCAGACTAATCACATGTTTGTCTTAACAAATGATTACAAGGCAAATATAGAGAAATCCGGACTGATCTTAACGGCGACGAACAGGCGAGAAATAAGGACCACGATTTACGGAACATGGAATGTAAGAAGTATATGCAGGAGAGAAAATGAACTAATAGAGGAGATGAAGAGAGCAAAATTGACAGTCCTGGCACTTACAGAAACAAAGAAAAAGGGACAGGGCGTTCTGGACCATGACGGCAACATGCTATTCTACAGCGGAGTTCCCATGAGTGAACGAGCCAGGGCAGGGGTTGGTTGTATAGTGAATAGTAACAACAAAGCAAACATTAAAGGATGGAAATTAATTTCAGAACGACTGATGGTTCTAAGTCTACAAGAGGAGGATAGTCAAATGGATATCGTCCCTGTGTCACCAAACGAAGATGAGAGCACTGACATAAAAGATGAATTTTATGAGCTCCTTCAAAGGACTGTTGGCGATTGCCATAATGAAATACTTCTCCTTGGAGACTTCAACGCAAGAGTTGGAAACGGCTATTCTAGATGGGATGGAGTGATCGGTAGGTATGGAGAAGATGTTGTAAATGAAAATGGAAAACGATTGCTGAGATTCTGCAGGTAACAAAACCTTGTTATTTCAAATACAAGGTTTCCACACAAGCGTATCCATGCCTACACAAGATGTGAGCCGGCAAGAAATGAAATATTCATAATTGACTATGCAATAGTGAGGAAAAGTGATGTCTAGTGAAGGATGCTAGAGTGTTCAGAGGACCAGAGCTAGGAAGCGACCACTACCTAGTTAAAATAAAGAGAGAAATCGGAAATAGTTATCAAGCCAGGCAACACCCAACAACAAGCAAGAAACCCAATAACACACAAGGAGAAAATCAAATGAAGGCTTACAAACTAAGAGAACCAGATGTTAAAAGGAGATACCAAGGGCTCATAACAAAAGCAATAGAAAGAATGGAGGAATCTGAAGAAGATATGGAAATGCTATGGGTAAAATTCATAGACATCCTCAAAGAGCCTGTAGTAGAGGCATGCGGTCAAACCAGCGAAGAGTGGAAGAAAAAGAGTACACAGTGGTGGACAGATGAAGTGAAAAGAATAATACGAGAAAAGAAAACGGCATGGAAGTAATACTTAGGGGCTAGGAATACAGAAGAACAAACAAAGAAATAAAGAATATGTAAATTTTAGAACAGAAGCAAAGAAGACTGTGCTCAAGGCCAAACAGAAATCCTGGGAAGAATTTGGAGAGAAACTGGAAAATAATGCTGGAGAAAAACCAGAAACTGTTCTACGGGACCTTAAAGAACATGAGGAAGGAAAAGGAATGCCCCCTGAAATTTGTTAAAGATAAACAAGATGCGCAGCTGACCGCCTCAGAAGAGGTAATGAACAGATGGAAAGAATATTCCTTAGATCTCTGTAGAGTGGAGGAAAATTAAGATCTGGAAGTAACAGCCCCAATCTCAGAGGAGGGAGCCATGGAGGGAAACGATATTATCACAATAGTAAAACTAAATGTAGCGTTGGGGAAAATTAAGATTGGTAACGCCCCAAGACATGATGAAATAACACCAGAAATGGTTAAATACATGGGAACGGCAGGAGATATACTATTCATGAAGATTCTCAAGGCAGCTTGGCGCCACAAGAAGATACAAAGAGACTGGGAGGTTGCCATAATAATACCAATATTTAAAAAGGGTGACAATCGATAATGTGAAAATAACAGAGGTATTTCCCTTCTCAGTGTCCCCGGGAAAGTATACTCTAGGATTCTAGAACGGCGATTAAGAGGTCTAGCAGAGCCAAATATGGATAAAATTCAATGTGGGTTTAGGGCAAACAGAAGTACTCAAGACCTTATCTTTACACTCAGACAGCTGAGCGAAAAGGGTCTTGAGTAAAGAGATGCATCTCTGCTTTTTGGATTTGCTGAAAGCATTTGATAAAGTCCCTTTGGACAAACTCTAGTAGTGGTTGGACAAGGAAGAATATCCCAGGACCCCTGATCTCTGCCACACAGAGTTTCTATAAAACATGCACAAATTATGTGGGGACATCAAATCAAAAGTCAGGAGAGTTCAAGTCCACTAGCGGAATAAGACAGGGGGACATTCTATCACCGTACCTTTTCATACTCCACATGAGGGGACGGCGTGGCCTAGTCGATAAGTGGCACGGCTCACAAACCGAAGGTGCTGGGTTCGATTCCCATCGCAGCACCGGCCGTTACCCTAGGGAAGTAAACCCTTAGAAAATACAGGAGGAAGCAGATCCTTACATAAAATGCATGCTGAAGTCGGATGCACTGGGCCGACAAGCGCAAAATAAAAACCGCAGTACAACTCACACCGCCTTGGGTATTAGAGAAATAAGGCGAACGCAAAAAAACCCCCACAAAAAAACAAAATACTCCACATGGATGAAGTCATCAAATCCTGCAAGGAGCAGACAAAAAAGTATGAAGTACGGTACTGGAAGATGAGACTAAGTTATATATCTGAGCTAGAATTTGCTGATGACGTGGCCCTGATCACGAATTCCGAGGCCCATCTTCAGATCAACTAGCAGGTCTGGGAAGAAGAGTTGAAGAAAAGAGGAATGCGCATCAGCAACCCCAACACAAAAACCATAGTGATCGTCAGAGATGAAAAGAGACAGCAGATAACACTGGGAACACGAGCACTTGAGTAGGTCAGTCACTTCAAATATCTAGGAGTGGTATTAGACAGCAGGAGAGGAATCAAAGAGGAGTTAACTGCACGAAGGGCAGCAGCAGATAGACTTTTCCATGCAATAAACAGATGATTCCTCAGCAAAAGAGAAATACGCAGGAAAACAAAGATGGATGTATACCGCTCGACCTATGTGACTGCCCTGACATATGGGTGTGAGTTATGGGCAATGACCACAGCCCAAGAAAGGCAACTACAAACTTTAGAAATGAGGTACCTAAGAAAGGCGGTTGAGGTGACGAAAAGGGACAAGATCCGTAACCAGACAATACGTAGCAATCTTGAAGTTCAAGCCTTGCAGACACGAGTGGAGCAGTCCCAACTACAGTGGTTTGGCCATGTCTGTAGAATGGAAGAAGATCGGATACCAAAGCGGTCACAGGAGATAAAAAGTAAAGGACTCAGACCCACAGTGAGTCCAAAAATACGTTGGGAAGACAACATACGACAGTCCCTAAGTGACCGATGGCTGGATTGGAAAGATTCCAGGAAAAAGACGACGGATAGAACAATATGGCCTTTCTCTGGCACACACCTCACTGTAGAAGAGGAGAGACTAAGTAAGTAAGAAAGTAAGAATAAAGCAGAAAACAAGAATCCACTGGAAACGGCTGAAATGCTAAGTAAAATAGAGGAAAGACGCAACCGGGACCGCAGCAAAACAGAGCAAGGAATGGCTAAGTATAAGAATATCAATAATGAATTAGATCGAGAACGTAAGATGGCACGATATCGATGATTGATAGGACGTGTTGCGAACGAAATTGAAGACATGGAAAGAAGATTTAATTTTGAACAAGTATATAAAAAAGTAAAAAAAATCCTTCAGTGCAACTAAGAACATATAAACACGAATGATTAATGATAGGAATGGGAAACCAATAACAGACATAGAGAGCAACAAAGAGGGAAGCGAGGAAAACTAATGCAACTCGCGAATGAATGCCCTATTTTCAGGACGCATAGAAGAGTAAACTTACTCACTATAGACATTCAACATCATCATCAACAACAACAACAACAACAAAAACAAACACAATCCATTGACCTCCCCAAATCAGCTGAAGAGACTTTACAAATTTAGCCTTTTAAGTATGTTAATGATATTTATAATGATGTTACCGTTGACTACTGGTGGGAACAACACCAGCATTAGATAGACTACATCAAAGGACAGCGGCATCAAGATGCTGAGCAGAGCATGAGCTGCAGCGGTCAGCGACCCATAGCTGACTGCTAGCGTCAGGGCCAGCGAACCAGAGCTGGCAAGAACATTCTACACCTCCACGCGGTGATCCTGGATAACAGGCTGCAGCAGGGCAGACTGGCTAAGGAGAAGGTATCGAAGAGGGAATGCTAACCCGGTACTCAAAAAATTCTTGCTGAAGTCGGATGTGTTGGACCGAAAGATGGACATATCACAGTCAAGCTATAAACTACGACACAACGCATTCCATTCTCTAGACTACATTCTGCTACCTAAGGCCTTTCAGGGTTTGGTAGTGGGAGATTGAGAAAGAACGAAGCCAAGCCAAGCCAAGCCAAATGACAGCAACTGAAATAGTCTAGCCCCGTAACAAGCCTACCACCTCACAGCCCTATCCCCCATCAATGCTATTTAGATACAAGGGATTCAAAACCAAAGGCCGACCGCGAAAAAGGTGGCTTACAGAAATATCCGATGCGCTGAACGCACACATTCTGGCTCGTTCTAGAGATCTCTTCATAACCTGACGCTAAAAGGCAAAACAGAATACGCAAAAAGAAGAAGACGAATTATATGTACAACAAAGAAACACACAACTTCAATAATAATTCAATTAAAAAAAAAATAGTATGTAAAAGCATGCGACCATTTCTTAACGATAAACTTATTAAAACTTTCGTCTTATATTGGGAGGGGGGGGGGGGGGGGAAATTGGAATGAACAGCTCTATAAGTGAGTCGCATGTTCTTTTACAGAACGTAGCTTCTTACAACAGCCACCTTTTTGGCTGTTATAAGTTTCTTGGCAAGTGTGCAGTACGGTAGGTTGCCATTACTTCCCGTACGTGGAGTAGCATTCGCCCTAGAAATAAACCCAGTATCTGCCAAACTGGACACAAGTGGTAATCGAATCCGGAACGTTGGGGGGATATGCCTTTGTATTGCAACTTGTTAATATGGCTGATAATTATGTCAATAATGTATTGCCGTGTCATCGAAGTGCAGACGAACAACATGTCTGTCAGAATTACAGTTTAAAATCCCCCCCCCCTCCCCTACTTTGGCATGCACTAAGGAGAAGCAGCTTTCTGTTATCCGTTTTTTAAGCAGTGTTGAAAACTATAGAAATTCATCGGCAAATGAAGGTCCAGTATGGTGATGCATGCCTTAAACTCCAGCAGGTGTATGGGTGGAGTAGGAAGTTCCAAAACGGCGTGAATTCTATGACAGACTGTTCACGACCGGGTCAGGCACACAGAGAACAGTCTGTCACAGAGCTCACGCAGTTTTTGAACTTCCTACTCCACTCATACACTTGTAGGAGTGAAAGGCATGTGTGTAGATAATATAACGTTATTGCCCAAGCGATGATGGCCACACCGTCAGACGGTTTTGTCTTAATATAGTGATGTGCGCTGTATGAGGATTATAGTGAAGAAGCGAATGCGCTGGTCATCAATCTCACTCTTGTCTGAGTTACCTTGGATCAGTGGCAAGACTTTTGGTGGAGACGACTGGAGGTAACTCAGGATATTGGTAACATACACTTCTGAAATATACCCAGCTACGTTGGACAGAGCATGTTGTTCACATGTCAGATAAGCACATTCCCAAACAGCTGTTATACGGCGAACTCAAAACAGACAGTCGCTTGCCAGGAGGGCAGAATAAACGCTACATAAGACTCATTCAGACCGCAATGGCTCCCAGGTCGACCCAGCCTTAAATGGGTACCCGTTCAGTCCGGGAAGTAATAGCGGCGAGGGAGAGGAGATGGCTACCGCCTTCATAAAAGCCGAGCCTTTGAAATGTGAGATCGCTAACACCTCACACCCCTACGGCAGTAATGCTATGGGATACTTTACTTTACTTTTTAAGACTCATTAAAAGTGTCTCTGAAATGCTTCAATATTTATGTCAACTTCTGGGAGAAACTTGCATTTGACCGTACTACCAGACGAGCTAGTATCACCGAAGGTGTTCAGATCAAAGAGAGTGCAGCCATCACGGAGACTCAGCGAATGCGTGCTGCCTGAAAAAAAAACAATACTCGCAACGATTTAACAGCCCGCTCCCCGCATGTGTGCCATGTATGCTGCTTGGTGTGCCTTTCCAGAACTGGTCTTTGCAGTCAGCAGAGAACACATTTCGCAGCAATTGTCTGATGATGTCGCCATCTTCGTTTGCGATGGGTAACTATTATTATTACTTTTATGGTAATAGTCATGTACCAAAGTAAAATGAAAATAATCATCAAGCGAGAAATAGTAGTGAAGCTTACACATTTAGGCTAAACTATCACAGAAGATGCCAGCAATGAAGAAGAAATTAAGACATGGACTGCGTTGGCAAAAAAAAAATGGTCTTCAGAGAAAAACAAATTGCTGGGCTCAAAGAATATCGGGAAAGAACTGAGGAAAAGAAAAATCACTTCTTATGCATGGCCAATGGCACTGTATGGAGATGAAACTTGAACTCCACTAAAAAAGGATGAGAAAAGTTGGATGCGTTTGAAATATGTTGATGCAGTAGCCTGGAACGAGTGAGTTGAACAAACAGACGATTCAATGACAGAGGCAGGCGCACAAAGACAATGATGCAAAAAGGAAGATCTAGATGACTGGGACACAATTTGTGACATGAACTTCTTCTACAGAAGATACTAGAGGGATAAAAGAGGAAGGGTCGACCAAGACATCTCAGACATGCATAGACATGAAAGTACGTATGTTGAACTGAAGAGAGCTGCAGAGGATAGGGTCAAATGGAGTGACGTGCTCAGACAACCTTACAACCAGTCTCAGGACTGATGAACCATAGGATAGGGTCAAATGGAGTGACGTGCTCAGACAACCTTACAACCAGACTTAGGACTGATCAACCAGAAGATAGGGTCATATTGAGAGAGATACTCAGACAACCTTACAACCAGTCTTAGGACTGATCAACCAGCGTATAGGGTCAAATGGAGAGACATACTCAGACAACCTTACAACCAGACTTAGGACTGATCAACCAGATGATAGTGTCAAATTAAGAGACGTGCTCAGACAACCTTTCAACCATTCTTAGGACTAATCAACCAGAGGATAGGGTGAAATGGAGAGACATACTCAGACAACGTTACAGCCAGTCGTAGGACTGACCGGCCAGCTGATGATGCTGAAAGTGTACCGGACCGAAGATTTTCATAGATAAAGAAATCAAAATAGGAAAGGTAAAGAACAAAAAATGTACATGAACAAACTATTAAACAAAATATGACAACAAATATTACCCACACACACACTTATTAGCCCGAGTGTGTTCGGGATCCGAAAGAGGAGAAACGAATGATGCCACTGAAACATGTCAGGCCTTTTACAAGAAGCGACTGAGAAGGGCTGGTATCACTTCCTGTAGTAAAATAAAGCCAAATAAAGTTCTAGATATGATCAGGTTACAGTTTGGTAACTTGGTGTGCATTTGTTGAAGAATTATGCCCCACAGGGAACTGAAATAACTGACATGGTTTCGATTGATTGATTGACTGATTCACACTTACCTAAAGTTGTGTTGAAATAGGAAAGGGACAAACAGTTGTATCAGTATATGCTAGGCTATGTAATCACACAATTACACACACAGTGCCAGTGTCCACATGCCCCTCTATTCCTCAACTTATACTTGTACATGTCATGTACAAGTTGTAGTTGATCCACCAGGCCTGTTGAACTGTTATCTGTATCGCAATCAAAGCCACGTTGAAGAATATGCAAGTGTTTTAAAGCTGGTAAGTGGAGCTGTGTAAGGTGTTGGTGATTGTTGGGGTGGAGCTGTGTAAGGTGTTGGTGATTGTTGGGGTGGAGCTGTATAAGGTGTTGGTGATTGTTGGGGTGGAGCTGTATAAGGTGTTGGTGATTGTTGGGGTGGAGCTGTATAAGGTGTTGGGGAATGTTGGGGTGGAGCTGTGTAAGGTGTTGGTGATTGTTGGGGTGCAGCTGTATAAGGTGTTGGGGATTGTTGGGGTGGAGCTGTGTAAGGTGTTGGTGATTGTTGGGGTGGAGCTGTATAAGGTGTTGGTGATTGTTGGGGTGGAGCTGTATAAGGTGTTGGTGATTGTTGGCGTGGAGCTGTGTAAGGTGTTGGGGATTGTTGGGGTGGAGCTGTGTAAGGTGTTGGTGATTGTTGGGGTAGAGCTGTGTAAGGTGTTGGTGATTGTTGGCGTGGAGCTGTGTAAGGTGTTGGGGAATGTTGGGGTGGAGCTGTTTAAGGTGTTGGTGATTGTTGGGGTGGAGCTGTGTAAAGTGTTGGTGATTGTTGGGGTGGAGCTGTGTAAGGTGTTGGTGATTGTTGGGGTGGAGCTGTGTAAGGTGTTGGTGATTGTTGGGGTGGAGCTGTGTAATGTGTTGGGGATTGTTGGGGTGGAGTTGTGTAATGTGTTGGTGACTGTTGGGGTGGAGCTGTTTAAGGTGTTGGTGATTATTGGGGTGGAGCTGTTTAAGGTGTTGGTGATTGTTGGGGTGGAGCTGTGTAAGGTGTTGGTGATTGTTGGGGTGGAGCTGTGCAAGGTGTTGGTGATTGTTGGGGTGGAGCTGTGTAATGTGTTGGGGATTGTTGGGGTGGAGTTGTGTAATGTGTTGGTGATTGTTGGGGTGGAGCTGTTTAAGGTGTTGGTGATTGTTGGGGTGGAGCTGTATAAGGTGTTGGTGATTGTTGGGGTGGAGCTGTGTAAGGTGTTGGTGATTGTTGGGGTGGAGCTGTATAAGGTGTTGGTGATTGTTGGGGTGGAGCTGTGTAAGGTGTTGGTGATTGTTGGGGTGGAGCTGTATAAGGTGTTGGTGATTGTTGGCGTGGAGCTGTGTAAGGTGTTGGGGATTGTTGGGGTGGAGCTGTGTAAGGTGTTGGTGATTGTTGGGGTGGAGCTGTATAAGGTGTTGGGGATTGTTGGGGTGGAGCTGTATAAGGTGTTGGTGATTGTTGGGGTGGAGCTGTGTAAGGTGTTGGTGATTGTTGGCGTGGAGCTGTGTAAGGTGTTAGGGAATGTTGGGGTGGAGCTGTTTAAGGTGTTGGTGATTGTTGGGGTGGAGCTGTGTAAGGTGTTGGTGATTGTTGGGGTGGAGCTGTGTAAGGTGTTGGTGATTGTTGGGGTGGAGCTGTATAAGGTGTTGGTGATTGTTGGGGGGGAGCTGTATAAGGTGTTGGTGATTGTTGGGGTGGAGCTGTATAAGGTGTTGGTGATTGTTGGGGTGGAGCTGTATAAGGTGTTGGGGATTGTTGGGGTGGAGCTGTGTAATGTGTTGGTGATTGTTGGGGTGGAGCTGTATAAGGTGTTGGTGATTGTTGGGGTGGAGCTGTATAAGATGTTGGTGATTGTTGGGGTGGAGCTGTATAAGGTGTTGGTGATTGTTGGGGTGGAGCTGTATAAGGTGTTGGTGATTGTTGGGGTGGAGCTGTATAAGGTGTTGATGATTGTTGGGGTGGAGCTGTGTAAGGCGTTGGTGATTGTTGGGGTGGAGCTGAATAAGGTGTTGGTGATTGTTGGGGTGGTGCTGTATAAGGTGTTGGTGATTTGTTATGATGGAGTTGTATAAGGTGTTGGTGATTGTTGGGGTGGAGCTGAATAAGGTGTTGGTGATTGTTGGGGTGGAGCTGAATAAGGTGTTGGTGATTGTTGGGGTGGAGCTGAATAAGGTGTTGGTGATTGTTGGGGTGGAGCTGTATAAGGTGTTGGTGATTGTTGGGGTGGAGCTGTATAAGGTGTTGGTGATTGTTGGGGTGGAGCTGTATAAGGTGTTGATGATTGTTGGGGTGGAGTTGTATAAGGTGTTGGTGATTTGTTATGATGGAGTTGTATAAGGTGTTGGTGATTGTTGGGGTGGAGCTGAATAAGGTGTTGGTGATTGTTGGGGTGGAGCTGAATAAGGTGTTGGTGATTGTTGGGGTGGAGCTGAATAAGGTGTTGGTGATTGTTGGGGTGGAGCTGTATAAGGTGTTGGTGATTGTTGGGGTGGAGCTGTATAAGGTGTTGGTGATTGTTGGGGTGGAGCTGTATAAGGTGTTGATGATTGTTGGGGTGGAGTTGTATAAGGTGTTGGTGATTTGTTATGATGGAGTTGTATAAGGTGTTGGTGATTTGTTATGATGGAGCTGTATAAGGTGTTGGTGATTGTTGGGGTGCTCGACAGTACCTTTTCTCTGTCTGTGGTGAGTGTGGGGCAAGCCAGCAGCACATGTTGCATTTTCTCATATGGGTGGGTACAGATGGGTCAGTCAGGTTCGTGCGCAGGGTCTAACTTGTTTTGTTATTTGTTAAGCTGATGTGGTCTGTCCGAAGTTTGAAGATTATGCTCTGCTCCCTGTGATCCGGCTTGTTGATGTTGTTATTTCTGTTTTGGTGTGTCATTTCTTTATACACGGTAGATAATTCCGTCCTTTAGTTTAGCCATTCCTTTTGGAAGATGTTTTGAAGCACTTGTTTTCCTGTCTGCATGTTGGATGCTGTGTTTATTTGAACCATGCTTGCTCCTAGATTTGCTATTCTGTCTGCATGTTGGATGCTGTGTTTATTTGAACCATGCTTGCTCCTAGATTTGCTATTCTGTCTGCATGTTGGATGCTGTGTTTATTTGAACCATGCTTGCTCCTAGATTTGCTATTCTGTCTGCATGTTGGATGCTGTGTTTATTTGAACCATGCTTGCTCTTAGTTTTTCTAGTCTGTCTGCATGTTGGATGGTGTGTTTATTTTAACCGTGCTTGCTCCTAGTTTTGCTAGACTATCTGCATGTTGGTTGTTGTGTTTATTTGAACCATGTCTTATTCCTAGTTTTTGCAAGTTGTCTGCTTTCCTTCTTCTTCTTCTTCTTCGTACGCAGTCAGACAGTAAACATTATTTTTTCGAAAAAAGCGGCGGTCATCCTGAGGCTGTCGCCGCTGCCATAGAGCTTGTCTTGCAGTTCCACTGGTGATGGCCACATCTGCTCTCTCTGATCCTCGTATGTCGGGCAGTTCTGCAGCAGATGTTCAGCGGTCATTTTACCAGTACCGCACGGGCATTCGTCGGTACACCCTATCTTTAATTTGTTGAATAGGTGGTACCTCAGTCTATTGTGGCCAGTGCGAAGTCTGAAGACAACGACCTGCTCTCTTCGGTTCAACTGGTAATAGGCATCGTTTTTGGTGTAACCAGTATGTTCGGTTTCCCATTTGGTCATGTATCTGGCTTTGATAAGCCGTTTTGACTCTTCGTACGTCATACTAGTATCTGTTTGTGGTAGTCTTGCACCTTCTTTTGCCAGTCTGTCTGCCTCCCTGTTGCCTTGGATGTTGCAGTGTGATGGGACCCACTGTACCACTACCCTTTTTGGTGCGGACTGCTGGCACAGTTTGCAGAGTGCTGCTCTTAAGTCATTAAGCTCAGTATTTTTCTGGCTTTTTAGCTCTGTGACTACGGCGAGAGCATCTGTAAGCAGGACTATATGGCTTTCATTTTCACTGTGTGTCACCATTTCTTCCACTGCCGCCCTCAGTGCCTCTGCCTCCGCTCTGAAATTGCTATCTGCTTTCCAATTGCCTACACTTCAAAAGCGTCCTCTTCTCCATTTTCTTGGTTAGGGTCCAGATTTCTACACCATGTAGTTACCCAAACACTAAAGAAGAAACCCGAATTCTTCGAGCTCAAATTCTGCAAGAATGTTCCCAGAATACCACAGATAGCTACCAAGAAAAACAGAATCCTCCTAAGAGATCTGGAAATAGAACAACATTTCCTATTACCAGTTGAACAGAAGAGAGCAGGTCGTTGTCTTCAGACTTCGCACTGGCCACAATAGACTGAGGTACCACCTATTCAACAAATTGAAGATAGGGTGTACCGACGAATGCCCGTGTGGCACCAAGAAAATGACCGCTGAGTATCTGCTGCAGAACTGCCCGACATACGAGGATCAGAGAGAGCAGATGTTGCCATCACAAGTGGAACCACAAGAGAAGCTCTATGGCAGTGTCGACAGCCTCAGGATGACCGCCGCTTTTTTCGAAAAAATAAATGTTACTGTCTGACTGCGTACGAAGAAGAAGAAGAAGAAGAAGAACAACAACAACATTTGTTGGGAGACACCATCACGTCTAGAAGGAAAAATACTCGTCACATTAAAAAAAGTAAAAGTAAATTAACATGAAAAGTCAGCAGAATTACCCGCTGGCTGGAAATTGAGTTTTTAAGACTCCATTTGTACTAGACCGCAGCCTGTGAGAGGCGGGGGTGGCCAGTGACCTTCCTTGCTGTTTTTACTTTCCCTAATTCATGCGCCAAGCACCCGTTTACAGCTGGGTTGGCTGGAGAAGCGGTCCTCGATTAAAATCAGGACCCGGATTGTTTTAAGTCTCCGGATGGGATTCGAACCGAGACACGCTTGTTACCGCAGAGAATATCGAATTGCTCGCTTTGAACTGGGCTAACGCACTCATCCAAGTCACATTAAACAACATAATGGTTTGGGAAAAATACATTGGAAGAGGGTTTGGTACTTTGAAAATAAAGTAGAAGCAGACCAAAGTGTTGTTGTTGTTGTTGTTGTTGAATGCCCATAATGAGTAGGGTTACTCTATTGTGCGCCCTAAAAAGGATGTTAAGTAGAGGATTGTCATAGCTTTCTACACATCCCGAGTGTGCTAATGAAGGTGGACCGGGGTAATCCAGGCGGTTGTGACTTTTTTTTGGCGTTAGCCTTATTTCTCTTTCCCTCAAATTGGTGTGCGTTGCATTGTGGTTTTTTAATTTTGCGCCTGTCGGCCCAGTGCATCCGACTTCAGCATGCATTTTATGTAAGGGTCTGCTTCCTCCTGCATTTTCTAAGGGTTTGCTTTCCCGGGGTAACGACCGGTGCTGTTATAGGGATCGAACCCCTCACCTTCGGGTTCTGAGCCGTGTCACTTAACCACTAGCCCACGCCGTCCCGTGCTATGTTTGTCTTCATCTGCGTGGCACTAACTACTATGGGGATCACGTCGATATCTCACCTTGTTAGCCAGGCTGCCATAAACACAGCCCGTTTCCAGGAAGGGCTACGAGAAAGCCAAGGTGAAGGTCTTGATAAGTATATTTTGCCTAACCCTGACAAACATGTATGTTTTGCCTGACCAAACGTTAGTCATCCTTCCCAGACAAACAAAAGAGAAGATGAATTGGAGACATCAAAGGAGATCAAGATGCTGAGCAGCGCATGAGCTGCAGCGGTCAGCGACCCATAGCTGACTGCTAGCGTCAGGGCCAGCGAACCATAGCTGCCAAAACCCCTCTACACCTCCACGCGGTGATCCTGGATAACAGGCTGCAGCAGGGCATACTGGCTAAGGAGAGGGGATCGAAGAGGGAATGCTAACCCGGTACTAAAAAAAATGCATGCTGAAGTAGGATGTGTTGGACCGAAAGGTGCAAATATCGCAACCAAGCTGTAAACTACGACACAACGCATTCCGTTCTCTGGACTACATTCTGCTACTTAAGCCCTTTCAAGGTTTGGTAGTGGGAGATTGAGAACGAATGAAGAAGAAGAAGAAGAAGAGGAAGAAGAAGAAGAAGAAGAGACATCAAAGATGACCAGCGATGCAGGTAGAAACTGACCAAAGAACGAGAGTCTTACAGCGCGTTTGTGATGAGATCCACTTTCTGCAAAAGATACTCTACATGGGATGACATTAACATCATGGCTAAGACGAGGGTCATAACAAACTGTTTCGATCAATCTTCATTGCGCAGTGCAAGTCTGCACGGCACAGGATGATGATGATTATTGAACATTAACGAGATTCCTTTGACGTTGTCGGAAAGTCAGGAGGATTTGAAGGATGAGTAATGGCTTCCTTCTCTTCGACCTCTCAGATCATCGAAAGGAGGTGACACACAATTAAGCGGACTCAATTTGGGGTTGGAAACAGCAGAAGATCATGGGACAAGGCCAGAGTTACCTGTTATTTAAGTATTGTCAAGCAAGACACACGGACCCCATCAGTTCATTTGTTGCGTTCGACATACTGGGCTGACGGGACCAATTTTCGGTCAATTAAATCTTGGCTCACCAGGTGAAAGAGGAGCCGTCCGGACAGCGACACGCGAGATGGTGTAACTTGGTGGTCTTCTGAAGTCAATCTGACGGTGTTTTTATCTCGATTTGCGTCTAGTCATTATCTGCCTTTTATTCACGGGACGGTTTGAATAATCTTCCATCGGTTGCGACAAACACAACAACAACAGTAATAACAACAACAACAACCGGTAGACGACATGTTTACTGTTGAGGGGGGCATAGGCGATTGAGATCTCGTTTCTCACATGAAAGGAATGGGGTTTGGGCACGCTTCCAGTCCAGATAATAATCAAGGTTGAACGATAGCAGACACGGCCGTCGGGGAGGAAGTGTTTAAGACTATTGTACTAGGATTCTGCCTTTAATCAGGTAGGGTGGTTAACCTTCTTCCTCACAGGTGTCCATTCCCAAAGAGTTGATGTTGCTATGGAAGTCAATCGTTAATTACATTCTTGAAGACATTTCTGAAATTTCTCCTTAAATCCCCAGGCGTACTTTAAACAGTGGTCCAGAGTCCTTCTGGATGTAGAGCAATGCTAGGCTAATCAGTGAGCTCACCACTATAAAGATTATAGTGTCGATCCACACCTCACGGGACAGTCTGCTGTAACGCAGTCTGTTTCCAAGGAGCTTGACTTGGACGTGTGGTGCGGGTATTGATCGGTATGTTTCATCTGATCCTCATGCTAATCTATGCGCCGTTCCAAAGAGAAAGCCAGATATCTGTTTACAGCTGGATCTACTAGAGCGTACTGAAAAGGCGATCAAACCGGGCACCTTTGCCGTAAGAATCGAGTGATCTTACATTCTGCTGCTCAGACGATCTGGGGAGACAGAGCAACATCGGTGCCAGATGAAATATACTGATGAAGACCACAGCTCGTATCCTCGTAGTGCTTCTGGAAAAAAGGTTGTGTCGCAGCAGTCTGGGCAACGAGGTAGGGATCGAAACTGTAATGCACATAGTGGTGAGTTTCTAAGAAGCCTCACATTGCACTACATCCAGGAGATCCTCGGTCCACCTTCTCAAGCAGGCCATCATTGGAATGTAAGAAGATCCACCGTATCTTGTCACCAAAGATTAACTGAGTACCGGGGTTCCAAAAACAAACATCATTCTTTAATTAGAAGACGATTAAGGCATACGTTGTCCCAAAGGAAGATGAAGTGTTGAAGAAGAACTTTTTCTATGTACCAATGTTTATTTTGGCGAGTCAACCTGTTATCGACTGTTCTCGACTCTGTGCCTTTAAAGTGTGGCCGAGTTACAATAAGAGTCTCTTAATCAGGGTAACGAGTGTTCAAAACCTCGGTAAGTTCAATTGTCCGTCCACTTATGCCTTTGAGCGTCGCGTGGAGTTTACGTCGAATTTCTTGGATTAAGTGTGTTGCTTGGGGCGTTGTAAGCCAGTGTCATTGAAGGATTACGCTTATTATGTCTTCCATCCATCTTCTGCGTTGTCTTTATCGTGCCCTATAACAAGACTTGTATGTGTTTCAAGCATGCAGTTATGGGAGCTGATCAGGAAATGTTCTCATGAGATTACTGAGCCAACATATTTTATGTCTAGAAATGTAGAAACACAAGTGTAACTCGCACCACATTCATTAAGGCTTCATTCTTCATTCTGTCTCTTCTAGTGATCGCCTCAATGACCATCACGACCTTTCTCATCATCATGTCGCATGTCTTTTATAGAACGTCGCTCCAATCACAGAAACTCTTTCCCTTTCTAATACTCCAGTCTCCGCTACAGTCAAACCCAGGGATGTAGCATGTCCTTTATAGACTGGGGAGGAAGACTAACGTCTGGTAAGGCAAAATATACTGATCAGACATGTTGGTCAGGGTCAGGCAAAATATACTTATTAGACATATTAGTCAGGGTCAGGCAAAATATACTGATCAGACATGTTAGTCAGGGTCAGGCAAAATATACTGATCAGACATGTTAGTCAGGGTCAGGCAAAATATACTGATCAGACATGTTAGTCAGGGTCAGGCAAAATATACTGATCAGACATGTTAGTCAGGATCAGGCAAAATATACTGATCAAACATGTTAGTCAGGGTCAGGAAAAATATACTGGTCAGACATGTTAGTCAGGGTCAGGCAAAATATACTGATCAGACATGTTAGTCAGGGTCAGGCAAAATATACTGATCAGACATGTTAGTCAGGGTCAGGCAAAATATACTGATCAGACATGTTAGTCAGGATCAGGCAAAATATACTGATCAAACATGTTAGTCAGGGTCAGGAAAAATATACTGGTCAGACATGTTAGTCAGGGTCAGGCAAAATATACTGATCAGACATGTTAGTCAGGGTCAGGAAAAATATACTGATCAGACATGTTAGTCAGGGTCAGGCAAAATATACTGATCAGACATGTTAGTCAGGGTCAGGCAAGATATACTGGCCAAGACCCTCACATCGGCTTCCTAGTGGCCCTCCCTGGAAATGGGCTGTTTTCATGGCAGCCGGGCTAACGAGATGAAGGATCGACGTGATCCCCGTAGTAGTGAGTAACACGCAGATGGAGCAAACCATAGCACAACCGCCTGGAGGACCCTAGTCCACCTTCATCAGCACGCTCGGGATGTGAGAAAGCTGCTGCAAACCGCGACTTAACGTCATTTACAGGGTACACAAAAGAGTAACCTACCAATTGTGGGCATTCGCAAACAACAACCCCTCTCTTACTAAAAATAAATAAATAAATGCCAAGCTATCTTTGTAATGGTATTTTTGTTTCACTTAAAAACACTTTAATAGATCTAGTCTCACAAGATAATTTTATGTTTTTGTTAATGTGTTTATTTCAGTATGTTATCATTCTAAATGAATATTCTTATTTCTTGTCTGTGCGTACGGTTTGAATTTTTTGAACAAAGACAACATTAACCGCATGAAAAGGAGAGACCAAAGCACCTTTTTCCGACTTCGCACTTAACACATACACCGTAACAGTCAATTGAACAGAATCAAACCAGAACATACTTCAGAGTGCCGGCTGTAAACACACATCCCTACGATACTGATGAACATCATCTTTTTCAATGTCCGGCGCTTGCCGGTGTTAGGAAAGAGCTTGTTACTACGAGGCCAGACATATGAAACATTTTGTACGGAACTAAATAGCAGCTCATAAGCACTTACAGATACCACTATATGGCATTGGGTCAACGGACAATAGCCCTTAGACAGCTGGATAAATAACCAACCAACAGCCAGCCAACCAACCAACCAACCAACCAACTAACCAACCAACCAACCAACCAGCCAACCAACCAGTCAAACAACCAACCAGCCAACCAACCAGCCAACCAACCAGTCAAACAACCAGCCAGCCAACCAACCAACCAGTCAACCAACCAACCAACCAGCCAACCAACCAGTCAAACAACCAGCCAACCAACCAGCCAGCCAACCAACCAGCCAGCCAACCAACCAACCAGCCAACCAACCAGCCAACCAACCAGTCAAACAGCCAGCCAGTTTGCCAGACATCCAGCCAACCAATACGTGTAATGATAAAAATATTACCAGCTGCTAGTTAACTCGCCAAATAATTTTAAATTAAAAGTAACTCGCATACTTATTGAGTTTGATGACCACTACTATAATGTATAATCCAAATGGTTACAAGAAACCGTAAATCTTAGTTACACGAAATCAAAGAAGACCAAAACACAGACATAAAACAGCGAGTCCCAAATGAAACAATTCACGAATATCAGTCATTTTAATTCAGAACCCACAATCATTCTTTCCAAAACAATAAACTTAGATAGCTTTTCTCTTCTGTGTTAACACAATTTGTTCAGTGTCTGTGTTTCATCACTTGCTGTTTTCTTGGTCTCTATGGAGATACCGCCATGTTAGGCGTTGTCAGATGGTGTCACGACCAGTAGCGCCACCTCGTGTTGTGATTTGCTCAAGGGAGGGTTAAGAGTTTCTTGTGTAAGATCAATAAGGTCCCATCGGAGCTGATCTTTAAACAACTTCTGTCGTCAGGATGAACATTAGACAATTCTTCAAATCCCCAAGGACATTTTCGAGAAACTCGGCTCTGTCAGAACTTTCTAGGAAAGATGATAATTGTCTGTTATCCCGTTAACTGAAGGAAGATAACTCTCACTTGATGAGGTCTCTTTCCTCTTCTCCGTGTTAATGTGAGAAGCTGGTCTTAAAGAAAAGACTGTTGTTGTGTTATTTATCTTCGTCTTGAAGCCCTAGTGAAGGCTCTTTTATTCTAAACATTTTCTCTAATGATTCCAGGCTTTGTGATGCTTGGGCAGTATTGTTTGTTATTTTTATCCTTTTTTTTCGTTTATAGTTCTTGTTGAATGCTCGCGATGAGTAACTTTATTCTTTTGTGCGCCCTGAAATGACAGTTTAGCAACGGATTACAGTAACTTTCCTCACATCTCGAGCGTACCGATGAAGGTGGACCGGGTCCTCCAGGCGGTTGGGCTATGCTTGTCTTCATCTGCATGTCGGTCACCACTATGGGATCACTTCGATCCCCCTACCCAGTCACCTCCCTCGTTAGCCAGACTGAAACTAATTTTTTTTTGGGGGGGGGGGGGGTTCGTTTGTCTTATTTCTCTATTCTCCAAGGCACTAGGGTTTTTATTTTGCGCCTGTCGCCATAGTGCATCCGACTTCAGCATGCATTTTATGCAAGGGTCTGCTTCCTCCTGCATTTTCTAAGGGTTTGCTTCCCCGGTTAACGACCTGTACTGTGATGGGGAACGAACCCAGCACCTTCGAGATGTGAGCCGTGTCATTTAACAACTATCCCACGCCGTCCCCACTGAAACTGCTTGTTTCCAAGAAGAGCACCTCTACACCTCCCGGTAGAAGAGGAGCGACTAAGTAAGTTTCCAAGAAAAACTACGCGGAAGCGACTTATATCTAGCTACTTATATCAGGGTCAGCAACCCACAGCTGACCAAGCCCTTATTCTGCGTTCGTTGGGGCCCTGGAAACAGGCTGCACGAGTGTAGTCTGGTTAAGAGAATTGTAGTCATTCCGGTACGAAATAAAAAAATACTATTTGTTAGCTATCTTTTTGTCTATTTTGGTCAAATAACCAGACATACTTCCTTGCTGGAGACCATACTATAGGAGAGGGTGGAAGGCAGTCGTTCTTCTTCGTCTTCTTCTTCTTCTTCGTCTTCTTCTTTTTCTTCTTCTTCTTCTTCTTCTTCTTCTTCTTCTTCTTCGTCTTCTTCTTCTTCTTCGTATGCAGTCAGACAGTAAACATTATTTTTTCGAAAAAAGCGGCGGTCATCCTGAGGCTGTCGCCACTGCCATAGAGCTTGTCTTGTGGTTCCACTGGTGATGGCCACATCTGCTCTCTCTGGTCCTCGTATGTCGGGCAGTTCTGCAGCAGATGTTCAGCGGTCATTTTCCCGATACCACACGGGCATTCGTCGGTTCCACCTATCTTCAATTTGTTGAATAGGTGGTACCTCAGTCTATTGTGGCCAGTGCGAAGTCTGAAGACAACGACCTGCTCTCTTCTGTTCAACTGGTAATAGGCATCGTTTTTGGTGTAACCAGTATGTTCGATTTCCCATTTGGTCATGTATCTGGCTTTAATAAGCCGTTTTGACTCTTCGTACGTCATACTAGTATCTGTTTGTGGTAGGTAGTCTTGCGCCTTCTTTTGCCAGTCTGTCTGCCTCCTCGTTGCCTTGGATGTTGCAGTGGGATGGGACCCACTGTACCACTACCCTTTTTGACAGAGTTGACAGAGTGCTATTCTTAAGTCATTAAGCTCAGTGTTTTTCTGGCTTTTTAGCGCTGTGACTACGGCGGCAGTCGTTCAAGAGGAAGGCAACGTTTCATCATTACGCAAGATATAGAGTACATTGGAAATCAATTGCAGCCGACCTTCGATGCTTTTTAATGTAAGCCGTAGGCTGTTTTTTAATGCAGGCTGTTTTTGAAAATGCAGGCTGTTTTTTTAATGCAGGCTGTTTTTTAAATGTAGGAAGATTTTTAATGTAGGCTGTCCTTTTAAATGTAGGCTGGTTTTTAATGTAGGCTGGTTTTTAATATAGGCTGTTTAAAAAAAATGCAGGTTATTTTTTAACGTAGGCTGTTTTTTAAATGTAGGCTGCTTTTTAATATAGGCTTTTTATGTAGGATGTTTTTAAATATAGGCTGTTGTTTTAATGTACGCTGTTTTTTAATATAGGCTGATGTTTTAATGTATGCTGTTTTTTAATGTAGGCTGTTTTTTAAATGTAGGATGGTACTTGAACTGAAATAAACTATTTGTCTCCCCTTGAATGTGTTCTTTTCTCAATATATATTTTTTTCTTGTTCGTCTTATTTCTCTATTATCCAAGGCGGTGTGCGGTTCACTATTTTTTAATTTTGCGCCTCTCAGCCCAGTGCACCCGACCATGGCATCCATTTTATGTAAGGGTCTGCATCCTCCTGCATTTTCTAAGAGTTTGCTTTTCCAGGGTAACGGCCGGTGCTGTGATTGGAAAGCGAACCCAGGACCTTCGTGTCACTAAACCACTATCCAACGCCGTCCCATTTTTCCTAATATGGCTTGGCTTCGTTCGTTCTCAATCTCCCGCTACCAAACCCTGAAAAGGCTTAAGTAGCAGAATGTAGTCCAGAGAACGGAATGCGGTGTGTCGTATTTACAGCTTAACTGCGATATTTGCACCTTTTGGTCCAAGACATCCGACTTCAACAATAATTTTTTGAGTACCGGGTTAGCATTCCCTCTTCGATCCCTTTTCCTTAGCCAGTATGCCCTGCTGCAGCCTGTTATCCAGGATCACCGCGTGGAGGTGTAGAAGGGTCTTGGCAGCTCTGGTTCGCTGGCCCTGATGCTAGCAGTCGGCTATGGGTCGCTGACCGCTGCAGCTCATGCGCTAATATGAATCCACCTTCTATTTTTGTGTTCTTGATTTTGCATCTCTATTCATTCTTTCATCTTGCGTTAAGATGGTAGATATGGTATTTGTGTGATCTTGCCTGTTTAAGTAAGATGTTATGATACAATCACGAATGTGGAACTCTTGCAAGAAACCCGACATATATCATGGGAACAAGGGAACAAGTGAAAGGCTCTCGCGTTGGATAGAACTTACATTACGGAGACCAGCTCTGTTCTGGAATCAAGAAGTCAAGAGAATTAGAAGCAGACCAATGCACACGCGGAAAATGGAGATTGAGAGAAACATAGAGTAAACAGGAGAGATGTGGACAGAGCTGTAATCGATGCTCCAGAATAGAAGGACTTAGTGAGCAGTTGTTGAATACCTGTGCTCCACAGGGAGCCGAACGGTTTGGATTGGTTGATTGATTAGTCGCCGACCCGAGTGGAGATTTACCACAGTACCCTCTCCCTCTATTTTCTATCTTTTCTTTGGGACCACAATGGACTTGCCAAAATCATTGTAAAGGATGAGGTGATCAAAGGAATCGCAGGTCAATACAGGTCCCAGGTAACTGAGGAGAACAGCATTCCGCAGTGAATGCTCCATAACTGGGTTCACTCTATTATTTCAGCGTCCAGAACTTTAACTGCGACGCGTACAAACGGTCATGGCAGAACAAACCATGTTAAAACCATGGCCCGAAAAATAATTTCCTATGAACCTCAGGTCAAGTAAACATCGTGCTAGTGTAGGATTATATATTATATATATATATATATATATATATGGTAATTTCGTCTTAATTCACCCCAAACAGAGTTCCCTGGGTTTCAATCGTACGTCACTCGATATTCCATTTCGGGTTAGGGGAGGACTGGTCGATATAATTTTATTTTTTAGTAAATTAGTAAAGATTTAGAAAGAAAGACAGAAGGGTAGAAAAGATGGTTATATTCAGTTTTGTGAAGTGTTAGGGTTAGGGTAATGGTTAGGTTTATGTTTACGGTTAGGGTTATGGTAAGGTCAGGGTTAGATTGGTTAGGGATCAAGATGCCGAGCAGCACATGAGCTGCAGTGATTAGCGACCTATAGCTGACTGCTAGCGTCAGGGCTAGCGAACCATAGCTGCCAAGACCCTTCTACACCTCCACGTGGTGGTCCTGAATAACAAGCTGCAGCAGGGCAGACTGGCTAAGGAGAAGGCATCGAAGAACGAATGCTAACCCGATACTAAAAAAATGCTTTCTGAAGTCGGATGTGTTGGACCGAAAGGTGCAAATATCGCAGTCAAGGTGTAAACTACAACACAACGCATTCGGTTCTCTGGACTACATTCTGCTACTTAGGCCCTTTCAGGGTTTGGTAGTGGGAGATTGAGAACGAACGAAGAAGAAGAAGAATAAGATTGACGGTTAGGGTTATGGTTAGATTGACGGTTAGGGTTATGGTTAGATTGACGGTTAGGGTTATGGTTAGATTTACGGTTAGGGTTATGGTTAGATTTACGGTTAGGGTTATGGTTAGATTTACGGTTAGGGTTATGGTTAGATTGACTGTTAGAATTAGATATCATGGTTTTCATTACATCGTTTGACAGCATGACTAACGTAATGCTGTTGTAGCAACTGGATATCTCTCACCTCATCATGGACCAACATACACTGATTTAAAAAAAAATCATTGCTAAAGACGACACAAGTAAGCGACAGTAGTAGAAAAGATTATTGTCTATTCGCGCAGAAGGTTTCACACCCCAAATGATAAATGTAATGCACTATGCTGTGCCGTTCCTACCTCAAATTCGTTGCCAAAAGTAGATATTTCTTTTGTTTGGGGTGAGTTAAGATGCAAGTATATATATATATATATATATATATATATATATATATATATATATATATATATATATATATATGGTGGTCGTTGTAGTTTAGAGGTTAAGGCACTCGCCTCTCACAGGGATAAACGGAAAGGGTGGGCAATCGAATCCCGCATGGGGATCAAGATACTGAGCAGTGCATGAACTGCAGTGGTCACCGACCATTAGCTGACTGCTAGCGTCAGGGCCAGCGAACCAGAGCTGCCAAGACCCTTCTACACCTCCACGCGGTGATCCTGGATAACAGGCTGCAGCAGGGCAGACTGGCTAAGGAGAAGGGATCGAGGAGGGAATGCTAATCCGGTACTCAAAAAATGCTTGCTGAAGTCGGATGTGTTGGACCTAAAGGTGCAAATATCGGAGCCAAGTTGTAAACTACGACACAACGCATTCCGTTCTCTGGTCTACATTCTGCTACTCAAGCCCTTTCAGGGTTTGGTAGTGGGAGATTGAGAACGAACAAAGAAGAAGAAGAAGAAGAAGAATCCTGCAAGTTTCAAGCGACCCCTGGTCTCACGGGAGGTAAGGCCAAAATGCCTACATCCTGAGTTACCTCTACTCGTCTCGACCAATAGTCTTGCCACTGATTCAAGGTAACTCTGTATAAGATTGATGACCAGCGCACTCACCTGCTCACTATAATCCAAACACATCACCCATCACATTATTAAGACAAATCCGTTTCATGTTTTGCTCATCATCGCTTGGGACGGGCAATAGTTTTATATTTAGATATATCATATTTCAAACATTAAAATACTTACGCGGCAAAAGGACGTGCTTATGTTACCAAGCCACAAGATATTGAAGATCTCCAATTGAGAATTGGAGATTCCGTGGCGAAGTGGTTAAGCTGTCGGCCTCGTGATCAGGTGGTGTAGGTTCGACTCCGGAAACCACCGTATATTTCACGGGTGCTTGATGCGGAGTCCCCTGCATCTCGTAGTAGTCGCCCACTAGTCGTCTTGTCCTTGACTTGCCACTGGAGTCGAGCGGCTGGAGACGAGAAAGTGAGGATGAAAAGTAGCACAGTTAATACTTCCTTGCTAAAAATAGCACTAGGAAAATTAACCATGCCATCATCGTCTACGATGGACGGCGGCCTTTGCCTTTGTCTTGAAAAGAGAATTACAGATGCCGTGGCAACAATACCTACCAAAATTGTGCATCCGGGGCTGCGAAGAGCCCCAAGGTTCCATAAATGTGTTAACAACGGCGACGAACAAATATAGACCCTATTAAACAATGTCAGAAGTGCCATATACGTTTTAACATTCTTTTGAACCATCTTGCAGAATCAGGATGCTAAGCAGTGCATGAACTGCAGCCCTCAGCGACCCATTTCTGACTGCTAGCGTCAGGGCCAGCGACCCATAGCTGACTGCTAGCGTCAGGGTCAGCGACCCATAGCTGACTGCTAGCGTCAGGACCAGCGAACCAGAGCTGCCAAAACCCTTCTACACCTCCACGGGGAATCCTGGATAACAGGCTGCAACAGAGCAGGCTGGCTGAGTAGAAAAGATCGAAGAGGGAAGGCTAACCTCGTACCCAAAAATAACTGCTGATGTCGGATGTTTATGACCGAACGGTGCAAATATCGCAGTCGAGCTGTAAACTACGACACAACGCATTCGTTCTCCGGACATCCTATTACTTTCTTGCCGATTTCAGGATTCGGTAGCGGGAGTGAGAACAACAGAGAAGCGGGACCACCTCGCAAATATATATTGTTTTCTAATCGGTCATAACCAAGCATAAGGGGACACATGCTTATGGTTTTCTTACGGAAAGCTCGACGTCTGAGTAGCGGGAGTGGTCGAGCGTTCACTTCTCATAGTTTAGGTACTGGGATCAAACCCTACTGTGGACACGATACAGTCGACCAAGTTGTATATGGTTTACTGTCATGGAAGAAAAGGTAGCGAGGAAAGGAATTAGCCACTATGCCTCATAACAAGCTGAGTCATAGTAACACTTCATCCCCGACCACAGTTACCTTTTCTTGAAACAGGAAGTCGGCATTGAAGCAAGTCCGTTCGTGCAGCGATGATCCCTGTAACAATTTATTTAACATGATGAGGTTGCTAGAGTAATTCACAACGCTATTTAGAAGCCTTTTACAAGCTGATTGGAAGGACCAGAGACTGAACAGAAAGAACAATTATCTCTCGTTACAGATGTACTAGTTTCGCTCACATGTCTCGATATGTTCCAGTCTATGCAGATGTGTCTTAGCATGTCTCTTCATTTGACACTTTCCTCTAATTGATCAGTCCTTCGACTGGTTGTAAGGTTGTCTGAACATGTCTCACCATTTGACCCCAGACTCTGATTGACCAGTCCTTCGACTGGTTGTAAGATTGTTTGAGCATGTCTCTCCATTTGACCATATCCCCTGATTGATCAGACTTACGTCTGACTATAAGGTTGTCTGAACATGTCTCTCCATTTGACCCCAGACTCTGATTGACCAGTCCTTCGACTGGTTGTAAGATTGTTTGAGCACGTCTCTCCATTTGACCATATCCCCTGATTGATCAGACTTACGTCTGACTATAAGGTTGTCTGAACATGTCTCTCCATTTGACCCCAGACTCTGATTGACCAGTCCTTCGACGGGTTGTAAGATTGTTTGAGCATGTCTCACCATTTGACACTTTCCTCTGATTGATCAGACGTGCCTCTGACTGTAAGGTTGTCTGAGCATGTCTTTGCATTTGACCCTATCCTCTGCAGCTCTCTTCATTTCAGCATTAGTCGTACTTTAATATCTCTTCATGGCTGAGATGTAAAGATGTCTTGGATGACTCATTTCTCGTTTTCCCCTCAATCTTACCCTATAGTATCTTCAGTAGTAGACTTTCATGTCGCATATTGTGTCCCAGCCAACTCAATCTTACCCTCTAGTATCTTCAGTAGTAGACTTTCATGTCGCATGTTGTGTCCCAGCCAACTCAATCTTACCCTCTAGTATCTTCAGTAGTAGACTTTCATGTCGCATATTGTGTCCCAGCCAACTCAATCTTACCCTCTAGTATCTTCTGTAGTAGACTTTCATGTCGCATATTGTGTCCCAGCCAACTCAATCTTACCCTCTAGTTTCTTCTGTAGTAGACTTTCATGTCCCATATTGTGTCCCAGCCAACTCAATCTCACCCTCTAGTATCTTCTGTAGTAGACTTTCATGTCGCATATTGTGTCCCAGCCAACTCAATCTTACCCTCTAGTTTCTTCTGTAGTAGACTTTCATGTCGCATATTGTGTCCCAGCCAACTCAATCATCATTTTTAATATGTGTATGTGCCCCTACCTCAGTGAAGACAATGTCATAGACTTTTTCTTCTGAGTTCAACTCAATCATTTCACCGGAGGTGCTGGGTTCGATCCCCATCACAGCACCGGCCGTTACCACTGGGAAGCAAATCCTTAGAAAATGCAGGAGGAAGCAGAGCTTTACATAAAATGCATGCCGAAGTCGGATGCACTTGCCGACAGGCGCAAAATAAAAACACAGTGCAACGCACACTGCCTTGGGGAATTGAGAAAAAATAAGGCGAACGCCAAAAAAAAAAAAATAAAAAATAAAAAAATTATATTGTAAAACTACTTTTGAAAAATTCCAAGTTTGTCTCCTCTATCTATTCTAGAGTCCACATTTGATCCTCACATAGTGCAATTTGCCACACGATTATTATTTCCTTTAGTTGTTCTGATATTATTTGAGATTAGCAATTCATTTTTGGTACAAAATCTGACAGCCTTTTTTTTTTGGTCAATGCAATGTTTGCCCTAATGTCCGCTGATGATGATAATATTCATCTGCCTATATTTCGTGGATAAAAAGTAAAATTTCCGCGCCTTTATTGATGGGCTCTCAATTCGCTCTGGTGTTTGTGTCGAGTTTTCTGATGTTTGGTGATTCCTGTTCGGATTATAATTCACAACTCCTTCACCAGATGCCATCAGGGACTTTGTTCTATGGAATTGATATGCTTTCGATCGGTTATCCTGTTTGTTATGCTGCATTTCGATGCAATCCATGCCTTGCTTGAACTGTTGGAGGCCAGTCCATGATGGAGTTCGGCGTTCCGCTTGGCTGCGCATCAAAGTTCGGTCCAGGTTATCAACACTCAATGACGTTCCTGCTCGGCCTTTCTCCTGCCTACTCCTCCCTTGACAGGAGGTAACACGATACCTCGCCCAACCTAGTATTCTCAGCACAGCAAGGGTCACGCTGACCAAAAGGTGGACATAGTCTAGAGGGATCGGACATGGACAAAACAAGGAGTTTGATACGGACAGACACGGAAAGCCTGAAAAAAAACATTGGTCTAATAAACTCCTCGCGGCCCTCATCCCAAGGCAGCGGAGTACTTCGCTCCATCTGGGGAGTCTGTAGGGATTTCGGTCGACACTCATGAGCACAGCCTCAGCAGTTGGACATGGTAGTGGTCGATCGACGCAACGGGCCTTTGACGCCTACGGAAACATTATTATTATGTTTCTTGGCTATTGTAAAAATCTTCGTCTCCAATGCGTTTATTTCTATGCCAAACGCTTTGGCTGTGCTGTGCGGTTTCCAAGCAGTCTTTACGACGCTGCTATTGATCCTCTCACTTTGGCTTGATCATCGGCAAATTTGATGGCAAAATGTTTTTCATACCATTTATTTTGAAGACCTACTACAACTAATGCAACCCGATCAACTACCCATGTGTGCCTATAACCGTGGCAGATCTAGAACTAGTTGGATATGACATGTTGCGGATATTTTAAATCGTTATGGGATAACGACTATTTAAGCGACGCGTCTGGCCGTGGTCAGAAAACTACTTCTCCCCACGCCGCCTCACGGCACAAATGAATAAGACAAGACAAGACAAGACAAACTCTGAACAAATCTTTCCATCATCAACATCATCAAGGGGACGGTGTAGACTAGTGACACGGCTCACTACTAAAAGGTAGGCCGTTACCCCGGGGAAGCAAACCCTTAGAAAATGCAGGAGGAAGCAGACCCTTACATAAAATGAATGCTGAAGTCGGATGCACTGGGCCGAGCGGCTCAAAATAAAAATCACACCGCCTGGTGGATTAGAGAAATAAGGCGAACGCCAAAAATAATAAAAATTAAAAAGAATCATCATCATCATCATCTCAGAATACGCGTTACAGAGACTCGTTAAAATCAAGCAATCTTGTCTTTTGAAATTGTCTCTGTTTGTCTTTCTACGATTGAAATAATCTTCTCTTGATGTTCATACAATGCTCTTAATGAACCTAATAATTGGTCTCTCTATACCTTTAAGTGTAATAATGTCCGTCTCAAGCGAAGATGGCGACAATATGAAACTTGTGCTGAGAGATGTGATCTCACATGACTATAGAGTCATATCTTAGCACGGAAGACTGTCGCACGTAGGACACCCATTGAAAGAGTTGACAGTATAGCCATTCCGCCGTCCTACCGGGCAGCTGGCTTTCTCTGAGCTTCAGGGATGAAATTCCTTTTGGCGAACTGGATATCCTTGTGTTTTGTTCGCGCGCAGACGGGACGGTTCCGTACGAGCGTTTCCTACGGAATCACATCGATTTTGAAACTTTTCAGAGATATTTTCTTTCGTTAGCTTGAAAATATTTTCTGTATCTGCAATGTGTCTCTTGTATGGCTTGGCTTGGCTTCGTCCGTTCTCAATCTCCCACTACCAAACCCTGAAAGGGCTTAAGTAGCAGAATGTAGTCCAGAGAACGGAATGGGTTGTGTCGTAGTTTAAAGCTTGACTACGATATTTGCACCTTTCGGTCCAACACATCTGACTTCAGCAAGCATGTTTTGAGTACCGGGTTAGCATTCCCTCTTCGATCCCTTCTTCTTAGCCAGTCTGCCCTGCTGCAGCGTATTATCCAGGATCACCGCGTGGAGGTGTAGAAGGGTCTTGGCAGCTTTGGTTCGCTGGCCCTGACGCTAGCAGTCAGCTATGGGTCGCTGACCACTGCAGCTCATGCGCTCGTCTCTTCTATAAATTTCACTTGAAAATATTGTCTATATCTGCAGTGTTGTCTCTTGTATAAACTTCTCTTGAAATATTATCTATATGTGCAGTGTTATCTCTTGTATAAACTTCTCTTGAAAATATTGTCTATATCTGCAATGTTGTCTCTTGTATAAACTTCTCTTGAAATATTATCTATATGTGCAGTGTTGCCTCTTGTATAACCTTCACTGTCTTTTGTCGTTCACATAAAGATCCATCAAGTTTCTTTTGCAGTGTTGTTTCTTTGGGCCAGTGACATTTTCTATGTATATAATATTCGGGACAGTTTTGTAGTATGTGCTCTGCTGTCTGGGGTGCCTGTCCGCATGTACACGCAGTTGTTGCCAATCTTGAATTTTGTGTGCAGGTGACTGTAGAGTCGGTTGTGTCCTGCTCTGAGGCGCAACACAACAGTTTGTTCTGATCTGTAACATTTCTTGTGCCCTCCTGACGAGTGACTGTATGGTCTTAGCTCACCGTACAATAACTGCTTCGGGAAGTCGGACATACGAACATTATGTTCTGCCCACCATGTCTAGGCTAGCTGTTGATGCCTAAGGATGCTCAACATGTCGGCCCTGTCGAGGATTCCAAAGCTAGGTGGTTTATCCTGCAGCTAACACGTATGTAGTAGTATGGCTTGAGTAGGTTTGGCTTGGCTTGGCTTGGGTAGGTTTGGCTTGGCTTGGCCAGGTTTGGCTTGGCTTGGGTAGGTTTAACTTGGCTTGGCTTCGTACGTTCTCAATCTCCCGCTACCAAACCCTGAAAGGGCTTAAGTAGCAGAATGTAGTCCAGAGAACGGAATGCGTTGTGTCGTAGTTTACAGCTTGACTACGATATTTGCACCTTTCAGTCCAACACATCCGACTTCAGCAAGCATTTTTTAAGTACCGGTTTAGCATTCCCTCTTCGATCCTTTCTTCTTAGCCAGTCTGCTCTGTTGCAGCCTGTTATACAGGGTCACCACGTGGAGGTGTAGAAGGGTCTTGGCAGCTCTGGTTCGCTGGCCCTGACGCTAGCAGTCAGTTATGGGTCGGTGACCACTGCAGCTCATGCGCTGCTCAGCATCTTGATCCCGTATGTAAAAGTATGATAATGAAGGCAGGAACAAATTAATGAATTTAAGAATAGTTTTGATGCACATAGCTTTTAGAGGAAGGAACTGTAAATGAAACTGGTTATATACTGACTCGGCAGAGTCTTCTAAACCAGTATAAAAAAGTTTAGTTAAGTATACAAGCTATTACCCAGTGGTTATATGACCACCGTTTCTATCCTTGCGTGCTGCAAGATGAGACTAAAGAAAGTTGTAAATGGGACTAGCAACCTCGTCATGTAGAAGCCATTGGTATGAAACAGCATAGCAAATTTCTGTATTCAGATTTTCCTAGAACCTGGTTAAGGACAATGCAGTGTTGGATCTATGCTTCAACAAATGGAGTGGCGAGAATTTTTGATTGGTTCATGTGAACCTATCTGCGAAAAACAATGCAGCATTTCTAAATAACTGCAAATTCTGATAAATTCATCTGCAGAAAAAATTTTATTTTCAGATCTAAATATAGCTACATGATAATTCACTACAAGTTTTGATGACGGTGTGACGGTTAGAAATAGCTACTTTATGACAATGCGTCACACAGGCTAAAAACAACTGTAAGACAAGTGCTTTTTCAGGACAGACAATCCTATTTTGCAATTTATTATACATAATATTTTATTGGTTTTTCAGTTTGGATGCTGTTTGTCCAATTTATTTTTAAATAATCATTTGTTTAACCAACACACCAGGTGTGTTCAAAAAGTATCCTATCCTTGGGCCGGAAAAATACAATTATTCACCTCATCATCATCATGTAGCATGTCCTATGTAGAACGTCGCTCCCATCAAAGTCTGTCGAAAGTAACTGGTTCTCTTGCCAAAACTCCAGCCACCGCTACAGTCAAACCCAGGCATTCTTGGATATCTTGTTGCCATCGTCTTCTTGGTCTACCCCTTCCTCTTTTGCCTGGCACCATACCTTCCATCACCGTTCTCTCAAGACCGTTGTGTCTCTTGATGTGACCAAAGTATTTGCATTTTCTAGCTACAATGGAATTGATAAACCAGTTCTCCTCTATGCTCAACTCTTGCCGAATGTCTACATTTGCTTTTTTCTCTGTCCAGGGTATTTTGAGGATCTTTCTGTAACATTTTGATTCGAAGGATTCGATTCTTTGTCTGGAAGTTTTGGTAATCGTCCATGATTCACAGCCATAAGCTGTCACGGAAAAAACACAGGCTCTCAAGACTTTTACTTTTATCATTTTGTTGGTGCTCTGCCATAATTTCTTCAGGCTGTTCAGTCTCTGCATTGCCATAGCTAGTCTTCTTCTGATTTCTTTCGAGCAGTGGCAATTTTTGTTAATTCTGGAGCCCAGATATTCAAAATGTGTAACCTGACCTATTTCCTCATCACCCACTGTAAATTTATGTTGACATTGTGTTTTCGGTGGTCATTAGCTTTGTTTTGTTTATGAACAGATTTTGATCTTTACCATGTCCATTAACGGCTGAAAGTAGCTGCTCTAGCCCTTCTGTGCTTCTTGATAGTATCACTGTGTCATCTGCGTATGGTAACTCTGGAATCTCGTACCCGCTAATCGTAAATGGGTCGAAACTTTCAATGTTCTCGTCTTCTCGAACATTTTTCATTTTACATTCCGCATATATGTTGTACAGATAAGGTGAGAGGATACATCCCTGTCGTACTCCATTTTGTGCTGCAAACCAATCAGATTACCCACCTAGAGGTTTAAAATCCTAATCCCGTTCAGAGTACTCTCCCTGGTACTCAACACACCTCTCCCAGATATCCCACCAATGCTGGAAGCATTTGGCTTGTCTTGGCTTGGTTTGGCTTGGCTTGGCTTCGTTCATTCTCAATCTTCCGCTACCAAACCCAGAGTCTAAGTAGCAGAATATGATCCAGAGAACGGGATGCGTTGTTTCGTAGTTTACAGCTTCACTGTAAATTGATATTAGTACCTTTCGATCCAACACATTCGACTTCAGGAAGCATTTTTTGAGTATTGGGTTAGCATTCCCTCTTTGATCCCTTCTCCTTAGCCAGTCTGCTCTGTTGAAGCCTGTTATCAAGGATCACCGCGTGCAGGTGTAGAAGGGTCTTGGCAGCTCTGGTTCGCTGGCCCTGACACTAGCAGTCAGTTATGGGTCGGTGACCACTGCAGCTCATGCGCTGCTCAGCATCTTTATCCCGTATGTAAAAGTATGATAATGAAGGCAGGAACAAATTAATGAATTTAAGAATAGTTTTGATGCACATAGCTTTTAGAGGAAGGAACTGTAAATGAAACTGGTTGTATACTGACTCGGCAGAGTCTTCTAAACCAGTATAAAGAAGTTTAGTTAAGTATACAAGCTATTCCCCAGTGGTTATATGACCACCGTTTCTATCCTTGCGTTCTGCAAGATGAGACTAAAGAAAGTTGTAAATGGGACTAGCAACCTCGTCATGTAGAAGCCATTGGTATGAAACAGCATAGCAAATTTCTGTATTCAGATTTTCCTAGAACCTGGTTAAGGACAATGCAGTGTTGGATCTATGCTTCAACAAATGGAGTGGCGAGAATTTTTGATTGGTTCATGTGAACCTATCTGCGAAAAACAATGCAGCCTGTTATCAAGGATCACCGCGTGGAAGTGTAGAAGGGTCTTAGCAGCTCTGGTTCGCTGGCTCTGACACTAGCAATCAGCTATGGGTCGCTGACCGCTGCATCTCATGCGCTGCTCTGTTGGAAGCATTTCAGGAATGCCTCTTTGGGAATGCAGTTCAGTTGGGTCATCCCATTCCGAATAATGTTTTCTCGTGTCTCTAATCGGGTCCCTTTCATGGGAATTTTCCGCTTGGGGAACAGCCAAAAGTGGCAGGGGCTATAACGGGAAAACACGTGGCCTGGCGAACCAGAGGAAGGTTGTGTTTGGCCAAGGAAGTCTGAATCAGATATGAAAAATTGGCGGGAGCGTTGTCATGATGCAGTTCCTGTTGTCTACACGACCGATTGTTGGCGTCGAGAACAGTATCACGAAGGGGGCGGATGATCTACATGTAGTACTATTTTTATAAGCTTTTGGCCTTGTTGTGCGCACTCAGGGATTCCGTGGCGAAGTGGTTAAGCCGCCGGCCTCATGATCAGGTGGTGTGGGTTCGACTCCGGACTTCGCCGTCTTTTTCACAGGTTGATGCGGAGTCCCCTGCATCTCGTAGTCGCCCCCTAGTCGTCTTTGACTTGACTTGCCACTAGGGTCGGGCGGCAGTTAATCCTTACTAAAAAAAAAGCGCTAGCAAAATTAATTATGCCATCAACTTTTACGATGGACGGCGGCTTTTGCCTTTGCCTGCCATAGGATCCATGATGAATTATTGTTTTTTTCATGGGATCCAAAATGAATTATAATTGTATTTAATGCATCCTTGGTGAATTTTTATTGTGTTCAGTTGATTCTTGGTGAATTATTATTGTGTTCATAGTATCCTTGATGAATATTGTCTTGTTCATGGGATCCTTGATGAATGATTACTGTATTTAATTGGTGAATTATTATTGTGTTCAGTTCATCCTTGGTGAATTATTTTTGGGTTCAGTCGATCCTTGGTGAATTATTGTTATTTTAATGGAATCCTTGATGAATTATTATTGTGTTCAGTGGATCTTTGATGAGTTATAATTATGTTCAGTGAATCCTTGGTGCATTATTGTTGTGTTTAGAAAACCCTTGTTGAATTATTGTGTTCAGATTACCTTGGTGAATTATTATTGTGTTCAGATGATCTTTGGTGAATTAATAATGTGTTGAGATGACTCTTGGTGAATTATTGTTGTATTCAAATGACACTTGGTGAATTATTATTGTTTTAAGTGGATCCTTGTCAATTATTATTGCATACGTGGGATCCTTGGTCAATTTTTAGTGTATTCAAATGATCCTTGGTGAATTACTAATTGTATCCAGAGCGCCCGTGGCGATGTATAATTATCTTCAGGTGGTATGTAATTCTGGAACAGGGCTGGAACCACCGAGTTAGACAGTCAGGCACCGAGCAGGTATAAAAGCACTTTTCCAAATATCTTTTTTAACCGTCTCTCTCATCGTCTCTTTAATCACAGAGACTGGGACGCTTTCATAGAAATCTCCGCACTTTTTTCGTGAACCCTGCCCTGTGCCAATCAAAACAAAAGCGCAACAAGCGATAATTAGTGGTCCGTGACGAATATCGATATAGCCGCTTCGCAATTCGATGTTGCGTAACCAGATACATAATTAATTAACACAAAAGACTCGCGTTTCTAGTGTAGCCGTGATAATACGCGTGCGTCTGATATCATTCCAAGCTTCCATCACTGGATAGGATCACTTTAATCGCTGGAGCAGTATCGGTTTAACACGGTCACAAAGCTAAGAGTTCGCAGCATAATCTTACTTTGAGTCTTTCCTCAAAGAAGTATGGACGTCGCAGATCCGTTCCGTACGTTTCAGTTCAACGGCTTTTCTCCTCAGGTGCAAGGGAACGAAAAAACGGTAATAATTGTTCAAGTTCATTATTGCCATGAATTAACGACTTCGAGAACAATATGACGTTTATTATTTAACAAAATTACGTCTTCCGAACGGAAAAGCTATCCTCCTGCCTGGGCACGTGCATAAATTAACAAGTCGATGTTAAGTGTTTTTTTAGAAACTCGACCGAACTTCCGATTGTACAGGGTACCCGTGGAGGACCCGTGAGTCCGTCAGAAAGCGAACTATTTCATAAATCGCTTAACAGCGGAAGTAAGGTTTGCAAACAGGCAGTCGCAAGATGTCTGGCTTCATTTTTTTGCAACGATTTCGCAACATTTGAGAAGTAATGTGCACGGTTTTCACGAACTGAGAAGAAATCGATAATGTCGTATTTTGAGAAACTGAAACAACAACCCTACAGGTTAACGCTTGGACCGGTACTGATAATTAACTTAACGCAAATGTTTCCGGAACTTTTACGTCATTCGTCATGCGCAGAAACACCTTAAATGGTTGCTCGGCTGTCAAGCGGACGGGGGGAAAAACCCAAGGAAAGAACACGTCACGTTTAGACATATCTGCCTGAAACAAACGTTTCATTTTGTCTTGCCAGTGACGTGTATACATCATACCTGATCTAACACTGTATGTCTTCTGTCTTATTATTAATATACACCTGAGCAATAATTACAGGAGTTTGTGACAACAATATACACAAAATGTGAAGCGTTTGGATTTAGACAAAAACATAAAGAAAACAGAGACTATGATAATTGGGAAAAGGGACAAGAAACCATTTATGCAAATAAAAATAAAAGATCAACTACTTGAACAGGTACAGAGTTTCTCTTATCTAGGTCATATAATAACGGAAGATAATAACGGGGGAGGGGGGGGGGGGGGGTAAAAAGAGAATTCGGGGTTAGACAGTTACGTTATTTTATCCATACAACAAGACATTCATCCTTGTTGAAAACTATAATAGAGGGTAGGGTGGAAGGTAGGCGCTCAAAGACAGACAACGTTATACGTTTGTGGAAAGCATCTGGAGATGGTCTGGAAAAAGCCTCTCAGATTGCAACAATACGACAAGAGATAGAGTACACTGGAGAAACATTGCATCCGACCTTCGATGCGGAGATGGCACTTGAGCTGAGCTGAACACTGGCAACACGGAAACAAGAACAATTGATCACCAAAAAAAAGAATCGAAATCTACTCTACAAATAAAAATAGCCGTTTAAATATTGGAACAGGCGAAGAACTTGAAAACTATCTTCCTTCGTCTTTCTTGTCGTCTGCGTCCTGCATGCACCTTTCAGCGCCATACTATGAAGAAGTTTCTTGACCAGGTCTAGTATTAGCTGTCTACACTGGGAACTTTACGACGTCTTTTATTTCTGATATCCATTTTCTTGGCTCTGCATAAGAAGGCTGCGTGGCATAGGGGCTCAACTCGCTCGGTTTTCCCAATCCCAACGTTCTGGGTTTGATTCCCACTTGTGTCAAGTTTGGCAGACACTGGGGTTTTCTCTCGGCCTAATGCTCGTCCACGTACGGAAAGTAATGGCAGCCTACCGTACTGTACACTTGCCAAGAAACTTATAACAGACAAATAGATGGCGTTCTGTAAAGAACATGCGACTCACTATATCGTTGTATCTATAAAACATTGCTTTCTGATGGATACTATCTAGCGTTTGATATGTCACGAGCCGAACAATTTAGTTTGCTGTCTCTTTATGAGGTCAAGGACTGATGTTGTGTTGCATATCCTTGTTTCTGATTCTATCCATTCTTGTTATTTCAAGTATTCTGCACAAGCATTTCATCTATCTTGTTCCGATGTTTCTTTTATCTTTGTTTGTCAATGTCCAATTTTAGCACTGCTAGAACAAATTGGGAAGAAATATCTTCTTGCGTCCATTGTAACGTTGTTATTTTCATTCCTTGAATTATAATAATTGAAAATGAGAGATGGAACTGCACAAGAGATTGGAATATAATAACGGAAAATGGGAGATACAAAATAGAAATCGGGAACAGAATAAGGATGGCCAAATCTGTATTTCATCAACAGGAGTCATATATCGGCTTCCAAATGGTGACAGGTAAAAGAAATGAAAGCCATATAGTCCTGTTTACAGATGCCCTGGCCGTAGTCACAGCACTAAAAAGCCAGAAAAATACTGAACTTAATGATTTAAGGGCAGTACTCTGTCAACTATGCCAGTATTCCGCACCAAAAAGAGTAGTGGTACAGTAGGTTCCATCCCACTGTAACATCCAAGGCAACGAGGAGGCAGACAGACTGGCAAAAGAAGGTGCAACACTGCCACAACAAACCCTAGTGTGACCTACGAAGAGTCAAAAAAGCTTATTAGAGCTAGATACATGACCAGATGGGAAACAGAACATACTGGCTACACAAAAAACGATGCCTAATACCAGTTTAACAGAAGAGAGCAGGTCGTGGTCTTCAGACTGCGCACAGGCCACAATAGACTGAGGTACCACCTATTCAATAAATTGAAGATAGGTGGCACTGACGAATGCACCTATGGTGCAGGGAAAATGACCGCTGAACATTTGCTGCAAAACTGCCCGACATACGAGGACCAGAGAAAGCACATGTGGCCATCACCAGTGGCAACACTAGACAAGCTCTATGGCAGTGTCGACAGCCTCAGGATGACCGCTGCTTTTTTCGAAAAAATAAAGGTTGATGTCTGACAGCGTAAGAAGAAGAAGAAGAAGAAGAAGAAGAAGAAGAAGAAGAAGAAGAAGATATATCGGCTTCCAAGCAAGTCGCTCACAAATAATACAAAAATAGGGAAGGAATAGACTTTACGTACACTCTTCTGTACTCAATGGTGTAGAAGCGTTGACAACGAATGCATGATTGATGAAGAGAATTGATGAAGAGAATTGATGAAGAGAATTGATGAAAAGAATTGATGACTTTTAAGTGGAGAATAATAGAAGATTGGGACGCAGCTTCTTGGAAGAAAGGAAAATAATGAATGAAGTCTTGAAGAAATGTCTTCTTCTTCTTTTTCTTCTTATTTTGTCCTACTGCTCTTGTTATGTGGCGTCCCAATGAGATGGAATGAGTAGATTTTGTGTTATCACCAAGTGGGAGACTTGTGCTGTCATTATGTGTAACTTCGTGACAGTGTCAGAGACACTCTCGATTCACCTATGTCGAGGTCTACCTCTTGCTCTAGATGCAGGAGGCTTGTCATAATGCATTCTAACTAAATGACCAAGCCGCTTGATTTGTTGGGCGTCAATGTAGACACTAACTGGGTTAGTCCCCACTGTCTGTCTCAGCGTGGTGTTGCGGACTCGGTCATGGGTTGTCTTTCCCGCTGCACTTCTCACGTCTCTGGATCCTACGCTTATGGATTTCTAGTAAATGACCAAGATTGACACTGGTAACACAATGTAGGAATAAACAGTGCATTTATCAGCCTCCTCTTAGTTGAAATAAGATCTGTTGTCGTGTTTACTAGTCGGCCAGTCCTTAGATGGGTATGCCGGGATCCTCCATGAAGAATATCGCCAACAGTCCTAGGTGGCACACATTTCAAGTAGCCACTTCTAACGTCTGCTTGTTTAAGGTCTTTGTCCTTCACCTTCACCGTCGTTGTCGATTTGATCGTAGGCATGGTTCCCTTCTTCATACTTAATAGAGCATTCTTTAAAAAAAAACATAAGAAATTTGAGAAATTCGAGAAGTAAAAAGACATAACACTTTACTGAAAACTATACTGGACGGAAGTGTGGAAGGAGGACTTGCTAGAGGGGAACATCGCTAAACTGGAGGGAAGACTTGCTAGAGGGGAACATCGCTAAACTGGAAGAAAGGGTGGAAGGGAGACTTGCTAGAGGGAAACATCGCTAAACTGGAAGGAAGTGTGGAAGGAGGACTTGCTAGAGGGAAACATCGCTAAACTGGAGGGAAGACTTGCTAGAGGGGAACATCGCTAAACTGGAAGAAAGGGTGGAAGGGAGACTTGCTAGAGGGAAACATCGCTAAACTTGAAGGAAGTGTGGAAGGAGGACTTGCTAGAGGGAAACATCGCTAAACTGGAGGGAAGACTTGCTAGAGGGGAACATCGCTAAACTGGAAGGAAGACTTGCTAGAGGGGAACATCGCTAAACTGGAAGGAAGACTTGCTAGAGGGGAACATCGCTAAACTGGAGGGAAGGGTGGAAGGAAGACTTGCTAGAGGGGAACATCGCTAAACTGGAAGAAAGGGTGGAAGGAAGACTTGCTAGAGGGAAACATCGCTAAACTGGAAGGAAGTGTGGAAGGAGGACTTGCTAGAGGGAAACATCGCTAAACTGGAGGGAAGACTTGCTAGAGGGGAACATCGCTAAACTGGAAGAAAGGGTGGAAGGAAGACTTGCTAGAGGGAAACATCGCTAAACTGGAAGGAAGTGTGGAAGGAGGACTTGCTAGAGGGAAACATCGCTAAACTGGAGGGAAGACTTGCTAGAGGGGAACATCGCTAAACTGGAAGAAAGGGTGGAAGGAAGACTTGCAAGAGGGAAACATCGCTAAACTGGAAGGAAGTGTGGAAGGAGGACTTGCTAGAGGGAAACATCGCTAAACTGGAGGGAAGACTTGCTAGAGGGGAACATCGCTAAACTGGAAGAAAGGGTGGAAGGAAGACTTGCTAGAGGGAAACATCGCTAAACTGGAAGGAAGTGTGGAAGGAGGACTTGCTAGAGGGAAACATCGCTAAACTGGAAGGAAGTGTGGAAGGAGGACTTGCTAGAGGGGAACATCGCTAAACTGGAAGGAAGTGTGGAAGGAGGACTTGCTAGAGGGGAACATCGCTAAACTGGAAGGAAGTGTGGAAGGAGGACTTGCTAGAGGGGAACATCGCTAAACTGGAAGGAGGACTTGCTGGAGGGAAACATCGCTAAACTGGAAGGAAGACTTGCTAAAGGGGAACATCGCTAAACTGGAAGGAAGACTTGCTGGAGGGAAACATCGCTAAACTGGAAGGAAGACTTGCTAGAGGGGAACATCGCTAAACTGGAAGGAAGACTTGCTAGAGGGGAACATCGCTAAACTGGAAGGAAGACTTGCTAGAGGGGAACATCGCTAAACTGGAAGGAAGACTTGCTAGAGTGGAACATCGCTAAATTGGAGGGAAGGGTGGAAGGAAGACTTGCTAGAGGGGAACATCGCTAAACTGGAGGGAAGGGTGGAAGGAAGACTTGCTAGAGGGGAACATCGCTAAACTGGAAGGAAGACTTGCTAGAGGGGAACATCGCTAAACTGGAAGGAGGGGCGGAAGGAAGACTTGCTAGAGGGAAACATCGCTAAACTGGAAGGAAGACTTGCTAGAGGGGAACATCGCTAAACTGGAGGAAAGATGGATGGCAGACGTGCTAAAGTGAAACATCGCTAGCCTGGAAGGAAGGGTGGAATGAAGACTTGTTAGAGGGAAACATCGCAAAACTGGTAGAAATTGTGGAAGGAAGACTTTTTAAGAGGGGAACATCGCTAAACTGGAAGGAAGTGTGGAATCAAGACTTGTTAGATACAAAGATCGCTATAAATGAGAGGGTAATACCAAGAGAGGAGCCTAGCAGATTGTACTACATAGGCAAGGACGTTGGAGATCCATTGTAGCCAACCTTCGATGTAGAGATGTAAGCTAAACGTTCCCCAGCTTTCCATTCCCATTCAATCTACTTTGCATTGCTGCAATGTGAGGCTGGTCTTTCAGATTTCCGTAGATCAGCAACGATTAAGCAGCCACGCTAGAAATGGCTACACCAGTGATTTCCTGCCCCATGCAAAAGACATCAATCATGAAAAAAAAGGTTCCATCAACATCTGTACTTCTGTAGATGATTTTACTGATAACGTCAATAATTCCATAACTGGTCTGACATTGTCTTCTTCTTTTCACTTTGTGTTTTGCTTGTGACTTTCAGCGTCAGGTTATGAAGAGATGTCTTGACCTCTATCAATAGTTGAATTACAAAGGAGGGCTCGTAGGTCGTGGTCATGACAACCGTCCAGGACCATGTTAATAGACGAGAAGGCTTCCCAATCCGCGAGGCGACGTCTTGTCAGTTCAGGTTCCAGGTTATTCTCCATATTGAGAAGACGTCCAAGATAAATGAACTCGTTGATACCCTCTAATCATACCTCGCCAAGGAAGAGCGGATCACAAGTGACGAAGCGATTGCGCAAAATTTTAGTTTTAGAGACATTCATTTCCAGACGCGCTTTCTTGCCTCTCCGTCGAGTAGCTGCATCATTTGGTTGGCTTCTGCTACGGACTCTGTGATGAGCACTATGTCGTCGGCAAATCGAAGATGATTGAGGTGTCTCCCGTCAATAAGGATACCAAAGGTGTCCCACTTACATCGACTAATGACTGATTCCAAACATGTAGAGAAGAGGTACAGTGAGATAGGATCGCCCTGGCGGACCCCTTTTGAATTGTTACCAGAAATAAACGTTGGAAGGGACGAAATGTGGTAGTACAGTTCGTGTAACTGTTGGTGAGAACTTTGATGTAACCAGGATGGACACCTTGTTCCAACAGTGAAAGCCAGACAAAATGTGGTTCTACCGAATCAAAAGCCTTTTACAGCCGATGAAGGTGAGTATCAAGGGAGTCTGGAACTCTCGGGTTGTCTCAATAAGGTGGCAACAGGTTGAACTATTGTACATTGGGCTGTCCGAACGCCGAAAGCCTGCCTGTTTGACTGGTTGCGATTCTTCGAGAGTGGTGCGGACTCTGGTAAGGATGCATTTTGTAAATAGCTTATAAGTTACCGGGAGGAGAGTAATTGGCCGATAGTTTCCCAGATCCTCTTTGTCTCCCTTCTTGTGCAAGAGTGTTGTCCTCGAGTTGTGCCAGGCAGCACGTGTTGTCCTCGAGTTGTGCCAGGCAGCACGTGTAGTCCTTGAGTTGTGCCAGGTGACAAGAGTTGTCATCGAGTTGTTCCAGACAGCAGGTGTTATCCTCGAGTTGTTCCAGACAGCAGGTGTTGTCCTCGAGCTGTTCCAGACAGCAGGTGTTGTCCTCGAGTTGTTCCAGGCAGCAGGTGTTGTCCTCGAGTTGTTCCAGGCAGCAGGTGTTGTCCTCGAGCTGTTCCAGGCAGCAGGTGTTGTCCTCGAGCTGTTCCAGACAGCAGGTGTTGTACTCGAGTTGTTCCAGACAGCAGGTGTTGTACTCGAGTTGTTCCAGACAGCAGGTGTTGTCCTCGAGTTGTTCCAGGCAGCAGGTGTTGTCCTCGAGTTGTTCCAGGCAGCAGGTGTTCCTCCCGAATGAAGATAACGTTGCGCTAGGGCTTGGAAAAGGGGTAGACCGCTATCCCGGATGATCTCCGCAGTGATGCCATCTTCACCTGGTGATTTTCCAGGTAGGTTCTGTTTAGTGCCAGTTTCTTTCGTCTGGTAATAGTACATATCTGGCTACGCACAACTTCGACAGCGGCCCTAGTCTTCTGCAGTCCGTCTCTACTAGTCGGTCCGGTAACACAAGCGACGCGTGTGAACAAAGGCACTCTACTCTCAAGACCAAAGTCCATCTCCAGACTCGGACTCGCTATGCGCACCTAACAGTTTGCACCTACAACTGCTGCTCTATATGATCTGCACCGCTGCTGAGCCAACTGATTGACGAGAGTAGAAGTTTAAGTTACGACATTATTAGCATCTCAGAGACCAAACGAGAAAAAGAGATGTCAGCTATTTGGAATGACGTCACGGGAGTTTACATGGGCGCCTGCAAGGCCAACTCTACATCAGGAGGAGGTTGGTTTCCTCGTCCCTCTCCGCATCGCCCATCTCGTTTAACAGATGAAATGTGTAGACCACCGCCTGACGTACTTGGACATCACCATCTCATTCAACAGGTGACACAATTAACCACCGTCTGGCGTTCTAGGACATTACCATCTCATTCAACATCTGACATAGTTAACCACCGTTTGGCGTTGTTGGACATTACCATCTCATTCAACAGTTGACATTTGTAGACCATCGTCTGGTTTTCTTTGACATCTCCGTCTCGTTAAACAGATGACATTTGTAGACCATCGTCTGGTTTTCCTGGACATCACCATCTCCAAGCGCCATACTGTTACCATCATCCAAGTGTATGCACCAACAGCAGACAAAAACAAACAAGGACAAGCCGATTTCTACGACAACCTCCATGACAATCTCCCTTGCTGAAGTCGGATGTGTTGGACCGAAAGATGCACATATCACAGTCAAGCTGTAAACTACGACACAATGCATTTCATTCTTTGGAATACATTCTGCTACTTAAGCAGTAAAAAATTTCGCAGTGGTTAGCGCATTGTCTTCTCATCTGAGTGGTCCTGGATTCAGTCCACAGTTGAGGCGGTAATGTTTTTTTCCAGATCGCAATGGCTCCCGGGTCGAACCAGCGTTAAATGGGTACCGGCTCAGTCCGAGAAGTAAAAGGGGCGAGGGACAGGAGATGGCTACCGCCCTTATATAGCCGAGCCTTTCAAATGTGAGCTCGCTAACACCTTACACCCCTACGGCAGTAATGCTATGGGTTACTTTACTTTACTTCACTTTTACTCAAAAAATGGTTGCTGAAGTCGGACCGAAAGGTGCAAATGTCACAGTCAAGCTGTAAACTACGACACAAAGCATTCCGTTCTCTGGACTACTCAAGTCCTTTCAGGGTTTGGTAGCGGGTGATTGAGAACGAACGAAGCCAAACCAAGCCAAGATACACGGCCGTGCCTTCATATCACGCTTTCACATATCTTTGGACTTGAACTGTAGTCGGACGACTTATCCTGCCTCCCGACAACTGTCTATAGAGGATATCTTTGAGAATGCGACATCTTCCATGTACTGAACGACACCAAACCATCGTAGCATTCGCTGCCTAAGGAGAGTGTATATGCTTGAGAGACCGGTGCGAGAGTGCACCTATGCATTTGTTAGTCTGTTCTTTCATGTAACTCCAAGAATGGATCACAGGCGCCGAAGATGTAAGGTGTTTAGTCGTTGCTCTTGTTTGGTTAAGTTTGTTCAAGTTTCGCTACCATATGATAATGTTCGTCCATCACAAGTGATGAAGACCACTCTCTTTGTTCAGCCGTGTGGACAGTCGTATCTCTTGCTGTATCCGCTGAGATGGGTGACTTGCGCGGTGATTTGGATTAAAGTGAGGAAGAAACTGCGCCTTTTGTCAACCTCAATCGTTGGTCCTTGGCAAGATATTTATCGAGACGACTGGAGATAGAACAGGATGCAGATTTTTCCTTAGGGTGTACTCCCGAAGCCTTTCCCGTAAACAAGTATCCCGCAATGTAGCGGAAGGGGTTGAAGGGTTGGGGGGGGGGGAAATGCCATCTAACGTTGTGTGTTGTGCCTTTCCCATAATCACAAGAGGTCGTAACTCAGCGTGTGAGTTTTGCATCTCTCCCCCGGCTGTGTTCAGTCCATTATAGTCGTGTCTAAATTCCACACGCCAAAATTGACTCTGTTTGCAGCTAGAGCGAACCGCGCCAATCTCATAAAGTTCAACCATGTGAACTAGGCCGTGAAATACGTCACAGGTTTAAGCGTAGTGCTATTCATATAGCCGATGTCCAAACCAGGATAATCGGATGGAATAAATCACCACAAAAAAAAAAAGAACGAATTAACCAGTCCAGATGGAAAACAACATCACGTTCCAGTGAACACTAGTGTAAGTCGTCGGCTAGTGTGAATTCTAGGCAAATCCGTGGTCTAGCCTCATCCAAAATGAACTAAAACAGTAGAGCAATGTAGAGCTGTAGCTACTTACGGCGCCATTTTTGTTTTTACCATATAGGAGTTTGCTGACCACACATGCATTATATACCATGATTTTGGCCTTAATTATGAGGTTCAGGTTTTCCCAAAACAACGTGCTATGATACAATAAAATGTAGCAGCGGCTTTGCCCAATGCCACAGTCAATCTCTGGATCTAAAGCGATATTGTCGACCACGAGGGACTACAGATCTGGATCTAAAGAGATATTGTCGACCACGAGGGACTACAGGTCTGGATCTAAAGAGATCTTTTCGACCATGCTGGACTACAGGTATGTGAATTGATGCGCTGCTGCCAGTTCATACTTATCAATGCTAAAGTTACTCTCTGTCACAGAGCATTTGTTCGGTTGAGACTTATTGTGAGACCAAAATCTGTGTACGTTTGGGAGAATCGATCTTTCAAACTTGATCATGGATGATCAGTTCTAAGACTGGTTGTAAGATTATCTGCGCATGTCTCTCAATTTGACCCTATCCTCTGGTTGGCCAGTCCTAAGTCTAACTGTATGATTATCTGAGCATGTCTCTCCATTTGACCCTATCCTCTGGTTGGCCAGTCCTAAGTCTAACTGTATGATTATCTGAGCATGTCTCTCCATTTGACCCTATCGTATGGTTGGCCAGTCCTAAGTGTAACTGTAAGATTATCTGATCATTTCTCTCCATTTGACTCTATCCTATGATTGATATCTTCAGTTCAGCATAGGTTCGTACTTAATTGTCTCTGCATGCCTGAAATATAAAAGTGAGTATTGGTCTCGTTTTTCCTATGTTCCTCTGAATTTTCCCATTCAGTATCTTATGTAGAATACTTTCATGTCTCATATGGTGACCCAGCGAACTCAATCTTAGTTTTTGTATCAATTTCATTTTTTATCTTTGTTAATCTCAGTGAGAACATTACTATTGGATCTTTGTTCTATGGAATTCACTTGTTCGATTTAACTGTAGCACAACATATTAAACGCTTTGCCAGAGTCAATGTTTCAGCCTCTACAGCTCACTTGGCTATACACGAGTAGGGATTATGTTTCTCCTCAATTTTATTTTGATATTCTTATGTCGTTAGCAATTTTTGTGTCCGCTGAAGGCCGTTTGTACCAATGTAATCGTTGTCGAAATGTTAATTTAATTGCGGGTATCTTCTGTAATGGTTTGCCATAAATATGAAAACTTCTGTACTTATTCCAATATTTCTCCATTGATGATTATATGTTGCTAGGCTATTAATAAAGTCATTGTCTTCAATATGTTTATTGTCATTCCAAACACTTTGGGGGTGCTGTTAATTTTTCAAGCAGCCGTTTCAACGCTTTTACTTGATCCTGCCACTCAAAAAAAAAGCAAAGGCCGCCGTCCATCGTAAACGATGATGGCATAATTAATTTTGCTAGCGCTATTGTTAGCAAGGATTAACTACGCTACTTTTTATCCTCACTTTCTCGTCTCGAGCCGCCCGATCCCAGTGGCAAGTCAAGGACAAGACGACTAGGGAGCGACTACGAGATGCAGGGGACTGCATCAAGCACCCGTGAAAAAAGACGGCGGAGTCCGGAGTCGAACCCACACCACCTAATCACGAGGCCGACGGCTTAACCACATCGTCACAGAATCCCCACTACCTGAACGTAGTGGATCCTGCCACTACGTTCCGATAATCTAATTTGATGGTATTTACACCCTTATATAGGGACACAAAACAAAGTAAAGAAAGCAATAGCATTCCAATGCCTGGCATAAAGAAGTGGTTTCGAATGCCAACAATGAGTATGTTACTCCTTCGTGTGCCCTCAGAAGGACGTCACGTGGCGGGTTGCAGTAGCCTTCCTGACATCCCGAGCGTGCTGAGGAAAGTGGACCGGGGTCCCACAGGCGGTTGTGCTATGGTTGGCTTCAATTGCGTGTCTGTCGCTCACTAATACGGGGATCACGTCGATACCTCACCTTGTTAGAGAGGCTACGATGAGAACAGCCCGTTTTGAGGAAGGGTTACGAGGAAGCCAAGGTGAGGGTCTTGGCCAGTATATTTTGCCTGGCCCTAGCACGTCTGATAAGTATATTTTGCTACTTCGTTCTTCAATTTTCTTTTTCTTCTTTTCTTCTTCTTCTTCTTCTTCTTTTTCTCTTTCTTCTTTTTCTTCTTCCTTTCCTTCTTTTTCTTCTTCTTCTTCTTCGTTTTCATCTTCTCTTCCTCCTCCTTCTACTCCTTACTTTCTCTTTTTCTTCCTGTGTTTCTTCTTCTTCCTCCTCCTCTTTTCCTTCTTTTTCTTCTTCTTCTTCCTCCTCCTTCTCCACCTTCTACTTCTTATCCTATTTCTTCTTTTTCTTCTTCTTCTTCGTCTTCTTCTTCTTCTTCTTCCTCTTCTTCTTCTTCTTCTTCTTTCAGCCGTCGTCCTGAAAGAACGTTGTGACGTTGTGTTGTAGTTTACAGCGTGACTGTGATATCTGCGCCTTTCTACCCTACACATCCAGCTTCGCACATCATTTTTGAACAGGTTTGCCTTCCATAAGCAATCCCTATTCTCTTATCCAAGTGCACGAGTGCAGCCTGTTTCATGGACCGCTATCTGGAGACGGAATATGATCTTGCTGAGCTGTAGTTCGCCGACGCTGACGCAAGCAGCTAGCCGCGTCTCGATGGCTGCAGTCCGCTCATCAGCTGGCTTTAGTGACACCGAAAACGTACATTCACAACTGCTTAAAGCAAAAGTTATATTTCTTCTGTTCTCCGGAAAACTGTGGCCTATTAAATAAATAAATAAAAAAACCAAAAAAAAACCCCAAAAAACAAACAAACCTACAGTTATACGACATTTTCCCCATTGCTGGGGTAGTCAAGATGTCTTAAAGGCTGAAGACTACAGGCCGCTTCGCCACTGCTGTTGCCACGTCGTGAGCTGGCTATATTTGTTTATTTCACCGCTTCTCAGTTACGTAAATATGTGAAAAGTAAAACAATGGGGAAGAAGTTCACACAGTAAAGAAAGTTTGGTATTCAGAATATGATATATATATATATATATATATATATATATATATATATATATATTTAATATACTATGAGTATATTATGAACCTTGTTCAAGCCAATATTTCCATTTATGACATTGTAAGACATTTAGTAAGCTGTATTAGGTTCGAGGAGATTTAATGCAAGTTTATTTTTCATGGTGCTTTGGTACATCAGGTACACAGCACAAGACTCAAATCCAGAACTAGTTTCCTAAAATCAACACAGCCCGTACAGACAAACCCTGAAAGTCGTCGCATCAAGAGATGACATGAATTGATGCAGTTGATGTAGGTCCCAAAGATGGAACTTCGGGAGGAACCTGCCCCCTGGACATCAACTACCATACACAAACGTGGAAGTTGCTGAACAGACTTCGAACTGGTGTACACACATGGTGACACATGTGACTGTGGCGCAATACAGGACCCAGGCCACATGATGACCTGCCCCAACCTCCAGGAAACATGCAATAGGTGCGACATGCTGGAGGCAAATGAGAAGGTAATCCATGTCGCTGGATACTGGATGAATGCTGTCCCATGTCGCTGGATACTGGATGCATACTGTATGACGTGGTGCTTGGACAGGGGAAGTAAGTAAGTAATACAAGTTTATAAGATAATCAATTATATATTATCTATACAACATATATGCGAAATGTATAATGAGAAATTTTCGAGAAGACGAAAACATTGAAAGTTTCGATCCATTACGGGTACGAGACACCAGAGTTACGATAGTGTGATGCTATCAAGAAGTGCTAGAGCAGCTAATTTCAGCCGTAAATGGACACAGTAAAAATCAAAACCTGTTTATAAACATAAACAAAACAAAGATAATGACCATCGACAAAACACAATGTCAGCATAAATTTATAGTGGGTGGTGAGGAAATAGATCAGGTCACACATTTTGAATATCTGGGCTCCAGAATTGACAAAAATGCGACTGCTCGAGAGAAATCAGAAGAAGACTAGCTATGGCAATGCAGAGACTGAACAGCCTGAAGAAATTATGGCAGAGCACCAACAAAATGATAACTGTAAAAGTCTTGAGAGCCTGTGTTTTTCCTGTGGCAGCTTATGGCTGCGAATCATGGACGATTATCAAAACTTCTAGACAAAGAATCAAATCCTTCGAGTCAAAATGTTACAGAACGATCCTCAGAATACCCTGGACAGATAAAAAAACAAATGTTGACATTCGGCAAGAGTTGAGCATAGAGGAGAACTAGTTTATCAATTCCATTTTCGCTAGAAAATGCAAATACTTTGGTCACATCAAGAGACACAACGGTCTCGAGAGAACGGTGATGGAAGGTATGGTGCCAGGCAAAAGAGGAAGGGGTAGACTAAGAAGACGATGGTACCAAGATATCCAGGAATGCCTGGGTATGACTGTGGCGGAGGCTGGAGTTTTGGCAAGAGAACCAGTTTCTTTCAGACAGACTGAAATGGGAGCGACGTTCTACAAAGGACATGCTAGATGATGATGACGAAGATAATCAAGGGAAATGACACATAAGACTAACACACGTTTTTTCTTCAAAATACAACAGCCTACAAGAACAAGAGGACACAGCTACAACAGCCTACAAGAACAAGAGGACACAGCTACAACAACAAGAGGACACAGCTACAACAGCCTACAAGAACAAGAGGACACAGCTACAACAACAAAGGGACACAGCTACAACAGCCTACAAGAACAAGAGGACACAGCTACAACAGCCTACAAGAACAAAAGGACACAGGCACAAATGGATTAAGGAAAGGTCTTAATTTTCAGTTCAGTTCATCCTGTAACCCACCAGGTCGTTGAGGCACAATTGAAGACACTCCCACAATCCTATGCAATCTCTCTCTGTCCGCTGCGGCCAGTCGTATCTAACCGGGACGAAGGTTTGACCACTCAGTGATGTTGTCCGCCTATCTTTTTCTTGGACGACCCCGCCCTCTCTTTCCTGGTACGGAACCATGCAGTTTCGAATTTGTAATTGCACTATATCTCGTGACGGGCCCATATCAATCCATCTTTCGCCTTTTGGTAGCTGTGAACAGATCATCAAAAGGCCCAATTGTGTTTTCCACTCTTCGTCGTATTTCTGTGTTCGTGGCACGATCCTTACATGTAACATTTAAGAGTCTTCTAAAACAACCCATTTCCATTGCATGTATTCTGTACTGGATATCCGCACCTAATGGTCCGTCTCACAGGCATACACAAATACTGAGAGCACCATGAGCGCATTAATCTAACTTTTATGCTGAGGGCGCGCTGCTTATCGTGCAATGTGGGTTTCAAACACGTAACCGCCGCTGCTGACCGTGCTATCCTGACAACTATCTCAGGCTGCGAGCCTTCGTCACTGGTCAGTGATCCCAGATACTTGAACCGGTGTACAACTTCAGATGTGTTATTAGTTATCAGCTTTGTTTTCTCTGGATTTATCTCCATACCATAACCGCTCTGTCTTGTCACATATTCTGACCGACCCAACATGTCCCTCTAGGGCCGGGTCTAGTATCCTTTCCAAGAGTACATTGAAGGATGTTGGAGAGAGTATACAACAGTGTCTTAACCCAACAGACGTGCGGAACCACGTCTAATTACCTAGTTTTATCGAAGGTAATGTTTTTTAGTCCGATAATGGTGAACGCTTGGAATGTATTGCCACAGGAAATAGTGGATACATAGTTGATTAATGAATTCAAGAATATATTGGATGCACATAGTTATTTTTAGATCAAGTGAATGTAAAAGAAACTGGTTGTATATAGACTCCGCGGTCTTCTAAACCAGCATAAAGACGTTAAGATAAGATATATCGAGACTGCGGAGTGAATCAGTTAAAAAAATATTTATTAAAATGCACCATCTTAAAATAAGTATATAAATAATACAAAACGCCATAAAATTCCTCACCGATCTCCAATAATAAAACTAACACGCAGATGTAGCACAATACTATCTCTCTACCAACAAACGTTGCACCTACGTGACAACGCTTTTAGACCGTTTTATTTGCTTTCTCTGTCAATAATTTCGTTGCTGTTTTTAAGTTATTTCAAAGCCACTTTGATGCCATTGTGAGATTAGCATTAAGACCCTTGAGCGTTGCGGATTGGCTGTCCATTGTCGCTGCTGTAAAATTATCCAATTAATAAGGACACTCTGCAAAGTATAAAGCTATCAGTGGCAGTCTCGGAAATTGATCTATTGGACACGCCCCCTTTGACAAATCGGACCGTTAACTTTTTTTTAAATCACAAATTATCATTGATCGTTCTTTGCTGTCAGAATCGTGCGTTATCGATCAAAATCTAGTGTAGACCCTTGCGCGCGCTCGCTGCAATTTTCATGAGCCTACTTCCGCTAACATCTACAGCGCTTTGGGGTCAAATCTCGCACTCCCCTCTTCTCGCGAGAACTCACATGGGGTCAGGTGATAGCTAATTTCCGGTCGCGCGAGTCTCGCGTTGTTGTTGTTTTGCAGAGGCTGCATTAACGGCTGTTTTAGTAAGCGAAGGGGCTCTCTTCTACAATGGTTTCCTAATAGGTCCAGATATTTTTCTCCGCGGGGCGCCCACAAAAAAAAAATTGCCTGGAAAACGATAATGAAATGCGAATTGAATCAAAGAAAGCAGTGAAATAAATTTGTGACCTGTCGATGCACCATTCACCTGGCTTACATCTGTCTTTTCGTTTTAGTTATGTTTTTAAATATGAGATATTTCTATACCTTTCTTTCAGTAAAGCTTTGTTCTGTATCGATCACGCTAGAAAGCACTTGTAGTGGATTGAAGAACAAAGCGGTTTGAATCAAAGAGAGGAATGACTTTGACTTGAAGCCCATTTCACCGATTCTACACAATCTTTATTTTAAGTCATGCATAACCACGGGTAATGGGGGAGTATGATTGTAGAGACAAATCTTCCTATTTTTTCTTCGCCGTAACTACGAGGCGTGTTCAAATGAAACCGAACCTAACTGCACCTAATGAACATACGTACAATGCGCATGATGACGTCACTTCAGGTGTAAACAGCAGCAAGAAACTGAAGTATCGGAAGGTGTTCACAATGCCTACCGACACTTCAGTTTCTTGCTAACCACCATTTGAACTGTCCCTAGCGACACAGGAAATTCCTTTGCGCTCGAACGTACACTCCGGAGATGGTCCACCCGAATTGCTGCATCAATTTTGGTGATGTTATCTTCTAATGCAACATTAAGCGTCTGACCTGGTCCCGAAAGATAATTCGATAACTCAAGTTCTTCTTTAAACATCGTTGTCCAGTCATTCATTGTTGTCTTCGACATACTTTTGTCACCATACACTGCCTATATTCTGTGACGAATGTCAACTGGTCGACATCCTTCAGCTGTTAGAAATCGAATCACCGCTCGCTGATCAACTCTGGACGGGTTCCGTACCACACCCGCCATGCTTTCAACGGTCTGCCGAGGACACTTTGAGTGGGAGGAGAATTAATTTTGCAAACTTGACGGTTGGTATGTGCTGTTTACACCTGAAGTAACGTCATCATGCGCATCGTACGTATGTTCTCTTGGTGCAGTTAGGTCCGGTTTCATTTGAACACTCCTCGTATATTATCAAATTATAGCCAAACCATATATTTATTGGTGAGACCTAAATTGGAGTACTGTGTTCAAGTGTAGAAACCTTATCATAGAGGGACAATAGACATGATAGAAAGAATTTAAAGCAGAGCTACAAAAATGATCGTGGATTCCAGAATTATAGTTATGAGGAGAGACTTAGAAAACCTGAACAGCAGTGTCTAGAATATAGAATCATTCGAGGTGAATTAATACATTTATAAATTAATGAATTGAAAGGAAAAAATAGATTATACCAAGATTTTCAAAATTCAACCGGCTACAAGAACTAGACGGCACATCTTCAAATTATTTAAAGACTTGTCCAGATTAGATATTAGGAAATATTTTTTAGTCAGAGAGTGGTGAATACTTAGAATGCATTGCCACATGATGTGGTGAAGGCAGGGTTAGTTAATGCATTAAAAAATATATTGGATGATCACAATAATTTTTCGTTCCGATGTACCTTCTAAATCAGTATAATGAACTTAAGTCAAGTTAAATCAAGTTAAATCAAGTTAAGTCAAGTTAAGTCAAGTTAAGTCAACTTAAATCAAGTTAAGTCAAGTTAAGTAAGTCAAGTTAAGCCAAGTTAAGTCAAGTTAAGTCAAGTTAAGTCAAGTTAAGCCAAGTTAAGTCAAGTTAAGTCAACTTAAATCAAGTTAAGTCACGTTAAGTAAGCCGAGTTAAGCCAAGTTAAGTCAAGTTAAGTCAACTTAAATCAAGTTAAGTAAGTCAAGTTAAGCCAAGTTAAGTCAAGTTAAGTCAACTTAAATCAAGTTAAGTCAAGTTAAGTCAAGTTAAGCCAAGTTAAGTCAAGTTAAGTCAACTTAAATCAAGTTAAGTCTAGTTAATTCAAGTTAAGTCAACTTAAATCAAGTTAAGTCAAGTTAAGTCAACTTAAATCACGTTAAGTCAAGTTAAGTAAGTCAAGTTATAATCGATAATTTGCTGACATTCAGACAAGCAGCAGATGAGAAGCACTAGCTAATGGCGGCTGTTTCACTGCTCTGAAACTTCAGCCCCGTGTTGGACATGAGCCTCCCTGAGATGTGCCTTGTCCATTTCTGAATCTCTCAGTCTAACTGCAGTGTTTGTCTTTATCAAGGTATGTTTCACCTGGCCCTGACTTTATAGTCTGATCAGTATGTTTCACCTGGCCCTGACTTCATAGTCTGATCAGTTTGTTTCACCTGACCCTGACTAACATAGTCTGATCAGTTTGTTTCATCTGACCCTGACTAATCTAGTCTGATCAGTTTGTTTCATCTGACCCTAAGTAATCTAGTCTGATCAGTCTGTTTCATCTGACCCTGACTAACCTAGTCTGATCAGTTTGTTTCATATGACCCTGACTAGCATAGTCTTCTTCTTCGTTCGTTCTCAATCTCCCGCTACCAAACAATGAAAGAGTAAGTAGCATAATGTAGTCCAGAGAACGGAATTTGTTGTGTTGTAGTTTACAGCTTGGCTGCGATATTTGCACATTTCGGCCCAACACATCCGACTTCAGCAATCATTTTTTGAGTACCGGGTTAGCATTCCCTCTTCGATCCCTTCTCCTTAGCCAATCTGCCCTGCTGCAGCCTGTTATCCAGGATCACCGCGTGGAGGTGTAGAAGGGTCTCGGCAGCTCTGGTTCGCTGGCCCTGACGCTAGCAGTCGGCTATGGGTCGCTGACCAGTGCAGCTCTTGCGCTGCTCAGCGTCTTGATCCCCTAGCATAGTCTGATCAGTTTGTTTCATCTGACTCTGACTAACATAGTCTGATCAGTTTGTTTCATCTGACCCTGACTAACATAGTCTGATTAGTTTGTATTACCTGTCCATCCCTAACATAGGCTAATCAGTTTATTTCACCTGGCCCTGACTTCATAGTCTGATCAGTTTGTTTTACCTGTCCATCACTAACATAGTCTGATCAGTTTGTTTTACCTGTCCATCACTAACATAGTCTGATCAGTTTGTTTTACCTGTCCATCACAAACATAGTCTGATCAGTTTGTTTCACCTGATCCTGACTAACAAAGTCTTATAAGTATGTTACACCTGCTCCTGACTAACATAGTCTGATAAGTATGTTTCACCTGATCCTGACTAACATAGTCTGATCAGTTTGTTTCACCTGAACCTGACTAACATAGTCTGATCAGTATGTTTAACCTGATCCTGACTAACATAGTCTGATAAGTATGTTTAACGTGATCCTGACTAACATAGTCTGATAAGTATGTTTCACCTGATCCTGACTAACATAGTCTGATAAATATGTTTAACGTGATGCTGACTAACATAGTCTGATAAGTATGTTTCACCTGATCCTGTATGAAGAATATATTTGTCTGGTCGGAGGTTAGTTTCCTCACAGACCCTGACCTCAGAGTCTCTTCTAATAGCCCTGACCTCACGGATTCTTCTAGTGGCCCTGACCTCACAATCTCTGTTAGTGGTCTTGACCTTGCAGTCTCTTCTAATGACCTTGACCATACAGTCTCTACTAATGACATTGATCGCAGTCTCTTCCAATGGCCTTGACCATACAGTCTCTACTAATGGCCCTGACCTCACAGTTTCTTCTAGTGACCATGATCTCACGGTCTCTTCTAGTTGCCCTGCCCTCACAGTTTCTTCTAATGACCATGACCTCACAGTCTCTTCTAGTGACCCCAAACATTACAGCCTATTCTAGTGACCCTAACCTCACAGTCTATTTTAGGGGCCCTGACCTCACAGTCTTTTCTAATGACCCTGACCTGACAGACTCTTCCAATGACCTTGACCTAACAGTCTTTTCCAGTGACATTTACCTTCCAATCTCTTCTAGAGTCGCTGACCGCTTTTTAAAAGCATCTCATTTCACGTGTAGTAAAAATGTATTCTTGTGCCTTTGTCAGTGTCCATGTCTGACACTGATTACAGAGAGTTGGTATGACTATTATGTTGATAATTTATCTTTCAAGATGTAATATTTATTTCAAGAGACGTTAATTAAGTACTATAAAATGCCAAACGTGATCTCTAACCGCTGCTAAGCAATACTAACATGTATACAATTGTAGACATGTTAGTCTGCCATGGAAAACGCCCTGGTTTATAGTTGTTGTTATTATATTAGTACTTGCAGTACTAATGTAAAGGATCTCCCCCTTCCCGCATCCATGACATGCCTCACATCCACGTTTATCTCTTCCCCTCCCAACCCATTCCTCCATAATAAAGTCTAATTTCGTCTTCAAGACACAAACACTTACACTGAAGATACAATCAAACATTCACATTGAAGATGCAATTAAATACTTACATTGGTTTTACAATCAAATATTTACATCAAAGATACAATCAAATACTTACATTGATCATTCAATCAAATACTTACGTTGAAGACACAATCAAATACTTACATTGAAGATACAATCTTCTTCTTCTTCTTCTTCGTTCGCAGTCAGACAGTAACCATTATTTTTTCGAAAAAAGCGGCGGTCATCCTGAGGCTGTCGACACTGCCATAGAGCTTGTCTTGCAGTTCTACTGGTGATGGCCACATCTGCTCTCTCTGATCCTCGTATGTCGGGCAGTTCTGCAACAGATGTTCAGCGGTCATTTTACCGGTACCGCACGGGCATTCGTCGGTACCACCTATCTTCAATTTGTTGAATAGGTGGTACCTCAGTCTATTGTGGCCAGTGCGAAGTCTGAAGACAACGACCTGCTCTCTTCTGTTCAACTGGTAATAGGCATCGTTTTTGGTGTAACCAGTATGTTCGGTTTCCCATTTGGTCATGTATCTGGCTTTGATAAGCCGTTTTGACTCTTCGTACGTCATACTAGTATCTGTTTGTGGTAGTCTTGCACCTTCTTTTGCCAGTCTGTCTGCCTCCTCGTTGCCTTGGATGTTGCAGTGTGATGGGACCCACTGTACCACTACCCTTTTTGGTGCGGACTGCTGGCACAGTTTGCAGAGTGCTGCTCTTAAGTCATTAAGCTCAGTGTTTTTCTGGCTTTTTAGCGCTGTGACTACGGCGAGAGCATCTGTAAGCAGGACTATATGGCTTTCATTTTATTTATGTGGAAGATACAATCAACTACTTACATTGGTCATATACATTCAAACACTTACATTTTAATTGTATTTGTCCACGGATAACAGGTTTAAGGAAGAAGCTATGTCAACATGGTTGAGGGTCTAAGAACGCTCGGTTCGCTGATGATTAAAAGTCCAATGAAATCAGCTGAGCTTGCTTACTTACTTCCCCTGTTCTGGGCACAACGTTCAGGCGTCATGTTTCCAATGTTCGGTCACTTGGATTACCTTGTTATTTCCCTTTATCCTGTCATCCAAATTACATGTTTCCAGGTTTGGACAGATCATCAGGTTGTCCGAGTGTTCTGTTGCTTCACAGTCGCATATCTCATCATCCCTATATCCCTATCTCTTTAAGTTCTTCCTGCATCGTTATACACCAGTTCGGAGTCTATTTAGTGACTTCCATGTAACATAAAACAAACGTTGTCCAAGCGCAGGTTCTTGATCACTATATTTTACCTGTCTCTGACAACATGTCTGATCAGTATATCTTACCTGGCCCTGACAACATGTCTGATCAGTATATTTTACCTTGCCCTGACAACATGTCAGATCAGCATATTTTACCTGGCCCTGACAGCATGTCTGATCAGTATATCTTACCTGGCCCGGACAACCTGTCTGATCAGTATATTTTATCTGCCCTGACAACATGTCTGATCAGTATATTTTACCTGGCCCTGACAACATGTCTGATCAGTATATTTAACCTGGCCCTGACAACATGTCTGATCAGTATATTTAACCTGGCCCTGACAACATGTCTGATCAGTATGTTTTACCTGGAGTCTGACAACATGTCTGATCAGGATCAGAATCTTTTGCCTAATCAGACGTCAGTCTCCTCTCTCCTTCTATCGAAGGTAAAATTAAGAAAAAAACCTTGGCTTGCAAAGTGCGTGGAGAATGCTTGGGCAAGCGACCTTTATTCCTTCTTCCAAAAAATACTACCGTACTGATGGGCATGACTAATAGGAATAAGCGACATTTAAAAAAATCAACAGAGAAGGCTAGTGTTCCAATAAAGGTATCAGTACACACATAACAGACACTGTTGTCAAGGATGTGAAGTGGAGACAACAGTTTTATGTGGGCGTATCGATGTTTTGCTGTGCTGTACCAGGGTCAGGCAAAAGATACTGATCAGACATGTTAGTCAGGTAAAATATACTGATCAGATATTTTAGTCAGGGTTAGGTAAAATATACTGATCAGGCATGTTAGTAAGGGTCAGGTAAAATATAGTGATCATACATGTTAGTCAGGTAAAATATACTGATCAGATATTTTAGTCAGGGTCAGGTAAAATATACTGACCAAGCACTTCAACTCCACTTCATTGTAGTCCTGTCTGGAAACGGGCTGATGAGGTTAGGGATCCAAATTATCACTGTAGTAGTAAGCGACACGCAGATAACGCCAAGTATATCACAACCGCCTATGGGTTCCTGGTCCACCTTCATCAGCCCGCTCGGGACGTGAGGATAGCTACAACAAATCACCACTTAACTTCCTTTTTAGGGCGCACAAATAAGTAAATCTACTCATTGTGGATATCCAACAATAAACACAACAACAACAACAACAACAACAGCCCCTAGTGTGCCGTTAGTCAAGACAAATATAGACCAAACACCATTTTCTGGGCACCTATGGGTATTTCTGAAGTGCAGTGAAGTTGATTCTACGGAATAAAACTCAACTGTCAGGCTTACATGCAAGTTATAAATGAAGCATGCAAATAATTATACGAATTTGTAAACGTTGTTAGAGAGTGTTCTATATTTACAAGAACTAGGGGAACTAATAGCTCATCTGAATGCAGGAACTTGGTAATTATAAACCCACTGTAGTACACAAAGCCCGCTGTGAAAAGGTCCATATAGAAACTTGCTTCAGGTTAGAAATCCCATCGTGTAAAACTAATTGATGTAGAAATCACAGCTGCAATAGTGCGTGGTGTTTGATGGAACATGTTCTTTCGCAAGAGGGCAGTTAAAGCACCATGATTTATAATTGACAAAAAAATTTGAAATATGCGTGGAAGAAAAAGGATCGATTGTTGTGAATGGGGAGTTACATAATATACAGACAACTTTGTACACAAGCGCTCGCACGCGCACGCACGCCCACGCGCGCGCGCGCGCACACACACACACACATATATATACACACACACGTATACATATATATATACACACACACATATATATATGCACACACATACGCACACATAAATATATATGTATATATATATATATATATATATATCCACACACATACACACACATATACACACATACATACACACACACATATATATATATATATATAAATACACACACACACACACACACATATATATATATATATATATATATATTCACACACACACACACTCATACATTGTATATATATACGAGAGGGTTTGAAGTGAAAACCTCAGAAGTAAGATAGAAATAAGAAAAAAAACTATGCCTTTGTATTATAAGTTGTTAATATGGTTGTTAAAAATGCCAAGAGTGTTTTGAAAGTTTCATCACAATACAGACGCACAACATGACGTCAGAATTGCAGTTAAAAGATGGCCGCCACACTATTGACATGCACCAAAGAGGAGTAACGTTCTGTTATCCGTTTTTTGAGTAATGAAGAAGTGAAACCTGTGGAAATCCATCGGCGAATGAAGGTCCAGTGGTGGTAATGCATGCCTTTCACTGCAGCAAGGATATGAGGGGAGCAGGAAGTTCCAAAGCGACGTTTGTTTTGTGAGAGACAGTTCACGACCGAGTAAGGCATACTTAGTAGTTGATTGCCGCCATTGACCGTCTCGTAAAGGAAAATCACCGATTGAATGTGAGTGAAAAGCATGCATCACCTTACCTGGATCTTCATTTGCGCATGGATTTTTAAAGGTTTCGCACCTTCGCTGCTAAAAGAACGGGTAACAGATCGTTCCTTCCTTTTAGGTGCATGTCAATAATTGAGCGACCAACTTTTAACTGAGATTATGACGTCATGTTGATCGTCTGCACCGCTATGACACGTGCAAGACACTCTTGTCATCCTTAGCAACCATATTAACAAGTTACAATATAAAGGCATTTTGAACAAGTGTGGGAGAGTTTCAAAACAGTTTTAGAACAGCGAAAAGTGGAATGTTTTCCATGTAGGGAGGTAAACCCCAAGCGTAAAAAGTGGTTAACTAGATTTGTAGCTAAATGTAGAAGAGCTAAAAGTAAGGCATGGAAAAATATATAGAGGCAGGTAAAGGGAAAGAAACATATTTAAAATATTTGAACAGGCAAAACATAGCCCAGAAAGTGAATAAAGCAGCAAACAAAAGACTTCGAAAAAAAAACAACTTGCTAATAGGATCGTCTGATAGTAAAAGCTTCTTTTTTCTATTAGAAATAAACAAAGAACGAAAGACAAAGTAAACCCTCTTGTAGATAGCACAGGTAAAATAATAAGAGAAAATAGGGAGGCAGATAATCTACTAAATCAATATTTTGGCACAGTCTTTACAAAAGAAGACTGCTCCAAGATCCCAGTGCTTATAAATATTTTCAAATATGAAATGAATATAGTGGGATTAAAATCAATATTTTATGGAGGAAATGGTTTAACAAAAATTGGAGGGATTAAAAGTGGATAAATGTCCAGGTCAAGATGGTATTCATCCAAAATTGCTGTTTAAAATTAGAGACCAACATGCAAAACCATTGGCTATATTATGTTCTCAATCACTTACAAAAGGGATTGTTCCACGGGATTGAAAAGATGCAGGAGTGTTCCGCCTCTTATTCAAAAAAAGAAAGAGATAAGATTCAGCAAATTATAGACCGGTGAGTTTAACGAACATAGTCATAATCAAAGAAAACATTCAAATGCATTTAAACAGATTTAATCTAATCAGAAATAGTCTACATGGGTTTACTAGAGGGAGGTCGTGCTTTACAAATCTATTGGAATTCATGGCGGAGGTTACTAAAATGATATATATGGGGGAGCCAGTGGATGTTATTTATCTAGATTTTGGAAAGGCTTTTGATAGAGTACCTCATCGAAGATTATTTAGAAAGTGAAAATCACATGGAATAGGTGGGGAGGTTGCCGAATGGATTGAAATTTGGTTAACGGGAAGAAGGCAGAGAGCGGGCATAAATAAGGAGTACTCTGAGTGGTGTGAAGTAAAAAGGGGAGTGCCACACGGCTCGGTTTTTGCACCAATATTGTTCTTGATATAAACGATTTGATATAGTATCTACGATTGAAAATTTAGCGGACGACACACAACTATGTAGGAGTGTCTCATCTATAGCAGAATTGAAAATATTGAGGATATATTGATTTAGATAAAATTCGTGACTGGTCTGTGAGATGGCAAATGGAGTTTAATATATTTAAATATACAGTCATCCACATGGGTAGATCCAATGTGGAACATAATTACATAATTGGCGAGAACAATATTAGAATGATAGATAAGGAAAGGAATCTAGGGGTTATAATAGAGCATACAGGTAAAGTTAGTGAGAAAGTCCAGGTAGCAGTAAATAAGGCAAATGCGATGTTAGGTATCATAATAAGAAATATTAACTGTATAAACGCATTATTTAGACCTAGATTGCAGTACTGTGTACATAAGTGGAGTCCTTATCGTAGAGGGGATATAAACATGCTGGAAAGGATCCAAAGAAGAGCGACAAAACAGATAGTGGGATTTTAGAATTTTAGTTATGAGGAAAGAATTCAGTGTCTAGAAAAGAGACGAATTCGAGGTGACAGTTCAGGTTTATAAGATAATCACAGGAAAGGTTAAATTAGAATAAAACAAATTGTTCAAATACAACCACCAACAATAAGAAGAGGGCACATCTACAAATTAACTTAAGAAAGGTCCAGATTGGATATTAGGAAATATTTGTGTAGTCAGAGAGTAGTGAATGCTTGCAATGCATTGCCCCAGGAGGTAGTGGAGGCAGGGACAGTTAATGCATTTAAGAATAGATTGGATGCGCATAGCTTTGAGAGCAGGGTAATGCAAATGTAACTGGTTGTATACAGACTCCGATGAGCCTTCTAAACCAGTATAAAGAAGTTAAGTTAAGACAAAAGAACTGATCAAACACGTTGCTCAGGGTCAGACAAAATATGCTGGCCAAGATCCCAGCCTAGACGTCCTCGTAGCTTGTAGAAGAGGAACTGTTCTCGTGGCAGCCGGGCCAACCAGGTGGGGCATCGACATGATCTCAGTGGTAGTGACCGACACGCAGATGTCGCCAAGCAAATCTCAACCGCCTGAAGGACAACTTCGTCAGCACGCTCAGGATGTAAGGACGGCTACGTCACCTCACCACTTAAGGTCCTTTTCAGGTCACCCACAAGAGTAATTCTATTCATTGTGGACATTCAACATCATTTATATACACGAGACGTGTTCAAATAAAACCGGACCCAGTGGCTTTATTACAAACACATGAAAGTTACATCATCTGGTGTGACAGAATTAAATATCACAATTGTTGTGAAGCAAACATGCCACAGGGTTAGTTAGAAAAAGTCGCCATTCATACACACATCCCACTGATTTGGTAGACGGCGGATGCCGTACGAAAAACATGACTTTGGTTGCTCTTTGAACCACTTGTTCACCAAAGCCATAACGCCTGCATCGGAGTCGAATCTTTGTCCCTTCAAACATTTTTTAAGGGTCCGACCAAATGGAAGTCTCAAGAGGACATTTCGGGGATATAATTGGGTGTGGCAGTATTTCTGACCTTTTCTGTGCTAACGCTTTCTGGACAATATTCGCGACATGTGGACGCGCATTGTCATGCAACAGAATCCAATCCCACGAAAGCATGCTGAGTCGTTTATTCTTGATTGATGTATGCAGCGTGTCTAGTGTGTCATTGTAGCGGATAGTATTTATGTTCACATCAGTCTCTTTAAAGCCTACCAACAAAAGTCCTGCATGGACAAAAAACGCTGTCAGCATACATAACCTTACCAGCGAAAATGTGTGACTTGAATTTTCTTTTGGTTTCGGGGATCCAGGATGTTTCCATTGCATGCTAGCAGTTTTGCTGCTCGGCTCAAAGTGGTGGCACCACGATTCATCACCTGCCACTATGCGCGAGAGAAACGAATCACCCTCCTCTTCGTATCACAGCAAGTGGCTTTAACTCCATCCCATGCGTTCTTCCTTATGGTGGTTTGTCAGCAACCGATGTACCCATTGTGAACACACCTTCAGATACTTCAGTTTCTTGCTAACCACCATTTGAACTGTCTCTAGCGACACAACGAATTCCTCTGCTAGCGAACGTAAGCTCCGGCGACGGTCCACCCGAATTTCTGCATCAATTTTGGCGATGGCATCTTCAGACGCAACAATATGCACTGACCTGGTCTCGGAAGAGCTTTCATTAACTCACGTCCTTCTCTAAACATCGTTGTTCAGCTCTTCACTGTTGTCTTCGACACACTTTTATCCCCATACACTGCCTGCATTCTGCGAGGAATGTCAACTGGTCGACATCCTTCAGCTGTTAGAAACCCAATCAACTCTGGACGGATTCTGTATCACACCCACCTTGTTTTTAACGGTCTGCTGGGGAAACTATAAGTCGGAGGATAATGACATTTTGCAAACTTGACGGTTGGTAAGCCGTCTTGTTAGAAGATGACAAATTCGGACACTTCCGTCACGTCAAGAACAAGGCCAACAATTCGTTGCGGTAGAAATCGCTATCAACGTAGTTAACAAATTGAACAAATTCCGTCTGAAGTCGGATGTGTCCGACCGATTGGTGCAAATATCGCAGTCAAGATGTAAAACCTACGACGCAACGCATTTCCTTCACTTGACAACATCCTGGTACTTGCAAAGTCCTTTTCATGGCTTGGTAGCGGGAGATTGAGAACGAACGAAGAAGAAGACACGAACAAAATCCAATCAAATGTGGTCTGGCGATGAGACATCAGCAGAAACCACTACTGATTTGCCTAATTGTGGGTTTGTTCTCAGCAACGATTAATACATTAGTCTTCCTTTGTCTAGCGATAACCGGCGCAAATACCCGGTCGTTCTGTTTATTGGTAAGCCGATCAACAGGAACAATTTTTGTCATCCATGAAAAATATGAAACTTACTTTATGCTTTGGGAAGCGAGGCAAAGATATTCGTATCGTGGCAGCTGATACTCGTTTCTACGCTCAGTCAACTTGTCACCCAATTTTTCTTGAAACATTTTAACAAGTTCATTTTTGTGATTCTGACTACGGGTCGTTGAGAAGCTATTATCAGACGAGCAGATTGATATTGGAAAAGATGTGTCCTTCTTGACTCTGCTGAAGCCCATTATAAGCATTGACATTAGGGATCAAGATGTTGAGCAGCGCATGAGCTGCAGTGGTCAGCGACCCATAGCTGACTGCTAGCGTCAGAACCAGCGAACCAGAGCTGCCAAGACCCTTCTACACCTCCACGCGGTGATCCTGGATAACAGGCTGCAGCAGGGCAGACTGGCTAAGAAGAAGGGATCGAAGAGGGAATGCTAACCCGGTACTCAAAAAATGCTTGCTGAAGTCGGATGTGTTGGACCGAAAGGTGCAAATATCGCAGCCAAGCTGTAAACTACGACACAACGCATTCCGTTCTCTGGACTACATTCTGCTACTTAAGCCCTTTCAGGGTTTGGTAGCGGGAGGTTGAGAACGAACGAAGCCAAGCCAAGCCAGCCATACAAACTCACACATTTTTCCACGTGTATATTTTATTTCACAATCCATTTTGGTTCTAACTCAGAACAATTATCAACACACGGAACTGTATCCAGCCTCTCGCTTTAGGGCATCGTAGAATAACTAACACAGAACAATGCACGAACATCGTCAGAAGATACTCTTCTCCTTTGAGATATGTCACAAAAACGTCAAAAGTAAAAACCATTAAGAAATTTATCTGGAAATGTACAGCCAAAAGGCGAATAATGAGAACCGGAAGAATATTTTCCCGCCAAAAATAGTTTATACGGCATGACCTTTCCACAAATTCAGTTCTGGTAGAAAATGACATTCTGAAACTGTAACTTTTTTTAAATAGTAGGTTTAACAAAATCTTCTTTCACGCGTAGGCACGCAGTTCAAGTACATACAATGACATAAATAACTGAGATGTTAAAGAGGTCAAGGCCACGGATGGGTTTTTTACAAGTTGAAGATTACACGAAACGTGTTCTTAAACAATTTGGAGATTGAGCACTGGTTTAAGTTTACAGTACATACCTTTAGAGCACTTGTTTAAGTTTACAGTACAGACCTTTTGAGCACTGGTTTAAGTTTACAGTACATACCTTTTGAGCACTGGTTTAAGTTTACATTACGGACCTTTTGAGCACTGCTTTAAGTTTACAGTACAGTAATTTAGAGCACTGGTTTATGTCAACAATACAGAACTTTTAGGAATTGGTTTATTTGAACAATATATAACTTTTGAGTACTGGTTTATGTGAACCATATAGAACATTTGAGTACTGGTTTATTTGAACAATATAGAACATTTGAGTACTGGTTTATGGGAACAATATATAACTTTTGAGTACTGGTTTATGTGAACAATACAAAACATTTAAGTTCTTCTGTATGTCAATAATACAACACTTTAATGTCAACACTAGTTAGGCTGACCTTTATATATCCGACACAGCAGAAACTAAATAAACACCAGTTTTACTTGTCACAAAAGAACAAAGATTACATAAAATGCGAAACTTGCAAACAACGATCCAGAATTACCTTTCTTCTAAATGCAGACCGTTAGTTACAGGCAAATATTATGCCGTAGAAGAGACGATAGACTGGGATAACGTGTTAGAGAGAATCATGGTTCTTGGTCTCAGCTTATTCTGAGGTAACGAGGCCCTATTCACGTCACTCTGACTACCTCAAAGGTCTTTATTATATTTTATTTACCAGGAAATCAGGAATGAAAATGGTTTGTCTTAAAACAAAAAGAAGAACTGATTTAATGAGCAAAGGCCACCTTCTGCTGAGATATTTGCTTTCATAATTGAACAAAATTCGCTCTAGTAACTGCATCGAAATGTAACTATTATATAATGATCCAACATAATCAATGTATTGATATATTAACAACATCCAAGGTGTAACAATTCTTGGCCACTGTTTCATACACCCGTTAACATAATTTTCAAATAACGATATCAAAAGTGAAATAACTATGTCAGATAATAGGTACATGGATTTTACTACGAGATGAAAGAATTACCTTAAAGAAATTGTAATAACCAAGCTCATTACGCTGTTTTTATAATATTATTTCACAAAATTCGTCTTCTTGTCACCATCGAATCCATTGTTTGAACAGGCTTGACTCACGTCTAATAATGTGAGTAATTTGGTAGATCGTTATTAATATTCTGCGCGTATTAACATTTTCTGGGTAAAGTAATGCGCACCAAATGTCTATGTTAGAATTTCATATAAACTATTTTACTAGAAGTAAGATCAGACGCAACACGATAGACAAAGTAAGTAGTAATAAAATAGTTAGTTAGTTGCCCTTTGCAATTGATGTTGGCGAAATCAACAGACGGTTTTGTCATGATGGTATAGCTTGCACTGTATTTGATTATAGTGATGAAGCTACTGCGCTTGTAATCGACTTCAGTTTCTGGTCCCGAGTTACCTTGGACCAGTCAAGACATAAGCCAAGACCACTGGAGGTAGCTCAGGATGCAGACACTCTAGTCCCATCTCCTGTGATACCAGGGGTCACTTTATAACTTGTGGGATTCGATAGTCCACTGTTTCTGTTCATCGCTTTGAGAGACGAGTGCCTGACCTCTTGACCACAGCGATCCCCAGAAGATTCTGAAGAGTGTTTAGACAACCATTTACACATCCAGTCGTCTGGTTTCGTCACAAAGTGACCAGCGGACGATTAGGTGTTCATGTCCCCAGAAGTCACTCCGACGCAGTCATGATGGCGCTGTAGGGACTTGGCTGATAAATCTGGGCTTGGTCATTGGTCAGCTCTTTCCTGATCAAAGGGCGGGCTTGGTCATTGTTCAGCTCTTTCCTGGTCAAAGGGCCGGAAGTGATAAAAAACGATGGTTTCACTAGTGATAAAATAAGTGATGGTTTAGTACAGGCGGGTGTGGGGATAGTTGGACATGATTGTTTAGTACAGGAGGACGTGGAGAGAGTTGGACATGATGGTTTAGTACAGGAGGACGTGGAGAGTTGGACATGGTGTTTTAGTACAGGCGGGTGTGGGGAGAGTTGGACATGATGGTTTAGTACAGGAGGACGTGGAGAGTTGGACATTGTGTTTTAGTATAGGCGGGTGTGGGGAGAGTTGGACATGATGGTTTAGTACAGGAGGACGTGGAGAGTTGGACATTGTGTTTTAGTACAGGCGGGTGTGGGAAGAGTTGGACATGATGGTTTAGTACAGGAGGACGTGGAGAGTTGGACATGATGGTTTGGTACAGGAGGACGTGGAGAGAGTTGGACATGATGGTTTAGTACAGGCGGATGTGGGGAGTTGGGCATGATGGTTTAGTACAGGAGGACGTGGAGAGTTGGACATGATGGTTTGGTACAGGAGGACGTGGAGAGAGTTGGACATAATGGTTTAGTACAGGCGGATGTGGGGAGTTGGGCATGATGGTTTAGTACAGGAGGACGTGGAGAGAGTTGGACATGATGGTTTGGTACAGGAGGACGTGGAGAGAGTTGGACATGATGGTTTAGTACAGGCGGATGTAGGGAGTTGGATATGATGGTTTAGTACAGGAGGACGTGGAGAGTTGGACATGATGGTTTGGTACAGAAGGACGTGGAGAGAGTTGGACATGATGGTTTAGTACAGGCGGATGTGGGGAGTTGGGCATGATGTTTTACTACAGGAGGACGTGGAGAGAGTTGGACATGATGGTTTAGTACAGGCGGACGGGGAGAGAGTTGGACATGATGGTTTAGTACAGGCGGATGTGGGGAGTTGGACATTGTGTTTTAGTACAGGAGGACGTGGAGAGTTGGACATGATGTTTTAGTACAGGAGGACGTGGAGAGTTGGACATGATGGTTTAGTACAGGCGGACGTGGAGAGTTGGACATGATGGTTTAGTACAGGCGGACGGGGAGAGAGTTGAACATGATGGTTTAGTACAGGCGGACGGGGAGAGAGTTGAACATGATGGTTTAGTACAGGCGGATGTAGGGAGTTGGACATGATGGTTTAGTACAGGAGGACGTGGAGAGTTGGACATGATGGTTTGGTACAGAAGGACGTGGAGAGAGTTGGACATGATGGTTTAGTACAGGCGGATGTGGGGAGTTGGACATGATGGTTTAGTACAGGAGGACGTGGAGAGAGTTGGACATGATGGTTTAGTACAGGCGGATGTGGGGAGTTGGACATTGTGTTTTAGTACAGGAGGACGTGGAGAGTTGGACATGATGTTTTAGTACAGGAGGACGTGGAGAGTTGGACATGATGTTTTAGTACAGGAGGACGTGGAGAGTTGGACATGATGGTTTAGTACAGGCGGACGGGGAGAGAGTTGAACATGATGGTTTAGTACAGGCGAACGTGGAGAGAGTTGGACATGATGGCTTAGTACAGGAGGACGTGGAGAGTTGGGTATGATGGTTTAGTACAGGAGGACGTGGAGAGTTGGGTATGATGGTTTAGTACAGGAGGACGTGGAGAGTTGGACATGATGGTTTAGTACAGGCGGACGGGGAGAGAGTTGAACATGATGGCTTAGTACACTAGGACGTGGAGAGTTGGGTATGATGGTTTAGTACAGGAGGACGTGGAGAGTTGGACATGATGATTTACTATAGGCGGACGTGGAGAGTTGAACATGATGGTTTAGTACAGGAAGACGTAGAGCGAGTTGGACGTGGTGGTTTAGTACAGGCGGACGTGGGCAGAGTTAGACATGGTGATTTAGTACAGGCGGACGTGAAGAGAGTTGGACATATTGGTTTATTACAGGAGGACGTGAAGAGAGTTGGACATATTGGTTTATTACAGGAGGACGTGTTTAAAATTGGAGCTGATGGCTGAGTAGAGGATGGCATAGAGAAGAAGCTTATACTTATTGAAGACATCTGTTTAACAATGGATTGAAAGTATTGGTGATTGAGAATACAGATCAGTTTTGAAACTAACAAATGGAAACATTGATCTTTTCAAAACTGATCATGATCGCACAGTAAGTCGCGTAGCAGCAGAAAGTTCTGTCAGACAAAGGAAATCATCACCATCATCACCATCATGATCATCACCGTCATCAACATCATCATCATCAACACCATCATCATCATAGTCATCAACACCATCATCATCATCATCATCATATTCATCACCACCGTCATCATCACCATCATCATCACCATCATCACCATCATCAACACCATCATCATCAACACATCATCATCAACACCATCATCATCATCATATTCATCATCACCATCATCATGAACATCATCATCATCAACACCAGCATCATCATCATCATCATAGTCATCAACACCATCATCATCATCATCATCATATTCATCATCACCGTCATCATCACCATCATCATCACCATCATCACCATCATCAACACCATCATCATCAACACATCATCATCAACACCATCATCATCATCATAGTCATCATCACCATCATCATCACCATCATCAACATTACCATCATCATCATCATCACCATCATCAACACCATCATCACCATCACCATCATCATCATACTGTGCCTTGCCGGTTGGCGTGGGCGATCATGGAACTCCATCCACTACTATCACGTATGTCATTTATCAACTCTGTTGTTGACCGTGCCCTGTGCCATTCCTTCCCGCTGTCCAAAATTTGTCTTTCTCTGCCTCCTCTATCTCTTCCCTGCTATTTTTCCCGCTTTCACAATATGCTCTAACCCACCTCTGCTCATGACATGTCAGAAAAGGATGACTGCCTTTGCATCACCTTTGTAATGAGTCTTCTTTGTGTCTGTACGTCTTTGTGTCTGTGCTTCTTTGTATCTGTGCTTCTTTGTGTCTGTGCTTCTTTGTGTCTGTGCTTCTTTGTATCTGTGCTTCTTTGTGTCTGTGCTTTTTTGTGGCTGTGCTTCTTTGTATCTGTGCTTCTTTGTATCTGTGCTTCTTTGTGTCTGTGCTTCTTTGTATCTGTGCTGCTTTGTGTCTGTGCTTCTTTGTGTCTGTGCTTCTTTGTATCTGTGCTTCTTTGTATCTGTGCTTCTTTGTGTCTGTGCTTCTTTGTATCTGTGCTTCTTTGTATCTGTGCTTCTTTGTGTCTGTGCTTCTTTGTGGCTGTGCTTCTTTGTATCTGTGCTTCTTTGTGTCAGTGCTTCTTTGTGTCTGTGCTTCTTTGTGTTTATGCTTCTTTGTGTCTGTGCTTCTTTGTGTGTGTGCTTCTTTTTGTCTGTGCTTCTTTTTTGTCTGTGCTTCTTTGTGTCTGTGCTTCTTTGTGTCTGTGCTTCTTTGTGTCTGTGCTTCTTCAAGTATCCGCATCTTTGCAGTCCATGGAAATCTTAACATTATTCTGTCAAACCGCATCTCTGTCGCCTATAGGGATCTGTATGCTTGTTTGCTGATTGTCCAAGATTCAGCACTGGTTCCCCACAACATCCACAACTCTCTTTCTCAACTCCAGCGACAGAGTTTTGTTGCACACGGTTCCTTCATGTTCTGGAAGACCTATTATGCCTGGGCTATTCTGTTTCTTATTCCGTAATCTCATCTCCTATCAGGTGTTATGTGTGTGCCCAGGTACTTAAACGTGTGCACTTGTCTTAATTCTCTCTTGTTCACATTGACACTGCACTTGGGTGAGTTGTGTTTCTTTGTGACTACCATCACTTCTGATTTTTAACAATTTTAACAGATGCCTTTATTATCGCTTTCATGCAGACCATTCTTGAAAGTCTGACCCATTCTGCACCAGGTACACAATATCATTAGCATATCGTGGATTATTTATGTTCTGTCAGCTGATATTTCTCTATATCTCCTAAGATAAACTCACTGTAAATAGAGAACAAGACAGTTGGGCATATTTTGAGAAGAGGTGACTTAGAGCACGTTGTGACAACGGGAAAGATAGCGGGAAAGAAAGTCAGTGAGGAAAGCCAAGATGCCAGACAGCCTGAGAGAATGGCACGTACGACAATCAACAACAGAGTTGGTAAACTACACACGGGATAGAAATGGATGGAGGTCCATGATCGATAGCGCCAACCGACAGGGCACCTGATGATGATGATGACACAGACAAGAAAGTCATTGGCTAGAATACATCTCTGCCTCATACGCTTTTTGTAAATCTGCAAAAAGTCTTCTACTTGACTGTCTAGTCTTCTACTCGACCGTCTAAATAGTCTCCTACTTGAGTGTCTAAATAGTCTCATACTTGACTGTCTAAATAGTCTCATACTTGACTGTCTAAATAGTCTCCTACTTGACTGTCTAAATAGTCTCCTACTTGACTGTCTAAATAGTCTCCTACTTGACTGTCTAAATAGTCTCCTACTTGTCTAAATAGTCTCCTACTTGACTGTCTAAATAGTCTCCTACTTGACTGTCTATTCCTATAGCTGGTGTCTATTCCCAGTACAGGTTTTGAATGATTCTCAAATATTTGCCATCGGCCTGCAATTGTTTCAACATTTGGGTAATCTCCTTTTGCATTACTGTACAACGCGTTGATATAGTCTATGAAGCACATATATATTCCGGCGTACATCTCTTCGGCTTTCTCGATTTTTGTTCTTATATATACGAGGCGTGTTCAAAGGAATCTGGACCTAACTGGCCCAAGTAAACATACGTACGATACGCATGATGATGTAACTTCTGATGTAAACAGCCCATACCAACCGTCAAGTTTGCAAAATTTCATTTTCCGCCGATTTATAGTTTCCTTAGCAGACCGTTGAAAACATGGCGGGTGTGAAAAGGAATCCGTCCACAGTTGATAAACGAGCGGTGATTCGGTTTCAAACAGCTGAAGGATGTCGACCAGTTGACATTCATCCCATGTAGGCATGTAGGCTTGTTCCAAGCAAGGGTGGGAGGGAGATTTGCGCCACTGTTGGCTCTCAGAGAGGGACTGAATACAGATACAGTTACAGAGTCTCTTAACGCAGCTCTCATAGATACTGCAACAGAGATCCTGGGATGCCACCAAACAAAAAAGAAGCCATGGGTGACCAAAGACATTCTAGACCTTTGTGATAAAAGAAGGTCACTGAAAAAACACAATCACCCACCGGAGGAGGTCGGCAGTTATAAAGAGGTCAAGAAAGCCATACAACAAAAGATGAGAGAAGCGAAAGAAGCGTGGATATGTGAGCAATGCACAAACATTGAAGAGAGACTAAACAGAAATGATGCTAAAGGAGCATACAAGGTGGTCAAAGAACTGGTAACACCAAGACAAAGCAAGAACCTTATGATTCATGATAAAAACGGCAAGTGCCTTATTGAGGAAAATGATGTACTGGCACGATGGACAGAGTACTGTTCCGAGATATATAACTATGAAGGGCGAAACAAACCTGAGAAAACAATCCCCCAACACCAACAAATATAGAGGATAACCAACTGATAACGAAGGAAGAGGTAATTGCAGCGGTAAAGACATTGAGAAGAGGGAAGGCGGCCGGCGTGGACAATATACCAGCAGATCTCTTACAAGCAGGTGGAGAGGTAGTGGTGAAAGGCCTGACACACATCTGCAACAAAATAACTGGCCGGACTTATGGACGAAATCAATAGTTATACCGTTACATAAGTCTGGAAACCTAAAGCTGTGCCAACATTACAGAACAATAAGCCTCATCAGCCACCCTAGCAAGGTCATGCTTAGATTAATCCTCGACCGATTGAAACCCCAAGCAGAGAATATTATTGCCGAGGAGCAAGCAGGGTTAAGACAGGGAAGAAGCACTACAGAACAGATATTTAATTTAAGACTGCTAAGCAAGAAATATCTAGAACAGCAGCAAACACTGTATCACGTGTTTGTGGATTTTAAGAAGGCGTTTGATAGGGTATGGCATAAAGCGCTTTGGGCAACCATGAGGATGTATAATATCAACGAAAATTGTATAACGGTCCTTGAACACCTGTATGACAAGGCGTCTAGCGCAGTTCTTGTGAATGGAAGGCGAGGGGACTGGTTTCGCACATCAGTTGGTGTGAGACAGAGGTGTACACTCTCTCCAACTCTTTTCAATATATTCCTTGAAAGAATTATGAGTGAGGCACTTGGAGGTCACGTTGGTACTGTCAAGATATGGGGCCGAACGATTACCAACCTTCGTTTTGCAGATGATATCGACGGGTTGGCGGGTTCAGAAGCAGAACTCCAGGAATGGGTCAGAAGGGTCGATGAAACAGCTCTTGACTATGGTGTGGAGATAAACGCTGGAAAGACAAAATTAATGATCAACAACGCTACGAGCTTCAACAGCAGGATAAAAGCTAACGGTCAGGAACTCGAAGTGGTTGACCGTTTTAAATAGCTTGGGTCGATTGTCAGTGATGAAGGATATAAATGTGAGGTGTTGGCCAGAATAGCACAGACAATAACGGCTTAACAAAATCTGGCAAGATAAACGGTTAGCACTATGCACGAAAATCAGATTAATGCGTACACTGGTTCTGTCAATATTCCTCTATGCGTGTGAGACATGGACAGTTACAGGTGACCTTCAACGAAGGATACAGGCCATGGAGATGAGATGTTTCCGAAAACTTTTAAACGTCACGTACAAAGATCGAGTTGCAAATGAGGAAATACGAGATAGAATTACAACAGCAATAGGGCCTTTAGAAGACCTCTTGGCAACTGTCAAAAGAAGGAAACTCACTTGGTACGGTCACATATCGAGATCAAATGGTCTTGCAAATACAATCCTCCACGGAAAGGTGCATGGCAGACGACGAAGAGGCCGCCTCAAAAAAGAGATGGGAGGACAACATAAAGAATGGACCAGTCTCCGACCAGAAGAGTCACAGGTAGCGGCATCTGACAGAGAGGAGTGGCGTGGAGTTGTGAGGATGTCTTCATGTGTGCCGCGAACGACCTCACCGGTTACGGGATGACCTGACCTGACCTGACCTGACCTAACCGGACCTATACTTACGTGTTGTATGTGGCTGTAACGCCATAGTATGTACACAGGTAACCTGTGTAAATACGCCAGAGGAAGTGGGGGATCGATTTGAACATTGATGTAGGATCCATGATTGAAAAATTTGCGGTCGACACAAAACTATGTAGGAGTGTCTCATCTATATCAGAGGTAGATATATTAAGGTGGGATTTAGATACAATTCGAGAATGGTCTGTGAGATGGGAAATGTAGTTTAATATAAATAAATGTAAAGTCATCCACATGGGTGGATCCAATATGGAGTATAATTAAAGAATGGGTGAGAACAATATTAGAAGGATAGATAAGGAAAGGGGCCTATGTGTTATAATAGATCATACAGGTAAAGTGAGTGAGCAAGTCCAGGTAAGAGTGAATAAGGCAAATGCAATGTTTGGTATGATAAAAAGAAATATTAAACATATGAGTAAGAAAGTGATAGTCAAACTGTATAAAGCTTTAGTTAGACCTAGATTGGAATACTGTGTACAGGTGTCCCTATCGGGCTAAGGAAGGGCTAAGAAGAAGCCAAGGTGAGGGTCTTGACCAGTATATTTTGCCTGACCCTGACTAACATGTCTGATAAGTATATTTTGCCTGACCCTGACTAACATGTCTGATAAGTACATTTTGCCTGACCCTGACTAACATGTCTGATAAGTATATTTTGCCTGACCCTGACTAACATGTCTGATTAGTAAGTTGTGCCTGACCCTGACTAACATGTCTGATTAGTAAGTTGTGCCTGACCCTGACTAACATCTCTGATTAGTAAGTTGTGCCTGACCCTGACTAACATCTCTGATTAGTAAGTTGTGCCTGACCCTGACTAACATGTCTGATTAGTAAGTTGTGCCTGACCCTGACTAACATCTCTGATTAGTAAGTTGTGCCTGACCCTGACTAACATCTCTGATTAGTAAGTTGTGCCTGACCCTGACTAACATCTCTGATTAGTAAGTTGTGCCTGACCCTGACTAACATCTCTGATTAGTAAGTTGTGCCTGACCCTGACTAACATCTCTGATTAGTAAGTTGTGCCTGACCCTGACTAACATCTCTGATTAGTAAGTTGTGCCTGACCCTGACTAACATCTCTGATTAGTAAGTTGTGCCTGACCAGACGTTGATCTACCTTCTCATGTCAACAGATAAAACAGGTCGAACGTTTGATGACTTTACAAACATAGTCTTTGTTGAATAGAATGTCTCTCGACTAATCAAGGTAAACATATCAGAATCAGGAGAACAAATGTAACAATATGATTAAAAACAGTAAAGTTAGACTAATATCAGGCACTGCCGTCGAGGATAAAGTGTTAGAGCTTTGTTTTACTAATTTTTGATTGCTTTTTTTCAGCTTGTTCACCAGTATTCTTTCAAGCTGTATTGTCCTACCTAAGTTAGACGTGCATTTTCTGCAGGTTGGACTGGAGCGTATCCTCCTCTGCTTGGTGATTCGCTAACCAGGGATTAACCTCATACCTTTGCCGAGAGACGCAAGATAGATATCCTCCAGGCTGCATGGACACCGTTTCATGTAACACGTTTATAGCTAGCAGAAGGTTTTCCTAGAAAGACACGATCACTATCACCTTACATAGACGCTTCATGAAACATCTTTATACACAGAGCTAGCCTCCGTTTTCCTGGAAAGACACGATCACTACCACCCTACATAGACGCTTCATAGAACACCTTTATACACAGAGCTAGCCTCCGTATTTCAGGAAAAACAAGCCACCATCATCACACAAAGACGCTTCCTGAAACATCTTTATACACAGAGCTAGTCTCCGTTTTCATGGAAAGACAAGTTCACCATCACCACACATAGACGATTCAGGAAACACCTTTATACACAGAGCTAGCCTCCGTATTTCTGGAAAGACAAGATCACCATCACCACACATAGACGCTTCATGAAACACCTTTATACACAGAGCTAGCCTCCGTTTTCCTGGAAAGACAAGATCACCATCACCACACATAGATGCTTCAGGAAACACCTTTATACACAGAGCTAGCCTCCGTATTTATGGAAAGACAAGATCACCATCACCATACATAAACTACAAAATTAATTTCCCAAAGAAAATGAACGTAATTGACTTCATCAACGACTCACAGCAGAAGTACATTGATATCATCCTAAGCGGGATACTAATCCTAATATCTAACATCGGGATTATCTCTAATATTATCAACATCGCCGTCTTCACTAAGCAGAATAATTTTGATAACGTGTCCATTGTATTCGTCACCCTGGCTTTCACAGATTTGATCATTGCTTTAGATTCCTTCATATTCGCGATCTGTAACATCCTCCCACCACTTATGGACACCTTGTATTTGCCATGTGATCCTTTATCTCTTGCTTATATTATAGGATTCGCTCGTGATCCTTTCACAGACAGCGCCAACGGGACCACTGTGTTTCTGTCCTGGACGAGATGCCTCTGCATTGTGATGCCCTTTAAGTTTAAGGATACTTTCACTCCTCGGAGAACAATCGGTGCTATCGTTGCTATACATTTCGTCGTTACTCTCTCGTATTGTCCCATATTCTCCTCACACGGCCTATCATGGAGATACGTCAACGAACTCCGATCAAATGATACTGCGGTTGATAATATGTCCAAACCACACTGGCAGTTATTTTTATGGCTTTCTGGGAATAGAAAGTTAGTGGAAGACATAATGACCTATCTAAACGCTATAACTTACACAATGTGTTGTATGCTCTTAGTTTTGATATCAACTGCTTTGCTAGTGATACAGTTGAGAAACTCCTCCCAGTTTCGAATGAAAGCCTTGAACAGAGGAAATATCAGGCGAAGAAGTATATCAGTTGAAAACAACGGCATTGTTTGTGAGTCAACATATCAGAATTATGTTCCAAGTCTGAAGGTCTCTAGGATTCGTGAGATACCTGAATGTTACTCTGTCTCAAAGACAAGGCTACACCCAAAACCACAAGCACGTTCCCAAGTCTTCAAATTTGGCAGTAAGGTTACGTCAAAGGATGCCAGAATCTCGAAAATTGTAGTGATGGTAACAGTGATGTTTGTCGTCTGCAACCTTCCGATGTTAATGGTAACAATGGCGCGACGGTTTGTTCCTGAACTGGATTTCAACAAACGTTATAATAACCTCCACTTAACAATATTTGAGCTGGTTTTTCTAATTTCGACACTGAATACCTTTGTCAACATGTTTCTCTACTATAAATTAAGTACAAAGTATAGGGATACCTTCTATCAGCTGTTCTGTTCTTTTCGGACGATTTGATCTGTTCAATCCATTACACATATTCATGTGTGGCATAGGGACAATACATAGCTGGTCCCTCCACAGGAAGCCTGTATCCTACAATTTGCGGTGACGATTTCAATCTAAGAGATTACGTGGAATTCTTGCTAGACATATGCATAACCCTATTTAGTCGCATTTACGGTATTGAAATTACAGTGGGCTTATTCTTGTTTAACCCACTCGGGTGATTGACGATTGCACTAACGCACACGCACTGCCTCACGCACACACACACACACACACATACACACACACACACATACACACACACACACACACATACACACTCACTTATACACACACTAGGAGGCTTCACATGAGACAACTTTAGATTTCGATAAAAATTCAAAACACTGTGCCATTGTCATGTAGGTTTCCAGTATCGATATTTAAGGCTGCAAGGATTGTCTGCTGATATAGCTCGTTCCAAAATTGCTGAACATCTTTAGCGATTTATATGAAATAATTCCCTTGACAGAATGTCATGAAACTTTGTGAGGGTATTAATAATATTCACGACCTTAAGAAAGTATTTTTTGCTCATTTAAAAACCTGTTTTCCTATAAGTTATTACTGATCTGTGTTTGGTATACCTATACACGTTTTACAGTAACATATTCCAGTATTCCGTTCAATGTGTACGGCGTCTCAAAAAGCTAAGTTATTTGCAGTAAGGAATCCGGAATTTCATGAAAAACAGTTCGGGCGAGTTTTCCACACTTCTTTTACACCCATGTGAATGGCGTATCTACACGTCATTTGTTTTTCGCTAAGAGAGGTTGAACAAGCTACTTTCTTATCAGTTTCTTATCTCAAAAAGAACAATAACACGGTGTGATAGCAAAAGAACATGTAACATTACATATACTCATAGAGTAAAGTTCCCAACGTCTCATTGAACGTTACCATATGTAGTCTCGATACGCCTTTTAAAAACGTCGCAACCATTTAGTGTATTACTGTAAAATCTAAGGTTTGACTGACATTGTTTCGTGCTTATGCAAAAATTATATAACAAAAACGACTCTATGCAAAAACTAGGTTTCTGTGAATTAGTTAAACTTGAAATCTTAAGGTCGTAAGAAATACAATATTGCTTGTAAAAAATGACTGTTATAACGTTTAGTAATTTTTGAGAAAATTGAGCTAGAATGTGTTAAAAAATTTGTAACGAGCTATAGTACCATGGCTCAATGAGCCACGTAACGTCACAGTAGCCGGTTAAAGACCAACTAACTACTAGGGGCATATGGAAAAGAGTAGAAGCGGTATATTCTCCGTTATTTAAATAGATCGAAGAAGTGAAGCTTTTCAACATTTGTCCTCGAATGAAGGCTCGTTATGGAAATTCATCCGTTCACTTTAACAAGTGTACGAATAGAATAGTTTGAAATTAAAGACCAACTTTCAAAACCATTGGCTATATTTTGTTCTCAATCACTTGCAAAAATGCATTGTTCCCCGGGATTGGAAAGATGCAGGAGTGATCCCATTATTCAAAAAAGGCAAAAAATCAGATCCATAAATTATAGACCTGTGAGTTTAACGCGCAAAGTCTGTAAATTGTTGAGTAAATAATTAAAGAAAACATTGTAATGCAGTTAGACAAGTTTAATCTAATCAGAAATAGTCAGCATGGGTTTACTAGAGGGAGATTGTGCTTAACAAATCCATTAGAATTAATGGAGGAGGTTACTAAAATGATAGATAAAGGGGAGCCAGTGGATGTTATTTATCTAGATTTTGCAAAGACTTTTGATAGAGTACCTCATCAAAGATTATTTCGAAAGTTAGAATCACACGGGATAGTTAGGGAAGTTGCCAAATAGATTGAAAATTGGTTAACGGGAACAAGACAGAGAGTGGGCATAAATAAGGAATACTCTGAGTGGTGTGAAGTGAAAAGTGGAGTGCCACAGGGCTCGGTTTTGGACATTGATGTGCGATCCATGATTGCAATATTTGCTGATGACACAGACTTATGCAGTAGTGTATCATCTAAAGCAGAAGTGGATATATTGAGGTCGTATTTAGATAAAATTAAATAATGGTCTGTAAGCTGGCAAATGGAGTTTAATATAAATAAATGTACAGGCATCCACATGGATAGATTCAATGAGGAACATATTTACAGAATGGGCGAGAACAACTATTAGAAAGATAGAGAAGAAAAGGAACCTAGGTGTAATAATAGATCACACAAGTAAGGTGAGTGAGCAAGTTCAGGTAGCAGTGAAAAAAGGCAAATGCAATGTTAGGTGTGATAATAAGAAATTTTAAACATAGGAGCAAAGAAGTGATAGTCAAATTGTATAAAGCATTAGTTAGACCTAGATTGGAGTACTCTGTATCATCAAGATGATATGAACATTCTAGAAAGAATACAAAACAGAGTGACAAAGCTGACAGTGGGATTCTAGAATTACAGTTATGAGGAAAGTCAGACAAACCGGCCTACAGTGTCTAGAAAAGAGAATAATTTGAGGTGACTTAATACAGGTTTATAAGATGATCAGAGGAATGGATTAATTAGACTATAACAAGTTTTTCAAAATACAACCACCCACAAGAACAAGAGGGCACAGCTACAAATTAACTAAAGAGACGTCCAGATTAGATATTAGGAAATATCTGTTTAGTCAGAGAGTGGTGAATGCTTGGAATGCATTGCCACATGAGGTAGTGGAGGCAGGTACACTTAATGCATTTAATAATAAATTGAATTCACATAGTTTTTAGATCAAGTTGATGTAAATGAAACTGGTTGTATACAGACTCTGCAGAGTCTTCTAAACAAGTATAAAGACGTTAAGTTAAGTTAAGTTAATAGGAAGCTAGCTTTGAACTTACTTTCCGTGTCCATTGCTGCAAGTCACATGGCGGATGTCCACTGTTCAGCCACCCATACTGCCGCGTCGTTTCCTACGAGCAGGTCTTCTATCGTACATCCGTGTGGTAAGCTTGAACATGCCATGAGGTGTTCTTGGTCTTGGAGAATACCACGCTCTCAAATGGTCATCGTAGCTGTATGCCCCAACACTTTAGGTTTTTTTCTACATCGAGTCACCCAAAACCGAAGTCTATTTAAAGTTATGTGTCGCAGGTCACATGGTCAGTCGACAGCCTACTGCAATGCAGGCCTTCTGATTCGCGGAGAAATCCCTTTGAAACGTCACATTCCTTGGCTGACTAAATAGCGGAACGTACATGTGTCAACTATCATTGCAGCTATAATAGCGTGTTTGAGAAACAAAGATGAATATGCAGTTGGTTTCAGGGCAGGATTATGTGAAATAATCACTCTCAACAGTGATTTGTTGTGTTTTGTACCGTGAATTTGTTCCATTTGTCTGTATGGAGCATGGATTGATTATAAACCTTATTTAGTCCGCTCTAGAATGTGACGTTTCAAGTGGATTTCCCTGTGAGCCAGATGGCATTATCTGAAGTAGACAATGGTAACGCAGACCGAACAGCGACCCTGGAGTCGAATGCAGCTGTTGAACGCATTGGGATGTCCCATCTCGCAGTGACTGCTAACATAATAGACGCACATCTGCACATCAGTCAAGGCTCAGCCCATCCGCATCATGTACGCTAGTTCTGCGATGTCTACAAGGTTCGTGCCACTGCAGCAGAATGAAAACAACGACGTACTGTACGAATGGCTACTGACGTGACGAAGAGGCTTTTATCATAGGTGAATCCATGCATTTTGGGGGAATGGGAAGTGGGGTTTGGGGGGGGGGGGCGGAAAGTGGGGGGAGGACCTTTCTTGTATTGCACCTAATGAAGTCTGCCACGAATTGTGATACATTTGTGTGCCATTTTTTACAATTACATTTTGAGAGGAAATAATGTAGCGTTTTTATTTAATGCACCTCGCGCGCGTTGTGTATGTGTGTGTGTGCGTGTGTGTGTGTGTGTGTGTGTGTGTGTGTGTGTGTGTGTACATGTTAATATGCATGTATAAATATGTTTCCTTACCATCAGCACGCTAGAATGTGAGGTCTACTGCAACACGCCACCTAACCCGCTTTCCGGGCGCAGCAAAAGAGTAATATTTTTGTAGACATTAAGCAACATCACAAACAACAGAAACTACAACAACATCAACAACAACAACATCAACAAACAACAACAACAGCAGCAGCAGCAGCAGCCGCGACCACCACCACCATCACCACCTACCACCTCCCACCTGGCATCTGCTACCTTCTTTCAGGCGCATCTTTGCCTCTCCACTAACCACATAACCAAGACCTGATGTTATAGCCACACAGTTCCCTTTTTTGCGACATATTCTCTGTAAGGGAGAATCTCTAGAATAATTTGAGTAGATTTTTAACTTTGATTTTGCCCTAGCAGCGGCCATTAAGCCTACTCTTTTCGACTCCAACTGGCAAGGGATTTTTAACGTGCGCGCCACTGGCCACGAGTGTCTGATCTCACTACTCCAAGATCAGGCACATTTTTAACCAGATGATCACGTAAAAAATTCTGGTATCCACCGTGATTTAAACCCGTGACCTCCAGAACCCGAGAGGAACACCAGACCTCGAGACCACTATGTCCCCCATTCCTTTTCATTGACCCTTAATTTAGAGCTCTGTGGTTTGTATGGTTTTGCTTGGCTTCGTTCGTTCTCAGTCTCCCGCTACCAAACCCTGATTAGGGCCTAAGTAGCAGAATGTAGTTCAGAGAACGGAATGCGTTGTGTCGTAGTTTACAGCTTGACTGCGATATTTGCACCTTTCGGTCCAACACATCCGACCTCAGCAAGCATTTTTTGAGTACCGGGTTAGCATTCCCTCTCCGATTCCTTCTCCTTAGCCAGTCTGCTCTGTTGCAGCCTGTTATCCAGGATCACCGCGTGGAGGTGTAGAATGGTCTTAGAAGCTCTGGTTCGCTGGCCCTGAAGCTAGCTAGCAGTCAGCTATGGGTCGCTGACCGGTGCAGCTCATGCGCTACTCAGTATCTTGATCCCTGTGGTTTGTATGAGATGGAAAAGATTGCACATGTCTTATTCTCCTTTCGATATCTTCATTAACACTTACTGGATTTGAACATACTTGAACCGATAGCTGGCTGTTGTGAAGGTTTCTTCAGAGTTTCACAAGGGTAAATGAACTGCAAATACAGAGCTGTGCCTTTTTGGGGAATATTCTATGTTCCTACACCCACCTTGTTGGCCAGACTGCTGCACCACAGCCTGGAGCAAGACATTGACGAGAGTTGGAGGTCATTTGATCAGTATGTTTCCCTTGTCACTCATGTTACATTTCGCTCAACTTATGTTATTCTTTCCTTCTCTAATGTTACTATTTCCTCCACTAATGTTACTCTTTCCTTCCCTAATGTTACCCTGCGCTCTACTATTTGTTCTATACTAATATATATATATTCTAAATATGTGTTTAATTCACGTAATGTGGCAAATAATAAATTATCATTATTATTAATATTATTGTTATTGTTATTATTATTATTGTTGTTTACTGAAACACTGCGTGAAATTGCTCCAACTGTTGCATGTATTGTGTGCTACAAGTTACAATTATGTTGTAAACTATTTCTTATTTTAATGATGTGGCCAAACAAAGCGGAAAGGGAGTGGAGGAGAGAGAGAGAGAGAGGGGGGGGGGGGGTATGCAGTAAAATCTTGTGTGGCCCGATGAACAAGAAGAGTTGCCAATATCTAAGCTACACTGAAGAGGCGGGCCTCACCTAAAGGACACGATAATGTACTGACGAAAAGTTGACGAGGGAGGAAAGAAAGAGAAGATAACAACAATTACGGACCAAGCTAGCCAGGTTCAGATCACACAGGTCACATCAACCGATCAATCACTCCGGATGGGAGAGTCGGGCTGCTACATGGACCGAGTGAGAGTCCACGCATATTGGCGTGAAATTCGATCCGTTGAGGACAATGGGCAGTTGTGTGTCTAGGCTGAGGGTACACGGTGGCTCGGTCTTTCAACGTCGGCTAAGCTGATCAGTCTTAGTGTCTCGGGTTTGAATACCTTGGCCATCACTTCCCCATTCTTAGTTGGGTTGTCACGTTACAGGTGATGGTGACCGCCCTCCCTGCTTCTAACTTCAACCATCACAATTCACAATTCATGAAATAATTCACTTATTGCATAAGTTGACAATATGAAATGCATTTTGTAAAAGGGTTGTCATTGTTGAATGAGTAGGATTACTTTGTTGTTCGCTCTGAAAACGACATTAAGTGACGGGTTGTCGTAGCTTTCTTGACATTCCGAGCGTGTTTGATGAAGGTGGACCAAGGTCCTCCAAGTGGTTGGGCTACGCTCACTACTGCGGGGTCACCTCGGCCACTTACCTCGTCAGCCAGGCTGCCATAAAAACAGCCCGTTTCCAGAGAGGTTTCTTTTTCGGTTTCTAAGAATCGACGTCACTGCACTCCGGGCATACTCATAGGTGCTCAGTCTCTCTCATCAAATGGCGTAATGTATGGATGCTGATGGTCCCTGTAGCTCGCCGGTTGTACACTCTCCTGCGCCGTCCTCTCATGCGCCCCACTACGCTCGAACCTCGTTTAATGTCAAAACTTTGCAGTCTGTGGATTGCTGCTTCATCTATTGCGGTGTCCTCATCCAGCAGGCGGTCATTGCTTCCAGGGAGGGCTACGAGGAAGCCACGGTGCGGGTCAAGACCAGTATAATTTGCCTGACCCTGACTGACATGTCTGATCAGTATGTTTTGCCTGACACTGACTGACATGTCTGATCAGTATGGTTTGCCTGACTCTGACTAACATGTCGGATCAGTACAGTTTGCCTGACTCTGACTAACATGTCTGATCAGTATGGTTTGCCTGACTCTGACTGACATGTCTGATCAGTATGGTTTTTCTGACTCTGAATAACATGTCTGATCAGTATGTTTTGCCTGACCCTGACTAACATGTTTAATCAGTATGTTTTGCCTGACCCTGACTAACATGTTTAATCAGTATGTTTTGCCTGACCCTGACTAACATGTCTTATCAGTATGTTTTGCCTGACCCTGACTAACATGTTTGATCAGTATGTTTTGCCTGACCCTGACTGTCATGTTTAATCAGTATGTTTTGCCTGATCCCGACTAACATGTTTAATCAGTATGTTTTGCCTGACCCTGACTAACATGTTTAATCAGTGTGTTTTGCCTGACCCTGACTGTCATGGCGTGTAAGCCCAGACCAAGGAGATGACAAGAAGTCTGTCAAAAAGTTGTTTATGGGCAAGCCTGATTTTTAATATACCACAAGGCAGGAAGACTAACGTCTGGTCGGGCAAAATATACTTACTTACTTAGTCGCTCTTCTTCTACCGTGAGGTGTAGAGTCTTCTACCTTACTTACTTACTTAGTCGCTCCTCTTCTATCCGCCGTCTTTTTCTTGGTCTCTTTCCAATCCAGCCCTCTATCACTTAAGGACTGTCATATGTTGTCTTCCCAACATACTTTGGGACGTCCTCAGGGTCTGCGTCCTTGACTTTTTATCTCCCATGACCGCTTTGGTATCCGATCTTCTTCCATTCTACAGACATGGCCAAACCACTGTAGTTGGGACTGCTCCACTCGTGTCTGCAGGGGTTGAACTTCAAGATTGCTACGTATTGTCTGGTTGCGGATCTTGTCCCTTTTCGTCACCTGAACCGTCTTTCTTCGGTACCTCACTTCTGAAGTTTGTAATTGCCTTTCTTAGGCTGTACTCATTGCCCATGACTCACATCCATATGTCAGGACTGGCACATAGGTCGAGCAGTATACATCCATCTTTGTTTTCCTGCTTATTTCTCCTCTACTGAGGAAACCTCTGTTTATTGCATGGAAAAGTCTATCTGCTGCTGCCCTTCGTGCAGTTAACTCCTCTTTGATTCCTCCCCTGCTGTCTATTACCACTCTTAGATATTTGAAGTGACTGATCTACTCAAGTGCTCGTGTTCCCAGTGTTATCTGATGTCTCTTCTCATTTCTGACGATCACCATGGTTTTTGTTTTGGAGTTGCTGATGTGCATTCCTCTCTTCTTCAACTCTTCTTCCCAGACCTGCAAGTTGATCTGGTGATGTGCTTCGGTTTTCGTGATCAGGGCCACATCATCTGAATATGCTAGTTCCGATATGTAACTGGGTCTCATCTTCCAGTACCCTACTTCATACTTTTTTTGTCCGTTCCTTGCAGGCTTTGATGACTTCATCCATGAGGAGTATGAAAAGGTACGGTGATAGAATGTCCCCCTGTCTTACTCCGCTAGTGGTCTTGAACTCTCCTGACTTTTGATTTGATGTCCGCACACAATTTCTGCATGTTTTATAGAAACTCTGTATGGCAGGGATCAGAGGTCCTGGGATGTTCTTCCTTGTCAGGCACTCCCAGAGTTTGTCCCAAGGGACTTTTACCAAATGCTTTCTCCAAATCCAAAAAGCAGAGATGCATCTCTTTATCATATTCAAGAGTCTTTTTACTTAGCTGTCTGAGTGTAAAGATAAGGTCTTGAGTACTTCTGTTTGCCCTAAACCCACATTGAGTTTCATCCATATTTGGCTCTGTTAGACCTCTTAATCGCCGTTCTAGAATCCTTGAGTAGACTTTCCCGGGGACACTGAGAAGGGAAATACCTCTGTGATTTTCACATTGTCGATTGTCACCCTTTTTAAATATTGGTATTATTATTGCAACCTCCCAGTCTCTTGGTATCTTCTTGTGGCGCCAAGCTGCCTTGAGAATCTTAATGAATAGTATCTCTCCTGCCGCTCCCATGTATTTAACCATTTTTGGTGTTATACCATCATGTCCTGCTGCTTTACCAATCTTAATTTTCTCCAATGCTGCCTTTAGTTCTTCCATTGTGATATCGTTTCTCTCCATGGCTCCCTCTTCTTGAATTGGGACTGTTACTTCCAGAGCTTGGTTTTCCTCCACTCCAAGAAGATCTGAGAAATATTCTTTCCATCTGTTCATTACCTCTTATGGGGCAGTCAACAGCGCACCTTGTTTATCTTTAACAAATTTATTCCTTCCTCATGTTCTTTAAGGTCATTTAGAACAGTTTCTGGTTTTCTCCAGCATTATTTTCCAGTTTCTCTCCAAATTCTTCCTAGGATTTCTGTTTGGCCTTGAGCCCAGTCTTCTTTGCTTCTGTTCTAAAATGTACATATTCTTTATATTTCTTTGTTTGTTCTTCTGTATTCCTAGCCCCTAGGTATTGCTTCCATGTCTTTTTCTTTTCTCGTATTATTCTTTTCACTTTTTCTGCTCATCATGGTGTACTCTTTCTCTTCCACCCTTCTTTGGTTTGACCGCATGCCTCTGCTGCAGCCTCTTTGAGGATGTCTTTTAATTTTACCCAAAGCATTTCCATATCTTCTTCAGATTCCTCTATCCTTTCTATTGCAGTTGTTATGAGCCCTTGGTATTTCCTCTTAACATCTGGTTCTCGTAGTTTGTAAGCCTTAATTTTATTTTCAACTCGTGTGTTATGTTTCATGCTTGCTGATGGGTGTTGCCTGGCTGGATAGTGTTTTTCAATTTCTCTCTTTATTTTAACTAGGTAGTGGTCGCTTCCTATCTCTGGTCCTCTGAACACTCTAGCATCCTTTACATACTTGAAATCAGTTTTCCTCACTATTGCATAGTCAATTATGGATCTTTCATTTCTTGCCGGCTCGCATCTTGTGTAGTGATGGATACGCTTGTGTGGAAACCTTGTATTTGTAATGACAAGGTTTTGTTCTCTGCAGAATCTCAGCAGTCGTTTTCCATTTTCATTTACAACATCTTCTCCATACCTACCGATCACTCCATCCCATCTAGAATAGTCGTTTCCAACTCTTGCGTTGAAGTCTCCAAGGAGAAGTATTTCATTATGGCAATCGTCAATGGTCCTTTGAAGGAGCTCATAAACTTCATCTTTTATGTCAGTGCTCTCATCTTCGTTTGGTGCATACACAGTGACGATATCCATTTGACTATCCTCCTCTTGTAGACTTAGAACCATCAGTCGTTCTGAAATGAACTTCCATCCTTTAATGTTTGCTTTGTTGTTACTATTCACTATACAACCAACCCCTGCCCTGGCTCGTTCACTCATGGGAACTCCGCTGTAGTATAGCATGTTGCCGTCATGGTCCAGAACGCCCTGTCCCTTTTTCTTTGTTTCTGTAAGTGCCAGGACTGTCAATTTTGCTCTCTTCATCTCCTCCATTAGTTCATGCTCTCTTCATCTCCTCTATTAGTTCTTGTTCTTTTCCGTTTATACTTCTTACATTCCATGTTCCGTAAATCGTGGTCCTTATTTCTCGCCTGTTCGTCGCCGTTGAGGTCAGTCCGGTTTTCTCTATGTTTTGACTTGTAATCGTTTTTTAAGACAAACAGGTGATTAGCCTGCTGTGTCTTTGCATGGTGGAGGGGCTGCCTCCTTGCAGCCTTCATGCCTGCCGACCCGTTTTTGTCCACGGCTGCTTATTTATTCGCAGCTAACCTCCAAATTAGGAGGCTTTTCAGCAATCCGCAACCCTGCTGACGCTCCTGGTAGGACTACCTAGGTTCCTCCCCTAGGGGTAAAATATACTGATCAGACATGTTAGTCAGGGTCAATTAAAAGATACTGGCCAAGAACCTCACCTCGGCTTCCTAGTAGCCCTCCCTGAAAACGGGCTGTTTTCATGGCAGCCTGGCAAACGAGGTGAGAGATCGACGTGGTCAGCGTAGTAGTAAATGGCACGCAGATGAAGCCAAGCATTGCACAACCGCCTGTAGGACCCCGGTACACCTTCATCAGCACGCTCGGGATGGGAGGAAACCTACTGCAACCCGCCACTTAACGTCCTTTTGAGGGCGCACAAAAGAGTAACCTACTCATTGTGGGAATTCGCAAACAAACAACAACTTCCAATGCAGGGCACATAATTGAAGTGTCCATGTACACAACATAATACAAAGCCAATTTCTTCATTTGTGTAGGTATAATTAATCTACTCCAACAACAGCGAGAGACATCGATGCTAAGAACCACCTGATATTAGATGAGAAACGTTAACAGTTGAAACAGTGGAAAGATACAGACGCCTCTTTCAAAACCCTCCCAACAGAAAATTGGTCGACACATGGCCTTTCAAAAGAGGTTTGGAACAAGCAAACTCAAATAGTCGAAGATTAAGAACTAAACGGCAAACAGGATAAACCAAGAGAGAGAGACAGATGGAGAGAGAGAGAGAAAGAGAGAGGTAGAGATAGAGAGAGAGAAAGAGAGAGATGGATAGAGAGAGAGAGGGACAGAGAGATACAGACAGAGAGAAAGAGAGGGACAGAGAGATACAGACAGAGAGAAAGAGAGGGACAGAGAGATACAGACAGAGAGAAAGAGAGGGACAGAGAGATACAGACAGAGAGAAAGAGAGGGACAGAGAGATACAGACAGAGAGAAAGAGAGGGACAGAGAGATACAGACAGAGAGAAAGAGAGAGGTAGAGATAGAGAGAGAGAAAGAGAGAGATGGATAGAGAGAGAGAGGGACAGAGAGATACAGACAGAGAGAAAGAGAGAGGTAGAGATAGAGAGAGAGAAAGAGAGAGATGGATAGAGAGAGAGGGACAGAGAGATACAGACAGAGAGAAAGAGAGGGACAGAGAGATACAGACAGAGAGAGAGAGAGGGACAGAGAGATACAGACAGAGAGAGAGAGAGGGACAGAGAGATACAGACAGAGAGAAAGAGAGGGACAGAGAGATACAGACAGAGAGAAAGAGAGAGGTAGAGATAGAGAGAGAGAAAGAGAGAGATGGATAGAGAGAGAGAGGGACAGAGAGATACAGACAGAGAGAAAGAGAGAGGTAGAGATAGAGAGAGAGAAAGAGAGAGATGGATAGAGAGAGAGAGGGACAGAGAGATACAGACAGAGAGAAAGAGAGGGATAGAGAGATACAGACAGAGAGAAAGAGAGGGACAGAGAGATACAGACAGAGAGAAAGAGAGGGACAGAGAGATACAGACAGAGAGAGAGAGAGGGACAGAGAGATACAGACAGAGAGAGAGAGAGGGACAGAGAGATACAGACAGAGAGAAAGAGAGGGACAGAGAGAAAGAGACAAAGAGCCCGAGAGAAAGATTCAATTACAATATTTTAATATAATGAGGTTTCTAGCTCTATGGACAACTCTCTTTAGTTGACATGCTTAGGATGTAACAGTGGTCCTATATCTCACTTTCCGTATACTTGTCTTGTTTAAGAAAATGATTTCCTGTCAACCTGGTTTCCTAATTTCCCATCGAAAATCTAATGCAGGGAAGTAACACATGTAAGTGCATGCCTTGTATCATTATTAGATTATCTCCCTTTTCAAAGTTCTCTTTTTGATGAACAACGTACGCTCTTCGGTAGTGACATACCTTTGTTTACCCAATTGTCAATGGCTACCTGATTTACAGTTAAGGAAGAGTAGAAATGAAAGGAACTGATCTTCCCATCTCACACAAGCCGAGACCACTTACACCGAAATTCACCAAAATGTGATTTTCCGTTACATCTGTATTATTTCGTCTTCCTAGTTTTTAGTCGACCTGTACTTCTACTGGGGAAAATACCCATGTGCAGGTCCCAGGTCTGGTATGAGCTGGATGTAACCGAGAGAAAAATTGTTTGCTTAGCGGGCTAGGCTCGAGCAACTTACTACTTCGCTGCGTTGGGACAAGTGCCGCTGAGAGTGGTTAACCAATACGCGAGTCCATCTTAATAGACTCAACCACTAGAGTAAAGTAGAACCGCAGCCTGTTAGGCGCCCTCTATGATGCTTTAAACAAGCCACCTAATCTTGGCCGATGGTATACCATGTCACACAGTTAGTCACCTCTTACGATATGCTCACTGTGGGGCAATTTAACTTAACTTAGCGTCTTTATACTTGTTTAGAAGAATGCAGAGTTTGTGTACAACCAGTTTCATTTTCATTACCTTGTTCTAAAAGCTATGCGAATCCAATTTATTATTAAATGCATTAATTGTCCCTGTCTCCGCTACCTCCCGTGGCAATTCATTCCAAGCATTCACCACTCTCTGACTAAAAAATTTTTCCTAATATCTAATCTGGATCTCCCTTTAGTTAATTTGTAACTTTGCCCTCTTGTTCTTATAGGTGGTTGTATTTTGCAAAACTTGTTATAGTCTGTCTAATTAATCATTTCATTTGTTTATCTTATAAACCTGTATTGTCACCTCAAATTCTTCTAATTTCTAGACACTGTAGGCCGGTTTTTTTTTCATAACTGAAATTCTGGAATGCCACTATTAGCTTTGTCGCTATTTTTGTGTATTCTTTCCAGCTTTATACAGTTTGACTATCACTTCCTTGCTCCTATGTTTAATATTTCTTTTTATCATGCATAACATTGCATTTGCCTTTTTCACTGCTACTTGAACTTGATCACTGACCATACCTGTATGATCTATTATAACCCCTTGGTCCCTTTCTTTTTCTATCTTTATAATATTATTCTCGTCTATTTTGTAATTATGTTCCATATTGGATCTACCTATGCGGATGACTGTACATTTATCTACATTAAACTCGATTTGCCAACTTACAGACCATTCTTGAATTTTATCTAAATCCGACCTCAATATACCCACTTTTGCTTCAGATGAGACACCACTGCATATTGTTGTGTCGTCAGCGAATTTTGCAATCATGGAGCCAATACAAAATATATATGTGTTCGGTAAGGTATGAGTGAATATCAGATGTAGAGACCTCAAACATCCAACAGGCTGGTAGGCATCTACTGTCCTGATTCTTTAGCAACGATGTGTACTACCATCTCATCTGTTCTCTCTTGCACAATGAAGTCATTGACGTTCCGAAATAAATGTTTTTATTTCCAAACCACCACTAAACATGAACACAATAAGTCATTGAAACAACCTAACAAAACCAATTTATAATGATACAGTTTGACAAATTAGAGAGACTTTAACTTGAATGAGCATAATTGTTCTTCATCTTTCCCTTGTTACACTTTGTTGTTCTTATTTTACGTTTTTTTCTTCCTTTACTTCATATTCTTCTCTTTCCTTTTCTTGTTGTTATTCTTATTTCTTCTTCTTCTTTCTCTTTCTTCTTTCTTCTTCTTCTTTCTCTTTCTTCTTTCTTCTTCTTCTTCTTCTTCTTCTTCTTCTTCTTCCTTTTAATATTATTATCAATCATATTCTTCTTCGTCACCCATTCTCTCCTCCTCCTTCATTTTATTCTATTAATTCTTCTTCTTCTTCCTTTTATTTTTCTTCGTTTCCTCCTCCAACCCTTTCTCCTCTATATTCCTCTCCTTTTTCTACTTTTGTTTCTTCTTCCTCGCCTCAGTCTTCCTTTTCATATTCTCCTCTTCCTCGTTCTCCTCCTTCTTCTTCTTCTGCTTCTTCTTCTTCTTCTTCTTCTTCTTCTTCGTCTTCTGCTTCTTCTTCTACTTCTTCTGCTTCTTCTTCTTCTTCTTCTTCTGCTTCTTCTTCTTCTTCTTCTTCTATTCTTCTTCTTCTTCTTCTTCTTCTTCTTCTTCTTCTTCTTCTTCTTCTTCTTCTTCTTCTTCCTCTTCACTTTTTTGTTGTTGTTGCTCTTCTTCTTCTTCTTCTTCTTCTTCTTCTTCTTCTTCTTCTTCTTCTTCTTCTTCTTCTTCTTCTTCTTCTGCTTCTTCCTCTTCACGTTTTTGTTGTTGTTGCTCTTCTTCTTCTTCTTCTTCTTCTGCTTCTGCTTCTTCTTCTTCTTCTTCTTCTTCTTCTATTCTTCTTCTTCTTCTTCTTCTTCTTCTTCTTCTTCTTCTTCTTCCTTCTTTCCTACTCCTGCTGCTCCACCTCTTGTTCTTAACTTAACTTAACGTCTTTATACTGGTTTAAAAGACCCTGCGGAGTCTGTATACAACCAGTTACATTTACATCACCTTGCTCTAAAAGCTATGCGCATCCAATTTATTCTTAAATGCATTAACTGTCCCTGCCTCCACTACCTCCCCTGGCAATGCATTCCAAGCAGACACCACTCTCTGACTAAAAAAATATTTCTTAATATCTAATCTGGACCTCTCTTTAGTCAGCTTGTAGCTATGCCCTCTTGTTATTGTGGGTGGCTGTATATTTAAAAAAAACTTGTTATAGTCTAATTTATCCATTCCTCTGATCATCTTATAAACCTGTATTAAGTCTCCACGAATTCTTCTCTCTTCTAGACACTGTAGTCCGGCTTTTCTGAGTTTTTCCTCATAATTGTCATTCTGGGATCCCACTATCAGCTTTGTCGCTCAGTTTTGTATTCTTTCCAGCATGTTTATATCCCCTCTATGATAAGGACTCCCCATCTGTACACAGTACTCCAATCTAGGTCTAACTAAAGATTTATACAGTTTAACTATCTTCTGCTTGTTGTTGTTGTTCTTCTTCTTCTTCTTCTTCTTCTTCTTCTTCTTCTTCTTCTTCTTCCTCTTTATCTACTTTTTCTTCGTCTTTTTGTCATCTTCCTTTTAGTACATGTTCTTCTCCCTTATCACATTGACGTTCAAAGACCGTCAACCAAGCCTCCCTAGTTAAACATCTCCTGAGGGGACGGCGTGGCCTAAGTGGCACGGCTCACAACCAGAAGGTGCTGGGTTCGATCCCCATCACAGCACTGGCTGTTACCCCGGAGAAGCAAACCCTTAGAAAATGCAGGAGGAAGCAGACCCTTACATAAAATGAATGCTGAAGTCGGATGCACTGGGCCTACAGGCGAAAATAAAAACCACAGTTCAACGCACACTGCCTTGGGGATAAGAGAAATAAGGCGAACGCAGAAAAAAAACAAAAAAAACAAAAAACAAAACAACCTCTCCTGTCCTATTTTAATTTTCTTCTTTCCTTCCGTCTTCCCTATTTTTGTGGTATCGACCAATATGTCTCTTCTTCGCGTGCTATTTTGCCTTCCTTTGCCTATATACCAGGGGGTTGCATGACAGAGACTGCCTAGTTTGGGCCTTTCTCAGTGTGCGAGACTAATCCAACTAATCCACACTCCTACTAAGATTTCCAGTGTGCGTTAAAAGGCCTTGTCAATCAAGACGCTTTCTTCAGAATTCAAGATTTCATTTTCGTCTTCTAAATATAGACAGCCAGGTATGCGCCTGGGCATAGGAAGGGACAAGAAACTTTCAAAACAGGTTTGGTGAAATACTTGCCTTGGGTGGGTTTTGTTTACAACTTAACACACTATCCCAGATATAGCGTTTATCAGTGTTGGCCAACTATGTCGTACTGTGGTTTTGTATGATATCATTCCAGTGAATGGAATCGCTGAATCGTTTCGATAAGGTTTGTATTGGTCGTAAGTAAGGAAAGAAATGGGTCTGTGAATAGGACTCTATGAAACAGTTAACTTGTACATTACATGTGGAAAGGGGTTCAAGAAAACAGAAGTTACAAACATAATCAATTATTTATCAGGTGGAGACAAAGTGTTTATATTCGACCCAGGAGTCTTGTTTGTAAGAAGCTGAAATAAGGTGTCAATGTTGGGACCATGATTCTGTTATTGAGGTGCAGAGGGCATTCGGACATGGGGCCCTAGTGTGTTTGTCGTTAGAGGCGTATACGCCCATAGGTCGCCACTTGCTTGTAGTTCTTTTTCTTGTTCTTAATTTATCTTTTTTGTTTTTTAAATTGTTTTTTTCATTTTCTTTTTCTTCTTCCTCCTATTCTTCATCCTCCTCTCCACCTCACCCCTCATCCTCTTCACCTTCTCCCATCACCCCATTATTCATCATCTTCTTCTTCTTGTTCCTTTTCTTCTTCTCTTCTTCTTCTTCTTCTGTATCTTTCTTGATGTGCTTCTCATTTTTCTTCCTTCTCTTCTTCTTCATTTTAGTCTTTTTATTTATGTTTTGCCGTTTTTCTTCTTCTGTTAAACTTCTTTCGATTTTAGGGATATCGAATTCTTGCAATATATTGACTTATGTTTCTTTCAAATTCCGGAGGCTATTCCACGCCCATCCGTCTCTGGTATGGGACCCATTGAGCAACACCATGCCCCAGAAGCGACCATCAGTCTATGGTATGGGACGCATTGAGCAACACCATGCGCCAGAGGCATTCTACCCTAACAAGTGGGCTAGGTAGATCGTTATCGCCAGTTTAGGAACAAATTCTAGCGGAAGTGGAAGAATTTTATGTAGTGTGTTTGTGTGTTGGAGTGTTTGTATGTGTGTGTCTGTGTGTATATTGGGGGAAAGGGGGGGGGGAGGGGAATGTCTTTTTGTGTTTCAGTCAAACTATGATATTCAATGAATGTATTTGGCTAACACGATCTGTGTTTGGCTGAATCCTATTAATACCAATTGAAGCGTAAACCATCCGTGCTTGACTCAATTCTTCTGGTTCCCGCTGGAGCACACATCTCAAACGAATGCTTAGCACCGATTTCTATTACCTGCCATTTTCGAGACCCTGCCTTATCTTTCGTTGTCCTTTACCAGATGTCCACTGGCCTCCGTACGTGTCTTTCCCCGTGGGCTCCGATCAAGCGCATGTCTGGAACAGACTGTTTTTTGTGTGTGTGTTTTTTAAATTAGATATGGATTGGGTGTGTAATATCCATCCTACCTTATTTCCGCAACCAGTAACTGCATTGTTATTGTTTGTTCTTTGCACAAATCTGTATGAGTGTGTGTTTGTTTGAGTGTTTGCTTGTGTGTGTTTGTTCGTGTGTGTGTATTTGTGTGTGTATATTATGTGTATATATATATATATATATATATATATATATATATATATATGTACACACACACACATATATATATAAATATATATATATATATACATATATATATATATATATATATATATATATTCATATAATAGGAGGAGGGAGCTCAAATGATACCGGACCTAGCTGCACCAAGTGAACATACGTACAATACGCATGATAACGTCACTTCTGGTGTAAACAGCTCATACCAATAGTCAAGTTTGCAAAATTTCATTATCCTCCGACTCATAGTTTCCTCGTGAGACCGTTGAAAACATGGCGGATGTGATACGGAATCCACCCAGAGTTGATCAGCGAGCCGTGATTCGGTTTTTAACAGCTGAATGATGTCGACCAGTTGACATTCATCCAAGAATGCAGACAGTGTGTCAAGTATGTCAAAGACAACATTGAAGAATTGGACAACAATATTTAACGAAAGACGTGAGTTAACGAGAGATCTTCGAGCCCAGGCCATGCGCATATTGTCGCGTCCGTAGATGCCATCGCTAAAATGTATGGATCGATTCTGATGGACATCGCCGGAGCGATTCTGATGGACATCGCCGGAGCGATTCTGATGGACATCGCCGGAGCTTGCGTTCATTAGCAGATGGATTCGCTGTGTTGCTAGAGACAGTTCAAATGGTGGTTAGCAAGAAACTATCGGTACCCATTGTGAATACCTTCCTCACATACCTCACCTATCTGCATTTGTTAAAAAAACAATACAGTATCTATGACGTCACTGAAAACAGTTCGGTGACTGATTTCTGTGTCCTGTAGAGAGACATTCTATGTTCTTCGTTCCCTTGCCCTTTAAACGACTCGGTATCTGCTTTTCGTAGGTCCCATTCATTGCTGCTATAAATAATAGCTAGAATGACTATTCTGTTAAAGATGTGGGATCTTTCCTTGTCATTGATCATCTGTTGAAGCATGAGTCTGATCCTTAACTGAACGTCCTTATACTGGTTTATAAGACTTTACAGAGTCTTATCCAACAAGTTTCTTTTACATTCACTTTATCTAAAAATAAATATAGATATTCAATCTAATTTTGAATACATTAATTTACCATGCCTCAACTATTTCCTGTGACAATACATTCCAAGCGTTCACCATTCTCTGACTAAAAAATAGTTCCTGAAACCTAATCTGGACCTTTGTTATAATAATTTGTGTCTGCGCTCTTGTTCTTGTAGGCGGTTACATTAAAAAAAAATATAGTCTAATTTATCATTTCCGTTGATTATCCTATAAAGTCATCTCGAATTCTTCTCTTTTCTAGACACTGTTGGCCGGTTCTTCTTTCCTCATTACTATAATTCCGGAATCCCACTATTAGTTTTGTCCATCTTCTGTGTATCCTTTCCAGCATGTTTATATCCCCTCTACGTCAAGGACTTCACCCCTGTACACGCTCGAAGCTAAGCCACCTCATCCTGCTGCTATCCTGTGCAGGTTCACACAATTTCTTTTGGCTTGGCTTGGCTTCGGTCATTCTCAATCTCCCACTACCAAACCCTGAAAGGGCTTAAGTAGCAGAATGTAGTCCAGGGAACGGAATGCGTTGTGTCGTAGTTTACAGCTTGACTGCGATATTTGCACCTTTCGGTCCAACACATCCGACTTCAGCAAGCATTTTTGAGTACCGGGTTAGCATTCCCTCTTCGATCCCTTCTCTATAGCCAGTCTGCCCTTCTGCACCCTGTTATTCAGGATCACCGCGTGGAGGTGTTGAAGGGTTTTGGCAGCTCTGGTTCGCTGGCCCTGACGCTAGCAGTCAGCTATGGGTCGCTGACCACTGCAGCTCATGCGCTGCTCAGCATCTTGATCCCACAATTTCTTTTGAGGGAGTTTGTAATTTCTTGGCTCAGGTAAATGTAGGAACTCACATATTCAGCGCGATCATTTCCTAGCCACAGTTATCCCCGTCGGCAACACGTGTTCGGTCTGCATTGGGTTGTCTTTCTATTGATTTCACGTCCTGTTGCTTGACTTCCTTCTTTGAGCTCATTTAAGTATTACTTAACCCCTTTGACACTGTCGCTGAGAATGACCGTTCCATCAGCGAGTCTGAGGGAGTTGAGCATTTCTCCGCCTATGTTCATACCTTTGTCTTTCCAAATTTAGTTTTCTACACACTTCCTCAGGGTTCGATGTGAACAGTATTGTGAACATTGTTTCGCCCTGGCGAACGCAGTTTTGTATTAGCACGTTGATTAACTCTTAGAATCCGGTATCTCGTCTGAGCAGCCCTCCTTTATCTATTCTATCAGTTACATATACATACTTTTCTTCAATGCCCTGATTTCTCAAAGCATTTGCTAAATTACAGTTATTTCAATGCCATCGAAAGCTGTTTCATAGTCGACAAACAGAAGGCACAAAGGCATGTATTTAATCTACCTAAACATATCCCATATCTACGTCTCTCGATGAATAAACTCATTTTTCCAAGGGGAAGCGATAAACTCAGAGAGTTAAGGCATGACGTCATTTTTGGCTGCAGGACTTGGGCATCGGTAAAGATATGATAACAAAAGTTTCATGCGGTAATTTATTCACTATTTAAATATGCCTTTGATATTTATTATTGAAGTTTCATTTATAAAGAGAGTCTGGATAATATTGACGTGGTTGCTTGTTCAGTGGTGCATGGTAGTGCTGCAGTAGTAGTTCTCAAATTGCAATAGGATGTTGACAAACTGAACACGGTGGGGTTCGAACCGAGAGCGGGATCAACTTGCTGAGCAGTAATGAGGAGCTGCAGCGATCAGCTACCCGTAGATGACTTCTAGCGCCATAGTCAGTGACCCGTAGCTGCCGGCTAGCGTCAGAGCCAGCAAACCATAGCTGTCTAGACCCTTCTACACATCCACTCGGTGATAACAAGCTGCAACAGAGCAGACTGGCTGATGAGAAGGGATCGACGAGCGAAGACTAACCCGGTATTCCAAAATGCTTGCTGAAGTCGGATGAGTCTGTTGAAAGGTGCAAATATCGCAGTCAAGCTGTAAACTACAAAACAACGCATTCCGTTCTCCGGCCTACACCCTGCTACTTGCAAATCCATTTTCACGGCTTAGTAGCGGGAGATTGAGAACGATTAGGGCTTGGTAGGGGGGGATTGAGAACGTTCAGGCCTTGATAGGGGGAGATTGAGAACCATTAGGGCTTGGTAGGGGGAGATTGAGAACGATTAGGGCTTGGTAGGTGGAGGTTGAGAACGTTCAGGCCTTGATAGCGCGAGATTGAGAACGTTTAGGGCTTGGTAGGGGAAGATTGAGAACGTTCAGGCCTTGATAGCGGGAGATTGAGAACGTTCAGGCCTTGATAGCAAGAGATTAAGAACGTTCAGGCCTTGATAGCGGGAGATTGAGAACGTTCAGGCCTTGATAGCGGGAGATTGAGAACGTTCAGGCCTTGATAGCGGGAGATTGAGAACGTTCAGGACTTGGTAGGGGGGGGGGGGGGAATTAAGAACGTCCAGGACTTGGTAGGGGGGGGGGGGATTGAGAACGTTCAGGACTTGGTAGCGGTAGTGAGAGACCGAATGAAGAAGAAGAAGAAGAACAGCGTGCATTGGGGGTTGTGTAACGATGCTTTTATAGAACTTACAGTACCGCAACGACGAGTAGCATCAACTTCCTCGAACGAGGAAAACCTTTCATAAAAGGTTGGTCTACCATTAGGTCCCTATCACTCAGTGAAGACAATGCAGAGACTGGTGCAGTGGGAAAGCGGACCTTCAGATTGAACAACTAATAAGTGAAAATGTCGAGGATTCACATGCTGTCGTACATAGCTATGGATTTGTGCAACGCGGTAGGAATGAAATGTTAGAAATATAGAAAAGGAAAGAGGTTATAATAGATCATAAAGGTCAAGTGAGTGAGCAAGTCCAGAAACAAAATACAAATGCAATATTTGGTATAATAAAAGATAATTGCACTTATAGGAAGTGATAGTCAAATTGTATAAAACTTTAGTTAGACTTAGATTGGAGTTTTGTGTACAGGTGGGGAGTCCTTATCGTAGAGGAGATATACAAATATTGGAAAGGATACCAAAAAGATCGACACAATTGATAGTGGGATTCCGGAATTATAGTTATGAGTTACGACTCAGAAACACCGGCCTACGCTGTCTAGAAAAGAAATGAATTCGAGGTGATTTAAATACAGGGTTACGTGTGGTACCGGGAAAATGACCGCTGAGAAAATGGCAATGGAAAATGACCGCAAAACTGCCCGACATACGAGGAACAGAGAGAGCAGATGTGGCCATCACCAGTGGCAACACTAGACAAGCTCTATGGCAGTGTCGACAGCCTCAGGATGACCGCTGCTTTTTTCGAAAAAATAAAGGTTGATGTCTGACTGCGTACGATGAAGAAGAAGAAGAAATACAGGGTTATAAGATAATCAAATGAAAGGATACATTTTGCCATAATAAATTTTGTAAAGTACAGTCGCCTACTCGAACAAAGGGCACAGTCACAAATTAGTTAAAGAAAAGTCCAAATTAGAAACTAGGAAATATTTTGTTGTCAGTGAGTGATGAATGCGTAGAATGCATTGCCACATGAACAAATTGAGTCAATTAATGCATTCAAAAATAAATTGGATTCGCTTATATTTATTTTCAGATCAATGGAAGTATAAGAAACTGGTTGTAGACATATTCTGCAGAGTCTTCTTAACCAGTCTAAAGAAGTTAAGTTAAGTTAAACTGGTTGGGGTTTCTCTGCTAGAGGGAGAGACAATGTTCTTGCTGCGAAGTATGATGATGTAGATCGAGGCAGTGACTTCAACTCTCAGGGACATTTTTTAATGGAATCAGTAGTCTATATATCTCAATCCTTACTTCGAAAGGTCTAGAAGGGCTGGTTGTGGTATGGGTGGGTAGTGGACTTCAGGAACATGTGTGGATCTACTGTATGGCCATGCTGGAGTTTGAGTGAGCCACAGAGAGCTGACATACTGGCCTGGGATCAAGATGCTGACCAGCGCATGAGCTGCAGTGGTCAGCGTCCCATAGCTGACTGCTAGTGTCAGGGCCAGCGAACCAGAGCTGCAAAGACCCTTCTACACCTCCAAGTGGTGATCCTGGTTAACAGACTGCTGAGAGGGACTGATAACATGTGGGTCTGCCCGGGGCTGCAATGATATGAATTCTTTGAAAGAGAACAGAACAGTTTTCATGAGCATTTATTAGTAGACATTTGCACGAGTTAAGAATCCTCGAGACGAATAAACCGGTCAATATAAATGTTCTTGTATGAGTTCTTGTACTCTTAATTAGCGGTTCTCAACTATTTAATTTCTCGTAAACTTTTGAGCGGCCACACACAAAGAAGTTATTGTTGTTGTTTAATTGCTCACAATGAGTATGTTCTAACGCGACGTCCTGGTCAGTATGTCGTGCCTGACCGGAATAGCGTCTCAGTTTCCCTACACAAAGAAGTTAGAAAGTGCCGTTGTCATGACAACAATGTCCATTTACTTAGCATACCTGTTTTATGTTTATGTCTACCCAGCTATAGACAGTAAACTTACTTTGTTAGAGTGAAAAGGAAGGAAACTCATCACCCTAACTCACAAAAAAACACACAATAACTTTGTTAAAAAATCCCTAACACTTCATCCCTAACGGTAAGTGAGGGAGTACCTCAAATGCCCCCCCCCCCCCCCCCCTTTCCATCCTAGACCAGACATTGACAACCGTTTTTTGTATTCTTGTATTCGTGTAGACTCCGCCTTTTTTCGAGGCTACACCATTTAAATAATTAGTTTTTTTTGGAAATAGTCATTATTGATAGCATGCAACAAACAACAACACATTCCAACAAACGTATACAAATTACAGATCAACATTATGCAGCATTCCCCGTAGCAGAACGCCGATCTCATAACATCAGATCGATCAGACTCCATCATTGGCGTGCTCTCCAGCCTCTGTCACCGTCACCCTCAGAACGCCTTCAATGTCTTGTTTCCAGCTTCTCATTGGACTGCTTATGCCTCGCTTGTCAGGTACCATACCCCCAGTATCGATCGAATGTTCTAGACCATTGTGACGTTTGATGTGGTCGACTTATGTTAATTTCCTAGACGTAATGTTGTTTAAAATCTAGTTTTTGTTCAAAATCTAGCTCACTTGGGATTTCAATTGTTTAAAATATAGTTTTGTTCAAAGTCCAGCTGATTTAGGATTTCTACGTTTAAAATTTAGTTTTGTTCGATGTCCAGCTGATTTAGGATTTCTATGTTTAAAATCTAGTTTTGTTCAATTTCTAGCTGATTTAGGATTTCTATGTTTAAAATCTAGTTTTGTTCAATGTCTAGCTGATTTAGGATTTCTATGTTTAAAATCTAGTTTTGTTCGATGTCTAGCTGATTTAGGATTTCTGTGTTTAAAATCTAGTTTTGTTCAATTTCTAGCTGATTTAGGATTTCTATGTTTAAAATCTAGTTTGGTTCAATGTCTAGCTGATTTAGGATTTCTGTGTTTAAAATCTAGTTTTGTTCAATGTCTAGCTGATTTAGGATTTCTATGTTTAAAATCTAGTTTTGTTCGATGTCCAGCTTATTTAGGATTTCTATGGTTTTCTTTCTCGCTATCCTTGGTATTTTGAGCACCTTTCTGTAGAATTTTGGCTCTTCCTTAGTGTTTCTATGGTTGTCCATGTCTCGCACACATATGTCGCCACTAGGAAATTGCAAGTACCTAGGATCTGTATTTTTGTCAGTTTATTAGTATTCAACCATAAGTTTTTGATTATAATTATTTATAAATGCGTAGTTAATGATAATTAATGGGGATTCCGTGGCGAAGTGGTTAAGCCGTCGGTCTCGTGATCAGATGATGCTCCGAACTCCGCCGTCTTTTTCCGGGTGCTTGATGTGGAGTTCCCTACATCTCATAGTCGCCCCCTAGTCGTCTTGTCCTTGACTTGCCACTGGGATCGGGTGGCTTGAGACGAGAGAGTGAGGATAAAAATTAACGCTAAAATACTAAAAATAGCGCTAGCAAAATTAATTATGCCATCATCATCTACGATGGACGGCGACCTTTTCCTTAAAGAAAGTTAATGATAGTTTTATTTTTAACTGAGCTGAATTCCTGACTTTTGGTTTTTAGTAAAGCAAGACTGCTTGAATTCGTGTCTGTCCATCGCCATGAGGTACCATGATGGTCCAAGGGCATAATGCAGATCATCACGTTAGTGGCGACCGGGCGACCGGTTGTAGTTCTATGCTCACCAGAACGACACCATCCTCGTCCATCTATCGTCAGTCACGAGGACCACATGGGTGGCCCCTCTGTACTTTCGTATTGATGGCGAGTCGACGGCATCCAGGAGCTCTGTTTGGTGGTGGATGTCGCCGTTGTGGATGTAGTCTCTAAAGGAAATATTTAGGACGCTTCATCCTATCGCTCTATTGGTAGCACGGGGCGTCTCTGCGTCACGCTACTGAAAGTGTGACCCCTGGTCATCTGCTGGAGTATCAGTTTAATGCGGCTGAAGCTGAGCCAACCCGTCGCTTCCTTGCGAGATATCTAATTATCAATTTTTCCCGCTGTTGTTGATTCCATTAGCTATTTAGACATTCGAGTATGTCTTGACACTTCTGATCGACTTATTTTCCCCTGCTTCCCTGGAGGGCAGATAACGTTTCAATAGACATTACATCTTCTTTCTATCAGTGCTCAAGGGAACCGACGCGTCTACTTTATTCCGTTTAACTACTGTTTTTTATTTCACAGTTATCGAATGATGTCGCGACTGCTGTGTGCGTCAGATGACTGCTTGGTGAAGTCCTTGTTCGCTGCAACAGGATTATCATTCACTGTGATGTTCAGCGAAGATGGGCCCTTGTTGACGGTTTGGAGTTTCGAAACATAGAGTAAAAATAACAAACATCTGTTACTTAAGCCCGTTCAGGGTTTGGTAGCGGCAGATTGAGAACGAACGAAGCCAAGCCAAGCCAAGAACAAACATCAATAACGAAAAAAGTAGTCTTTCATCACCGGGTGCTTGCACAGCATGAAGAGGTATACAAAAAGGTGGTATAACAATGTCACTAATATGAAACTGTTGGAAAGAAGCGGGCAGGTATCAATGGAGCATGCCAGGAGGTGTTAGATATGTTTTGGACTAATATTTGGAATCCTGGTATTCAAACAGGCATGTTAATGTCTGCTGCCCGGTAGCCGAAGACCTCGGCTCTACGTAGTGGGTATTTAATAACTTCCTGCAGCTTACACGGCCTGGGGGAAGGACAAATAATTCGGGTAAATTTTTAACTAGAGCTTTATAATTTTGTCTAGGCAGCGGCCGTTAAGTTTACTCTTTTCGATTTCTAATTGACAAAGGATTTTTAACGTGCTCAACATTGAAAACGGTAGTCCGATCTCACTACACAGAGATCAGAAGAATTTTTACCAGAAGCTTCTTGTGAAAAAATATCGGTCTCCATCGTGATTGGAACCAGAGACCTCCGGCATCCAAGACAGATCCCTTACCTCAAAACCACTGTCACAATAGTCAAATCAATCAGAGAGGAGACGGCGTGGCCTAGTGGTTAAGTGGCACGGCTCACAACCGGAAGGTGTTGGGTTCGATCCCTATCACAGCACCGGCCGTTACCCCGGGGAAGCAAACCCTTAGAAAATTCAGGAGGAAGCAGATCCTTACATAAAATGCATGCTGAAGTCGGATACACTGGACCGACAGGCGCAAAATAGAAACCACAGTGCAAAGCACACCGCCCTGTGGATTATAGAAATAAGCCGAACGCAAAAAAAAAAAAATCAATCAGAAAGCCTCCAACAGTAACACAAGACGATTACCATAAGATAAACAGACAAGAACAAACTGCTGTGCTGCGTCTTAGAACAGGACACAACCGACTCCGCAGCCACATGTGTACACAATTGAAGATTGACAACTCAGCTGCGTGTACATGCGGACAAGCATCTAAGACCACAGAGCACATACTACAAAACTGACCTCAATATGATGTAAAGATAAAACCTCTTTGGCCCATAAAAATAACACTGGAAGAGAAACTTTATGTATCTATATTGGAACTTCAAAAGACAGTAATGTGTATACAAGACACAATCCATACACCGGTCAATACGTCATGATATCGTCCAAAGATTTACCATCTGGGATGAAAAGAGGCATGCCTTCGCAAGATGAATCCAGAAAGGCAAAGCTTTAATTTAAAAAAAAACAACACCAACAAATAACCAAACTGAACCTAACGTTTACGGCAATGCGTACCTCAGACTGAGAACCCTTGCACAAAAAACATTGCGCGAAAGCGGCCTGTGTTATTAAGTCGACAGAATAATAACCATAACCCCTGGCTGTCAGTTGGACAGCCTTGGAGCAGTAATGTGTTGGTTTTAAAACAGACAACTGCACATTCATAACTTCTACTTGGAGTCGTTAAACGAGGAATGTGCTAAACATTCAGATAACATTATTTCGTGACTTTGTCGTATAACGCAAGTTATGAAGACACTGCGTCGTGTATGAACTTAGGCGCTGTGCCAAGACAACAACTTGTGGAGAAAGTCATTTCGTTGTTCGAAGAGGTTTGTTTTCAGCATAATTTTATTTCGCATTTTAATTTTAAGTAGTTTGTTCATGTAAGCCTTGTTCTTGGTGTGGGTTTTTTGTGTACGCTTTTCTGCTGGTTTTTTAGTGTATTTTTAAATTGAACATTGAAGAATATTTAGTTTCCACGTGATAGTCGGGTACGTGTATATCAGAGACAAGAGTAAGGTCATTATCACAAGGTGAGCATTTCATAAGGGGAGACACAGTGCGGTCAGTATAACCTCTAGGGTAGAAGACTATTTGTAACAGAGGCGAAAATAGGTCCACTGGCACTTCGAGAGTTGTCTAGAGACGGATAACAATGTGATGCAACCGATCTTTTGCTAGAAGGTTCCACAACTCAAAACGTTGTACATACTCACTTGTGAAATCGGAGTCGTCTTCTGGGATTGAAAATTAAGATTTGGTTCCAGGCCCTGACTGAGGAGCTCTATAACCATGGCATCATGAATGAGTAGAATAAATAGAAGAAGTATATCGTTTTGCAGGATGAATACACAACGACGACTTCAATTCACATTAATTACTGAGCAAGTGTTTTGAATCCTTCACACTAAAGTGAAAAACGTTTAGACCATGTCTCTTGAACAGACGAGAAGAAATGAGAGATATATACGACACAGTGTGGGCTACGGGCTCTGGTGCAGGTTTGCATTTGGTCATAATTCTAACCCAGTTATAAATCTTATTTTCTTCATAACGTTAATCGGCATAGCAATCTTATTTTCTTCTTAATGTTGATCCATCTATAAATCTTATTTTCTTCTTAATGTTGATCCATCTATAAATCTTATTTTCTTCTTAATGTTGATCCATCTATAAATCTTATTTTCTTCTTAATGTTGATCCATCTATAAATCTTATTTTCTTCTTAATGTTGATCCATCTATAAATCTTATTTTCTTGTTAATGTTAATCCACATATAAATCTTTTTTTTATCATAACGTTAATTCCCCCCCCCCCTCCCCCTCTCATCTTATCTTCACAAAATTGTAAGCCACTTAAAAATCTTATGCCCCGTGTAGGTTCTGGGGCTATTTAACAAGGAACAAAGAATAGGCCGATGTACCCATTTAATAAAATTCAACTAAATAGGGTTGGGCATGAGGCCAAACCATCCTAACGTTGAAATAGTATTATTACAGAAACCATGACTACGTGGAACCATTTTGTAATTGTAATGACATCTACTCATGTATGCCTTAGAAAATATGCACCATTTACTTATATTATCCCAGTTCAGCCGAGTTCATCCCATGACCTTTTGAGTTCGTTGGGGCACACCACACAATGCTGCGGCATCTCTCTCTGTCTGTGGTTGGTTTTTGTGCCTTCTTGGATCGTAGGTTAGTCCATTCAAAGATGTTATCTTCCCATCGTCTTCTCGTATGTCCCCCCCCCGCCCCCACCCCCCCCCCTTTCCGCCTGCCTTGGACTGTGTGCTGTGTTAGCGCATTTCCAAGGGCATTGGAACCTCGAGGCGGGGCTCTATCAAATCAGCTTTCTCGAGAGATCGACGTAAGTTCCACTTACATTGTCGATTCTACGTCGTACTTCTTCATTTGTGATACGGTCTTTGTAGATGATATTTAGAAGTCTTCTAAAACATCTCGTCTCTTTGGCCTGGATTCTTCTCGGGAAGTCTGCCGTCCGTTTCACAGGGGAAGAGAACAATCGAAAGAACCAGTCAGCGCATTGGTCTGACCTTCATGGTGAGGGACAGTCGTCTATCTTTCCATCTAGGTTTCAATCGTGCAATCGCTGCTCTTGTTTGAGCTATTCTGACCAGGACCTCTGGTTTTTATCTATCTCTGATCGTTTAACTTAACTTAGTCTTTATACTGGTTTAGAAGATTAATCAAAGTCTGTATACAACCAGTTACATGTGCATTACCCTACTCTAAAAGCTATGCGTATCCAGTCTATTCTTAAATGCATTAACTGTCCATGTCTCCACTACCTTCTCGGGTAATGCATTCTAACCATTCACAACTCTCTGACTACAAAAATATTTCATAGTATCCAATCTGGACCTTTCTTTAGTTAATTTGTATCTGTGCCCTCTTGTTCTCGTTGATGGTTGTATTTTGAAAAACTTGTTAGTCTAATTTATCCGTTTCTCTGATCATCTTATAAACTTGTATGAAGCCATCTCGAATTCTTCTCATTTCTAAACACTGTAGGCCGGTTTGTCTGAGTCTTTCCTCGTAACTGTAATTCTGGAATCCCACTGTCAGCTTTGTCGCTCTTTTTTGTATTCTTTCCAGCATGTTTATTTCCCCTCTATGATAAGGACTCCACACCTGTACACAGTACTCCAATCTAGGTCTAACTAAAGCTTTATACAGTTTGACGATCACTTCCTTACTCTTACATGTAATATTTATTGTTATCATCCCTAACATTGCATTTGCCTTATTCACTGTTACCTGGACTTGGTCACTCACTTTACCTGTATGATCTATTATAACTCATAGGTCCCTTTTTTATCTATCATTCTAATATTGTTCTCACCCATCCTGTAATTATGTTCCATATTGCATCTACCCATGTGAATGACTGTATATTTATCTACTTTAAACTCAATTTGCCATCTCCCAGACCAGTCTCGAATTTTTTCTAAATTCGACATCAATATATCTACTTCTGCTATAGATCAGACACTCCTACATAGTTTTGTGTCGTCCTCAAATTTTGCAATCATAGATCCTATATCAATATCCAAATCGTTTATATATATATATATATATATATATATATATATATATATATATATATATATATATATATATATATATATATATAAAACAATATTGGTCCCAAACCGAGCCCTGTGGCACTCCACTTTTCACTTCACCCCACACAGAGTACTCCTTATTTATGCCCACCCTCTACCTTCTTCCCGTTAACCAACTTTCAATCCATTCGGCAACTTCCCCACATATTCCTTGTTATTCTAACTTTCTAAATAACCTTCGATGAGATACTCTATCAAATGCCCAGATACTCGAAGCAGTTCACTGTTTAAAGCTCCTCTCCGTTTGCTTTGATCATAGCTCTCATTCCGTCAGTGTTGCTGGACATCTTCTTTATCTTTTCTGAGGTTTCTCCCCACGCTTTAACCCTGGGCTGTTACATCCAGTCTTCAGATTAATTCCAGAAGTTCTGTCTCCGTCCCCGCCAGCCCGTCAATGTCATCAGCAAAGCGTAAGTTGGTAAAAGTTCGATCCCCTATTCTGATGGCACCAACATGATCTTCAAGGGTGTAACTTATGCTAGGAACATGCTGAATAAGTTATGTAATATAAATCCCTGAGTAAGAAACAAGGGGACATAGCTTAATTAGTCAACTTCAGAATGATTTCCTGTCAGTCTAGTTATGTGTGGAACCAGTAACACACTTTACATAAATTTCTTCATCCGTAAAGTCCTGGCTAGATTCTGCCAACCGTATCATTTCATGTAGGCGGGTAAACATGTCAGCGGTTCTCCATCGTCTTTTCCTGAACCCGTGAGGCAAGCGAGCTGTTCATTTGTATGTTCCCAGATTTATAATATTTTGAGAGCTATATTTAGAGATAACTTTCGAGCCAAAAGGTTATCTTCACTCACTTGGAGGGATTGCGTGGAATACAGAATCTTGAAGAGCAGTCTTCATAACTCGGGTTTTAAATGAGGGAGGAAGGGGGTGAGGGGTGGGAGTGGGAGAAGAGTGGGGGAGGATTTGGGGTGGCAGTTGGGTTTGGTGATATTTTGGTTTGTTATGAACGGGATCAAGATGATCTGCAGTGCATGAGTTGGAGCGGTCAGTGACCCATAGCTGTCAAGACCTTTCTACTCCTCCATGCGATGATCCTGGATAACAGGTTGCAACAGAGTAGACTGGCTAAGGAGATATGATTGAAGAGGGAAGCCAACCCGGTACCCGAAAATCCCTGCTGAAGTCGGATGTGTCGGACCCAAAGATGCAAATATCGCATTATAGCTGTTAACTACGTCACAACACATTCCGTTCTCCAGACAACATCCTGCTACTTACAAAGCCCTGTTCAGGGCATGGTAGCGGGAGATTGAGAACGTTCAGGGCTGGGAGCGGGAGATTGGGAACGTCCAGGGCTGGGAGCGGGAGATTAAGAACGTTCAGGGCTGGGAGCGGGAGATTGAGAACGTCCAGGGCTGGGAGCGGGAGATTGAGAACGTTCAGGGCTGGGAGCGGGAGATTGGGAACGTTCAGGGCTGGGAGCGGGAGATTGAGAACGTTCAGGGCTGGGAGCGGGAGATTGAGAACGTTCAGGGCTGGGAGCGGGAGATTAAGAACGTTCAGGGCTGGGAGCGGGAGATTGAGAACGTCCAGGGCTGGGAGCGGGAGATTGAGAACGTTCAGGGCTGGGAGCGGGAGATTGAGAACGTCCAGGGCTGGGAGCGGGAGATTAAGAACGTTCAGGGCTGGGAGCGGGAGATTGAGAACGTCCAGGGCTGGGAGCGGGAGATTGAGAACGTTCAGGGCTGGGAGCGGGAGATTGAGAACGTTCAGGGCTGGGAGCGGGAGATTAAGAACGTTCAGGGCTGGGAGCGGGAGATTAAGAACGTTCAGGGCTGGGAGCGGGAGATTGAGAACGAACGAAGAAGAAAAAGAAGTTATGAAACATTATTTTTTTAAAACATCTTCAAATACTTTTTTGAACTGTAACCCACAAAGGTCAGAGAATAACAGGGAATCAAAAGAACACCTTACAAAGAACATGTGACTGTAGTCTTCTTCTTAGTCGCTCCTCTTCTACCTTTGGGCTTAAGGGGTGTAGATGACCTATTTGTATGTGCTTGCAATCGATTGGGCAGACAAACAAGCGATTAGCCTGTTGTGTATTTTGGACGATTGAGGGATCGGGCCGCCGTCCTTTTGGCCTTGATGCAGGTCACTATTTGGTCAAGTCTTCCCGTAACCAGTGAGGTCATTGGGGCACACATGAAGACACCCACACAAAGCCACGCCATCCCTCTCTATCAGCGGCCGCTGCCTGTGCTCCCTCTCGTCGGAGATTAGTCCGTTCTTTTAAGTTATCCTCCCATCTCTGTTATGGATGACCTCTTCGTAGCCCACCTTGCACCTCTCCGTGCAGGATCGTATTTGCAGGACCGTTTGATATCGATATGTGGCCGTACCAAGCGAGATCCCATCTATTCGGGAGGAAAATAGTTACCGTTAGTGGTCGTCCGTTCAACAATTAACTATCAGACTGTTCTTTTCCATTTAACGTTTCAGAGCGAACATCTCTCTCTTTCTCTCTCTCTCTCTCTCTCTTTCTCTGTCTATCTTTCTTTCTTTCTCTCTCTCTTTTTCTCTCTCTTCTCTTTCTCGCTCTCTCTTTATCTATTTTATCTCTCTCTTTCTCTCTCTCTCTCTTTCTCTCTTTCTCTTTCTCTTTCTCTTTCTCTCTCTCTCTCTCTTTCTCTCTCTCTTTCTCTCTCTCGCTCCTTCTCTCTCTCATTCTCTTTTCTTCTCTTTCTCTCTCTTCCTCTTTCTCTCTCTCTTCCTCTCTGTCTTTCACTCTCTCTCTCCCTCTCTCCCTCTCTCTCTCTCTCTCTCAATCGAATGTCTGCATGAGACTAGATTTCAAATTCCTTCTCTAATCCTTCAAAGAGCCATTCCCATAATGACCTACTACACCAGACATACCAACAAGGGACATAACTCAGGAACACGCTGTGTAACTGTCACATGGGTCTAGAACAGACCTGGAATTCTCCCTGCCAGTACATCTGCATATCTAACGTGACAAACACACATGAATGCTGCAGAAGAACACTGTAGAACTTTGCCTTGTTTGCATTTCATTTTAAAAGACCCACTGCCACTGGTATCAATGTGTCTACAAGCGTTTTACTGCGTGAACCATTCTGGTACAATGATAGGGTTCAAGCCTTCATGTCGCGCTCGAGGCCTGAACAAGGAGCAAATATACTGCCTTATCAGTTATTGCTTTTCTATATTTGCTTACTCGGAATAATTGGTGCTATATAGACACAAACGGATTATACGTATACAGATGAACAAATACACACACACACACATACACACATATACAAACACACACACACACATATATATAATAGACAGAAGGACTTACAGACAGACAGCCAAACAGATGGGTTGACATATAGATAGATAGAAAGATATATAAATGTATAAATGGATAGATAGATAAATATATAGATATATAGATATATTAGATAGGCATATAGATAGGCATATAAATTATAGATGTGTAGATAGGTAGATAAATAGATAGATAGATAGACAGACAGATATATATATATAGATAGATATATATATATATATATATTAAGATAGATAGATAGATAGATAGATAGATAGATAGATAGATAGATAGATAGATAGATAGATAGATAGGTAGATAGATAGATAGATAGATAGATAGATAGATAGATAGATAGATAGATAGATAGATAGATAGATAGATAGATAGATAGATAGATAGATAGATAGATAGATAGATAGATAGATAGATAGATAGATAGATGACAACAAAAAACAGTAACGAAAGCAAACGCCGAACTGTAAAGAGTTTACTAAAAGCCAAGTGTGTGAATGTTAGGATTCACTAAAAGCCAAGTGTGTGAATGTTAGGATTCACTAAAGGCCAAGTGTGTGAATGTTAGGATTCACTAAAGGCCAAGTGTGTGAATGTTAGGATTCACTAAAAGCCAAGTGTGTGAATGTTAGGATTCACTAAAGGCCAAGTGTGTGAATGTTAGGATTCACTAAAAGACAAGTGTGTGAATGTTAGGATTCACTAAAAGCCAAGTGTGTGAATGTTAGGATTCACTAAAGGCCAAGTGTGTGAAAATTAGGATTAACTAAAGGCCAAGTGTGTGAATGTTAGGATTAACCAAATGCCAAGTGTGTGAATGTTAGGCTTAACTTTCAAATCTAATGAAATATAATACACAAAGAAACGCATAGAGCTCTATATTCCCTTAATTTCTCCTCTTTAATCCCATGTGGGAAAAATGTCCATTTGTATTTACTTGCAATCGAGTGTGCAGACATACACGGGATTGACCTGTTCTCTATGTATGTATCTATCTACACGGTTGAAATGTGCAGTTTTGTGAACATTGATCGTTTCAACACGCAAATAGCGTTTCTCAATGCATATCCAATATCCATGATTCGATTAGAAAACTGAAACTACTGCTAGTGGGTAATCTATATATTCGCTATCGTGTTTGACTGCCATCGTGAATATCCGTTTGCTTTTCTATCCTTTTTTTTTGGAACCGTTATTCCTCTGGCTCAAGCCTGAAGACTTGGGCAGCCATTTTCCCTGGCTCTAGCAGGGAGACGGAGGCAGTTATTTCATGTTTGAGTTGGCTATCTGGTGTAACATTTGAACAAATAGTTGGAGGACAGAATAGAGACCCTTGAAATATGGATGCACAGAAGAACGGGTCTTGTTTCGGGGATAGCACAATGCAAATACAATTTTTGTAAGAGATGATAAATTGGAGTAAAAATACTGAACGACATACACATTAAGCAAATAACATATTTTGGACATATTCTTCGTCTTCTTTTTGTTTGTTCTCAAACTGCCACTACCAAGACATGAAAAGCGCCTTGCAAGTAGCAACTCTGGTACTCTGGGATGTATTAGGTATGTCCATCACTCTTCTCACCTCGCTCTGTTCTATTTGAGTCTGTCCTACAGTCACAACTTGCACAACTATCAATCGCGCCCTCAGGGTGAGACCCTAGCTTCTGAGAGCGCACAAACCTAGCATAGGTACATACAGACGCCCACATACATCAAAGCACTGGTTTATGCGTCTTAATATCGCCCAATTGACTACGGTCTGGGGTGGAATAGGCGCGCCTCCGTCAGTAGAAACTAGTGAGGCAAACACGTACAATAAAAAAAAATAAAAAAGTATGTAGTCTGGAGAACGGAATGAGTTGTGTCGTAATTTACAGCTTGACTGTGATATTTGCACATTTCGGTCCGACACATCCGACTTCAGCATGGCATTTTCAGGTCCCAGGTTAGCCTTCCCTATTTGACCCCTTCTCCTTAGCCAGTCTGCCATGTTGCAGCCTGTTATCCAGGATCACTACGTGCAGGTAGAGAAGAGTTTTGACAGCTCTGGATCGCTGGCCCCTGACGCCAGCAGTCAGCTTTGGGTCGATGGCCTCTGACGCCAGCAGTCAGCTTTGGGTCGCTGGCCCCTGACGCCAGCAGTCAGCTCGGGATTGCTGGCCTCTGACACCAGCAGTCAGCTCTGGGTCGCTGGCCCATGACGCCAGCAGTCAGCCCTGGGTAACTGGCCATTGACGCCAGCAGTCAGCTCTGGCCCATGACGCCAGCAGTCAGCCCTGGGTCGCTGGCCCCTGACGACAGCGGTCAGCCCTGGGTCGCTGGCCCCTGACGCCAGCATACAGCCCTGGGTCGCTGGCCCCTGACGCCAGCAGACAGCTCTGGGTCGCTGGCCCCTGACGCCAGCAGACAGCTTTGGGTCGCTGGCCCCTGACGCCAGCAGACAGCTTTGGATGGCCGGCCCCTGACGCCGGTAGTCAGCCTTGGGTCGCAGACCCCTGACGCCAGCAGTCCGCTTTGGGTCGCAGATCCTTGACGCCATGTACTGTTAGGATTCTTGATCCTCCGACTTATCTAGAGTATAGTATGGCCATTGGCACTCCCTTATTCGCTGTCTTTCCTCCATAACAGTTACCGGCGAGGTACCTATTTACCGTTGGATGAACTGGTGCCGGTCGGTAACAGGAGTTGAGCTTCATATCTTTGTCAGGACACGCTAGTGCTCTTTCAGTACACGAAGTAGGTGAACTCTTTTATGGCATTTCTTCTTCTTCTTCTTCTTCTTCTTCTTCTTCTTCTTCTTCTTCTTCTTCTTCTTCTTCTTCTTCGTACGCTGTCAGATGTTGAGAATAAAATTTGTTCAAAGAAAGCAGCGGTCATCCTGAGGCTATCGGCGCTGGGATAGAGCTTGACTAGTGTTAGCGCTGGTTACGGGCACATATGCTTTCTCGAGTACCATCTATTCAATAAACAAAAGATATGTGCTACTGACGAAAGCACCTGTGGTAGTGGGGAAATGACCCCCGAGCATCTGCTGCAAAATTGCCCGACATGCGAGGACCAGAAAGCTCAGTCGGTTGCGGCCTGTGCGAAGTCTGAAAACCACGACCTGCTCTGTTTTGTTTAACTGGCAGTAAGCATCATTTTTACGTGTAACCAGTATGCTCTGTTTCCCATTTGGCCATGTTTCGGGCTCTAATAAACATTTTGAACTCGTTGTAGGTCACACTTGAATCTGGTTGTGGTAATCTTCCACCGTCTTTATCCAGTCTGTGCGTCTTCTCATTGCCTAGAATGTTAGAGGGGGATGATACCTACTGTACTACGACTCTTCTGGGTTTAGACTGATGACAAATTCGACAGAGTACTGATCTTATATCTTTTCATACTAATCTGTTATTTTTTCTTTCTCTTCAGAGATGTACAATCAGAGACATATAGACTTCCAGAACTGACCACACTGTGTGAAAACTGATTAATCAAGTAACACGATATTTAACCACCTGAAAAGACACTGCATTACATTTGTCTTAATTGTAAATTAACCAGGCATACGTTCCAACAGAAATGGATTCGGCAGATGTGAAGCGTCGGATATCATTGACTACCCGAAATAATGACGAATGGCTGCAGATTCAGAGAAACACTTTTACAAACTGGGTTAACGAAGGCCTTAAGTCCAGAGGGATCGTTATTGAGGACTTAAGGACAGATTTATCAGATGGAGTCAACTTGGTGGCTTTGGTGGAGGCATTGACACGACATAAGTAAGTACAGCGTGATGGATGTGTTTTCTGATATTAATGCAATATCATCAATAACACACAATCAATATCACACAATAAATGGCACACAATTAATATCACACTATCAATAATACATAGACCAATAACACACAACCTATATCACATAGATCAATAACACACAATCAATATCACACAATCAATAACGCACAATCAATATCACACAATCAATACCACATAAATCAATAACACACAATCAATATCAAACAATCAGTAACACATAAATCAATAACACACAATCAATATCACACAATCAAACAGAAAGAAAGAAAATAATTTTAAAAAACTCGTGGTGTTGCATTCTGTGCCTTTCACTTATTTATTTGTTCACCTTCTTCGTCATCTCCAGAGGTCGTCCTATTAAAGAGGGTTCTAGTTTACAGCGAGGATGCGATATCTGCACATTTCGGCCGGACACATCCGATTTCAACTGGCTTTTTCGAAACCAAGTTTGCCTTCTCATTACGGTCTCTAATCTCTTAGCCAGACTACACTAGAGCAGCCTGTTTCCAGGGCCGTAGCTTCGAGACAGAATAATGTCTTAGTCAGCTCTGGTTCGTTGACCCTGATACAAGTGGCCAACATGATTGTCTCCCGTTATATATGTTATTTTTATCATACCCCTGATGTCACACAATCAAAAACTATACCATCGACATCACACCATCAATATCATACCATTCGTTTCATAACTTCGATGTCACGTCATCAATATCACACAATCAATATCACACAATCAATATCGGTAATGGTATATGTTATTACGTATACTAATTGGTTCATGTACTATCATTTCTTGCTCGGCCCACTTTGAACTGCTACTATGTGCCATACCGTATTTACCCATTCTCCACTCTTCTTGCTTAAATTGCTGCTTCCTTGCATTTCGTATACTACTTGTCTTTATTTTTGTGTGTGATTTTTTTCTTTTTTTTTTCTTAGCCCCTGACGAAAGCCTTGTGGTAGTAACGTCAGTTTCCTCTTGTTTCTATCCAAGTGCGGTAACTGAGGCATACTTGTGCATGTTTGCATCCACTAAAATAACTTTTCTTAGTAAACCGTATCAGTTCTACAGAACGACCAAGTGAAGAGAATGGTTTACAATTCATCCGGTACTGTCTTTTTCTTGATCTGGCTACATTCTAGTCTTCTGTCTCTCACACACTTTATTAAGTGTTCATCCTAGCTGTCGTTTGGTCATCATGTGGGGTCTGGTTGTTGGTTCCCCTTGCCTTTAGCGGAAGTTGTACGTCTTTCATTCTGTAAATATGATCAAACTGTGAAGATGAAATTGCTCAACTTCTTGGCATACATTCTGGTGAAATAAATGTCGCGTAGAAACCGTGTAACTTTGAAAGTTGTCTTGGAAACAATTCGTCAAATCTGGCACTGCCAACTACCGGGCACAGGGACGGAAAAGGGAGCAATTAATCATCTCTGGGATCGATAGATAGAAAGAAGAAGAAGATGCATTTTATCATCATAATGCTGGTGTAAAGATTCAGATTCATAGTCCCAGAAATGGGGACGGGGTGGGCTAGTGGTTAAGTGGCACGGCTGAAGGTGCTGGGTTCGATCACGGCATCGGCCATTACCTGGGGACGCAAACCCTTAGAAAATGCAGGAGAAAGCAAATCCTTACATAAAATGCATACTGAAGTCGGATGCACTGGGCCTACAGGCGCAAAATAAAAACCACAGTGCAATGCACATCGCCTTGGGGATTAAAGAAATAAGGCGAACGCAAAAAAAAAAAAAATTGTCCCAGAAATAACTGGAGAAAAGTTAAAATAAACTTTTGTCCCTGGAACTCTACCAGAGAAAGGACAGAGAAAAGTTAAAATAAACTTCTGTCCCTGGAACTCAACAAGAGAAAGGACAGAGAAAAGTTAAAATAAACTTCTGTCACTGGAACTCAACAAGAGAAAGGACAGAGAAAAGTTAAAATAAACTTCTGTCCCTGGAACTCAACAAGAGAAAGGACAGAGAAAAGTTAAAATAAACTTCTGTCACTGGAACTCAACAAGAGAAAGGACAGAGAAAAGTTAAAATAAACTTCTGTCCCTGGAACTCAACAAGAGAAAGAACAGAGAAAAGTTAAAATGAACTTCTGTCCCTGGAACTCAACGAGAGAAAGGACAACCCAAGACCGAACTTGTTGGACGGGGATTGTCACTGGCCTATGCCCTGAAAGGAACGAGAGTCATTGAATGATTGATTTTAAATCGAATTCATCAAACGCTTATTCTCATCGTTCCAGCTGGAGCACAGGGGCACTATTACTGTTGATCTCATCGTTCCAGCTGGAGCACGGGGGACACTATTACTTTTGATAGCATCGTTCCAGCTGGATCATGGGGGACACTATTACTGTTGATCTCATCGTAGAAATGACACGCCAAAGCATTTCATTGCTCTTGTGGAAATAATCTATTCACATGTTCAAGTTTCCAGAATAATGCATAACGTACTTGTACATAGTCGCTTTTCCCTGCCATGCACAGCTCGGTGTAGTAGGCATATTCTATCATTTACCGAGTAAAGGAAGACTGACGTCTGGTCAGTCCCAACATACTGATCAGACATGTTAGTCAGGGTCAGACATGTTAGTCAGGGTCAGACATGTTAGTCAGGGTCAGGCAAAATATACTGATCAGACATGTTAGTCAGGGTCAGACATGTTAGTCAGGGTCAGACATGTTAGTCAGGGTCAGGCAAAATATACTGATCAGACATGTTAGTCAGGGTCAGACATGTTAGTCAGGGTCAGACATGTTAGTCAGGGTCAGGCAAAATATACTGATCAGACATGTTAGTCAGGGTCAGACATGTTAGTCAGGGTCAGACATGTTAGTCAGGGTCAGGCAAAATATACTGATCAGACATGTTAGTCAGGGTCAGACATGTTAGTCAGGGTCAGACATGTTAGTCAGGGTCAGGCAAAATATACTGATCAGACATGTTAGTCAGGGTCAGACATGTTAGTCAGGGTCAGACATGTTAGTCAGGGTCAGGCAAAATATACTGATCAGACATGTTAGTCAGGGTCAGACATGTTAGTCAGGGTCAGACATGTTAGTCAGGGTCAGCCAAAATATACTGATCAGACATGTTAGTCAGGGTCAGACATGTTAGTCAGGGTCAGACATGTTAGTCAGGGTCAGGCAAAATATACTGATCAGACATGTTAGTCAGGGTCAGACATGTTAGTCAGGGTCAGACATGTTAGTCAGGGTCAGGCAAAATATACTGATCAGACATGTTAGTCAGGGTCAGACATGTTAGTCAGGGTCAGACATGTTAGTCAGGGTCAGGCAAAATATACTGATCAGACATGTTAGTCAGGGTCAGACATGTTAGTCAGGGTCAGACATGTTAGTCAGGGTCAGACATGTTAGTCAGGGTCAGACATGTTAGTCAGGGTCAGACATGTTAGTCAGGGTCAGACATGTTAGTCAGGGTCAGGCAAAATATACTGATCAGACATGTTAGTCAGGGTCAGACATGTTAGTCAGGGTCAGACATGTTAGTCAGGGTCAGACATGTTAGTCAGGGTCAGGCAAAATATACTGATCAGACATGTTAGTCAGGGTCAGACATGTTAGTCAGGGTCAGACATGTTAGTCAGGGTCAGACATGTTAGTCAGGGTCAGGCATGTTAGTCAGGGTCAGGCATGTTAGTCAGGGTCAGGCAAAATATACTGATCAGACATGTTAGTCAGGGTCAGGCATGTTAGTCAGGGTCAGGCATGTTAGTCAGGGTCAGGCAAAATATACTGATCAGACATGTTAGTCAGCGTCAGACATGTTAGTCAGGGTCAGACATGTTAGTCAGGGTCAGACATGTTAGTCAGGGTCAGACAAAATATACTGATCAGACATGTTAGTCAGGGTCAGACATGTTAGTCAGGGTCAGACATGTTAGTCAGGGTCAGACATGTTAGTCAGGGTCAGACATGTTAGTCAGGGTCAGACATGTTAGTCAGGGTCAGACATGTTAGTCAGGGTCAGACATGTTAGTCAGGGTCAGACATGTTAGTCAGGGTCAGACATGTTAGTCAGGGTCAGACATGTTAGTCAGGGTCAGACATGTTAGTCAGGGTCAGACATGTTAGTCAGGGTCAGACATGTTAGTCAGGGTCAGACATGTTAGTCAGGGTCAGACATGTTAGTCAGGGTCAGACATGTTAGTCAGGGTCAGACATGTTAGTCAGGGTCAGACATGTTAGTCAGGGTCAGACATGTTAGTCAGGGTCAGACATGTTAGTCAGGGTCAGACATGTTAGTCAGGTTCAGACATGTTAGTCAGGGTCAGACATGTTAGTCAGGGTCAGACATGTTAGTCAGGGTCAGACATGTTAGTCAGGGTCAGACATGTTAGTCAGGGTCAGGCAAAATATACTGATCAGACATGTTAGTCAGGGTCAGACATGTTAGTCAGGGTCAGACATGTTAGTCAGGGTCAGGCAAAATTTACTGATCAGACATGTTAGTCAGGGTCAGACATGTTAGTCAGGGTCAGGCAAAATATACTGATCAGACATGTTAGTCAGGGTCAGACATGTTAGTCAGGGTCAGACATGTTAGTCAGGGTCAGGCAAAATTTACTGATCAGACATGTTAGTCAGGGTCAGACATGTTAGTCAGGGTCAGACATGTTAGTCAGGGTCAGACATGTTAGTCAGGGTCAGGCATGTTAGTCAGGGTCAGACATGTTAGTCAGGGTCAGGCATGCTAGTCAGGGTCAGACATGTTAGTCAGGGTCAGACATGTTAGTCAGGGTCAGACATGTTAGTCAGGGTCAGACAAAATATACTGATCAGACATGTTAGTCAGGGTCAGACATGTTAGTCAGGGTCAGACATGTTAGTCAGGGTCAGACATGTTAGTCAGGGTCAGACATGTTAGTCAGGGTCAGACATGTTAGTCAGGGTCAGACATGTTAGTCAGGGTCAGACATGTTAGTCAGGGTCAGACATGTTAGTCAGGGTCAGACATGTTAGTCAGGGTCAGACATGTTAGTCAGGGTCAGACATGTTAGTCAGGGTCAGACATGTTAGTCAGGGTCAGACATGTTAGTCAGGGTCAGACATGTTAGTCAGGGTCAGACATGTTAGTCAGGGTCAGACATGTTAGTCAGGGTCAGGCATGTTAGTCAGGGTCAGACATGTTAGTCAGGGTCAGACATGTTAGTCAGGGTCAGACATGTTAGTCAGGGTCAGACATGTTAGTCAGGGTCAGACATGTTAGTCAGGGTCAGACATGTTAGTCAGGGTCAGACAAAATATACTGATCAGACATGTTAGTCAGGGTCAGACATGTTAGTCAGGGTCAGACATGTTAGTCAGGGTCAGACATGTTAGTCAGGGTCAGACATGTTAGTCAGGGTCAGACAAAATATACTGATCAGACATGTTAGTCAGGGTCAGACATGTTAGTCAGGGTCAGACATGTTAGTCAGGGTCAGACATGTTAGTCAGGGTCAGACATGTTAGTCAGGGTCAGACATGTTAGTCAGGGTCAGACAAAATATACTGATCAGACATGTTAGTCAGGGTCAGACATGTTAGTCAGGGTCAGACATGTTAGTCAGGGTCAGACATGTTAGTCAGGGCCAGACATGTTAGTCAGGGTCAGACATGTTAGTCAGGGTCAGACATGTTAGTCAGGGTCAGACATGTTAGTCAGGGTCAGACATGTTAGTCAGGGTCAGACAAAATATACTGATCAGACATGTTAGTCAGGGTCAGACATGTTAGTCAGGGTCAGACATGTTAGTCAGGGTCAGACATGTTAGTCAGGGTCAGACATGTTAGTCAGGGTCAGACATGTTAGTCAGGGTCAGACATGTTAGTCAGGGTCAGACATGTTAGTCAGGGTCAGGCATGTTAGTCAGGGTCAGACATGTTAGTCAGGGTCAGGCATGTTAGTCAGGGTCAGACATGTTAGTCAGGGTCAGACATGTTAGTCAGGGTCAGACATGTTAGTCAGGGTCAGACATGTTAGTCAGGGTCAGGCATGTTAGTCAGGGTCAGACATGTTAGTCAGGGTCAGGCATGTTAGTCAGGGTCAGACATGTTAGTCAGGGTCAGACATGTTAGTCAGGGTCAGACATGTTAGTCAGGGTCAGACATGTTAGTCAGGGTCAGACATGTTAGTCAGGGTCAGACATGTTAGTCAGGGTCAGACATGTTAGTCAGGGTCAGGCAAAATATACTGATCAGACATGTTAGTCAGGGTCAGACATGTTAGTCAGGGTCAGGCAAAATATACTGATCAGACATGTTAGTCAGGGTCAGACATGTTAGTCAGGGTCAGACATGTTAGTCAGGGTCAGGCAAAATATACTGATCAGACATGTTAGTCAGGGTCAGACATGTTAGTCAGGGTCAGACATGTTAGTCAGGGTCAGGCAAAATATACTGATCAGACATGTTAGTCAGCGTCAGACATGTTAGTCAGGGTCAGACATGTTAGTCAGGGTCAGGCAAAATATACTGATCAGACATGTTAGTCAGGGTCAGACATGTTAGTCAGGGTCAGACATGTTAGTCAGGGTCAGGCAAAATATACTGATCAGACATGTTAGTCAGCGTCAGACATGTTAGTCAGGGTCAGACATGTTAGTCAGGGTCAGGCAAAATATACTGATCAGACATGTTAGTCAGGGTCAGACATGTTAGTCAGGGTCAGACATGTTAGTCAGGGTCAGGCAAAATATACTGATCAGGCATGTTAGTCAGGGTCAGACATGTTAGTCAGGGTCAGACATGTTAGTCAGGGTCAGACATGTTAGTCAGGGTCAGACATGTTAGTCAGGGTCAGACATGTTAGTCAGGGTCAGACATGTTAGTCAGGGTCAGACAAAATATACTGATCAGACATGTTAGTCAGGGTCAGACATGTTAGTCAGGGTCAGACATGTTAGTCAGGGTCAGGCAAAATATACTGATCAGGCATGTTAGTCAGGGTCAGACATGTTAGTCAGGGTCAGACATGTTAGTCAGGGTCAGGCAAAATATACTGATCAGACATGTTAGTCAGGGTCAGACATGTTAGTCAGGGTCAGACATGTTAGTCAGGGTCAGACATGTTAGTCAGGGTCAGACATGTTAGTCAGGGTCAGACATGTTAGTCAGGGTCAGACATGTTAGTCAGGGTCAGACATGTTAGTCAGGGTCAGACATGTTAGTCAGGGTCAGACATGTTAGTCAGGGTCAGGCAAAATATACTGATCAGACATGTTAGTCAGGGTCAGACATGTTAGTCAGGGTCAGACATGTTAGTCAGGGTCAGACATGTTAGTCAGGGTCAGACAAAATATACTGAACAAGACCATTACCTCAGCTTCCTCGCAGCCCTTCCTGGAAACTGACTGTTTTCATGACAGCCTGGCTAACAACATGAATGATCGATTTGATCCCCGTAGTAGTGAACTACACGCACATGAGGCCAAGCATAGCACAATCGCCTGGAGGACCTCGGTCCACCTTCATCAGCACGCTCGGGATGTGAGGAAAGCTACGACAACCCGCCACTAAACGTCCTTTTCAGCGCGCACAAAAAGAGTAATTCTACTCAGTGTGGGCATTGAACAACAACAACAACAACAACAACAACAACAACAACAACAACATCCTTTACTGAACATAGAATGAGTTCAAATGACTTTGGAGAAAATTTAGCATTTTTAAAACGAATACAAATTTTGAAATAATTTACGCCATTGATATTTTACTATTAATAGAATTCCTGGAACTGTCAGTAAGCCATCAAATCAGTACCAAAAACTCCAAAATATCACCGTGGCCTTGGAAACTGTCAGCAAAGATGGAGTCAAACTAGTTAATATTGGTGAGTACCGTATTATAATGTCCAATATCTGTTCAATTCAATCAATCAAGCAATCGATCTGTCAAACAAACCCTCCAGGTATGTGAGAATCATCGATTTTTTTTTCAACAAATACACAAGGAGACCTTTTTCATGGCTAGCTATTTTCCCACTTCAATTTTAAGGTGGTGTAAGTGAAATGAAGGGACAAGGTCTGAACCCAGACGATACGCCTGATCTTGAAACCCAGTCCCTGCGGATCCAGATGGAACACTCTCAATTGCGATGGTTCGACCATGTCTGCAGAACTGTAGCGGACCGACTCCGGTCACAGGCATGGGAAGCAAAGAGCCAAAGATACAGGCCTACATGACGACTCAACGTTCGCTGGGAGGACATTTGACAGTCACTGACGGACCGCAGGTTTCAAGCGATCTTGGTCTTAAAGGAGGTGGGACCTGGTGCCTGCTTCCTGAATTACCTCCAGCCGTCTTGACTTATATTTTGCCACTGGTCCAAGGTAGTTCGGAACCAGAAAGTGGACCTCGAGGTTAAACAGCCAATAAGTGAAAATGCATATGAAAATAAAAGATCAACCCTTGAAACAGGTACATAGTTTCTCCTATATTGGTCATATAATAACGGAAGAAGGCAGCTGCGAAAAAAAAAATCAGAAAGAGAATAGGTATGGGCAAGATGGTATTCGACAATATGCAACACATACTGACATCCAAACAGATAAATCATAAATTGAAAATGAGAATTGTCAGGTGGTATGTACACTCATCACTTAAAAATATTGACACTGAAAAAAAAGTTGGAAAAGAGTATTTAAGCCTTCGAAATGTGGGTAAATAGATATTTCATATATACACACATACACACACACACACAACATTTAGGGACCATACATCAGTGAGCAGGGACATTCTGTCTAGTTTGATCCCCACAGAAACATCTTGGATCACTGAAACACTAGCATAGGTAAATACAGACACACACACGCATTCAAGCACTGGTTAATACGTCCTGATATCGCGCTAACGACTACAGTTCGGAGAGGAAGGAAGAGTGTCTCTGCCAGTAGAATACAGAGCGGCGAATATTTAACAAACAAACGTATATAGAAGATTGGGTCGTATTACTTGAAAAGAGAAGAAAACAAATGTGGAAGTATTGAAAGGGTTGGGGGTGAAAAGAGAATTAATAACCGAAATCAAGGTTAGACAGTTAAGATATTTTGGCCATATAACAAGACATACCTTCTCGTTAAAGACCATACTAGAGGGTAGGGTGGAAGGCAGTCGTTCAAGGGGCTGGACCAGGTTATACCATCAGGCTATTGCACCATTACAGCAGGCGATAGAGTACACTTGACATCAATCGCAGCTGACCTTTGATGGGAAGATGGCTCTTCAACTGAATTTGAAATGCCAAACATATTGATGCTGTCATACAGCATATTGATCTTTGTTGCCCGGTGAGATGGAGCCGCGTAGCGCAGTGCTTTGCATATGAGGGGTCCTGGGTTCATTCCCCAGTTGAGGCGGTAATGTTTTTTCAGACCGCAACGGCTCCCGGGTTGACCCAGCCTTAAATGGGTACTGGTTCAGTCCTGGAAGTAAAAGCGGCGAGGGAGAGGGGATCGCTACCGCCCTCATATAGCCGAGCCTTTGAAATGTGAGATCGCTAATACCTCACACCCCTACCGCAGTAATGCTATGGGTTACTTTACTTGTACGGTGAGATTATACAGGGACATATCTGCTAAACTGAGAGGCATGGTTGTTGCTGAGTGGAGGGGTGCATGCATGAATATACAACCTCCAGTATGAGACTGGAGATCGAGACTGTGACTTTGACTCTGAAATGGTTTTCTGAGACCTCTTTATTATGTCCCGTTGTCTTCTATGACTCCTAATCTTTGTTTGAGAAACACAAGAGGGCTGTCTGTGCCTTGCGTGGGCAGCTAGAAAAGAGACATCGAATCTTCATGATGTGGATACACTGTTCTGGTCACATGTGAGTTTGCGGAAATGAAAGATCTGACATCCTGGTCTCAGGAGCTTCCGTAGTTGGAGCATAGACAATGAATGCAAGGGAATCTGAAGTTATCAATGGCCGTCTTGGATAGCGAACAGAAAAAACAACGAACAGACTGCAGTGTTTTAAAATCATAGTCGGGTTCAGCAGATAGGGGCAATAGATGACCGGTTAAGAAGTGTGTAGAACCAGCAGGCTAAATGGACAACCGGTATCCACACTCTTCGAAATTTATTCATAGGTACTGTGGACCTGTTGGTTTGTCTGGAGCGCAGTGACATCGATTCTGAAGAGAACAGAACATTTATGAAAGTTTGTAAGTCATTATTTCGGTCATTAAAAAAAAATAGCGGCTGTTTTTTGTAATTGGAGCTGGGATTAATTCAGCTGCGACATAAGCTTTTGGAGCCGGGTTTAGTACGGCTGCGACATAAACTTTTGGAGCTGGGATTAGTACGGCTGCGACATAAGCTTTTGGAGCTGGGATTAGTACGGCTGCGACATAAGCTTTTGGAGCCGGGATTAGTACGGCTGCGACATAAACTTTTTGAGCCTTGAATTAGTACGGCTGTGACATAAGCTTTTTGAACTGGGATTAGTACGGCTGCGACATAAGCTTTTGGAGCCGGGATTAGTACGGCTGCGACATAAGCTTTAGGAGCCGGGATTAGTACGGCTGCGACATAAGCTTTTGGAGCTGGGATTAGTACGGCTGCGACATAAGCTTTTAGAGCCGGGATTAGTACGGCAGCGACATAAGCTTTTGGTGCTGGGATTAGTACGGCTGCGACATAAGCTTTTAGAGCCGGGATTAGTACGACAGCGACATAAGCTTTTGGTGCTGGGATTAGTACGGCTGCTGTATATGCTATTGGAGCTGGGATTAGTACGGCTACGATATACGCTGTTGAAGCTGTGATTATCACGGCTACGATATACGCTGTTAAAGCTGGTACTATCAAGGCTACGATATACGTTGTTGAAGCTGGGATTACTACGTCTGCGATATAAGCTATTCGAGCTGGTATTACCGTAGCTGCTGGCACGAGACTTCCAACAGATCCTCGTTAAAAGGTTTACAAGGGGACGGCGTGGCCTAGTGGTTAAGTGGCACGGCTCACAACCAGAAGGTGCTGGGTTCGATCTCCATCACAGCACCGGCCGTTACACCTGGGAAGCAAACCCTTAGAAAATGCAGGAGGAAGCAGACGCTTACATAAAATGCATGCTGAAGTCGGATGCACTGGGCCGACAGGTGCAAAATAAAAACCACAGTGTAACGCACACACGCCTTGGGGAATAGATAAATAAAACGAACGAAAAAAAAAAAAAAAAAAGGTTTACAGAAGTCTCATTCAAATTATGGGGTAAACAAAAAAACCGCTCTTTTTCATTTGTCACACTACTTTCTCATGCACGGGGTGGATCAATTGCGCGCCTTACATTCCTATGATGCAACAATCTTTTCTCGTACTCCTTCTGCTGTCGAAGAGGGATGTGTCATCCCGAAAGGTGCTAATATCGCAGTCTAGCTGTAAACTAGCGACACAACGCATTCCGTTTGCCGGACTACATCCTGGTGCTTGCAAAGCCCTGCTTGGGGCTTGGTAGCGGGAGATTGAGAACGAAAGCAGAAAAAGTTCAGTTCAGTTCAGTTCATCCCGTAACCCATCAGGTCGTTGGGGCACACATGAAGACATGAAAATCTCACACCAACCCTCTCTGTCTGTCCGGGCTGCGACCGATCCGGTAAAATAGATTTCGTTTTTGTCCTCATGTGTGATTCTTAGGCTTGAAATCACCTGGCGGCGCCCATCTCCTCTCCAAGCTGTGGTGGGCCGACATCTGCAAGTAACCTGAAGGAGCCCGTCCCCCCAGGCGAGCCATTGCCTCGTTAGCCTAGAGCCTCACGGTTCTAGTTGCCCAGTGTGTACCCGGAGGAGGTGAGGTTGGCTTATGAGCACACTTTAATCGGCAGGCTACTAATTTCACTTTTCACTCTTCCAGGGTAGAGCTAGCCGACCTCAGCGCCACTGGAATGCGGCGCCAAGCATGAGCCCACGTTACACCTTCCGGTCATGGCACGCAATTTCCAAGCAGGTCGTGCACACCAACCAATGACGGTGCGCAATCCGTAGTGAAGTCCTTTCCAACAACGCGTTTTCTATAACACATGAAGAACAGATCGTGTATCTCCGAGAAGGGAAAGCAGAATACTCCATCTCCCAAATCCAACCATGATTCCCCGTTACCCGTTACAAACAGTGATGGTATGTAACGAACAATGGACATCTCATACGCCAGGTAAACGAAAAATGCGTCGTCAACTCACGAGACATACGATCCGCGCAAATTTATCACACCTAGTACATTTCCTAACACTTCAGTCCCGACGGCAGTATCAATTATATCCCTTTTTCTTTCTGTTTTCGTTCTCTACAGACAGCAGTCATATCTTCACCGGAAACTTGAAGCTTATACTGGCCCTCATCTGGCAGCTCGTACTGAAATACCAGATAGGACTGTCGACGGCACAGGTCAAGTCCTGGCTTCTTCTGTGGCTGAAAGCGGTCATACCGGATTGTTCGGTCAAGAACTTTACTACCGATTGGAATGATGGCGTTGCGCTTCAGTAAGTTAAGGGAGGTCTTGTGTGTTTGGGGTAGATACAGAAACCGGGGTGTAGTCAGACACATAGAGACAATTACAGAGGGGATAGAGAGAGAAATATAGAAAGTAAGCAGTAGAGAGAGTTAGGAAATCGTTGATAAAGACTGGCAGATTATATAGGGACATATACAGTTATATAGGGACAGAGGGGACGGCGTGGTCTAGTGGTTAAGTGACACGGCTCACAACCAGAAGGTGCTGGGTTCGATCCCCATCACAGCACCGGCCGTTACCCCGGGGAAGCAAACCCTTAGAAAATGCAGGAGGAAGCAGACCCTTACATGAAATGCTTGCTGAAGTCGGATGCACTGGGCCGACAGGCGCAAATGACAAACCACAGTGCAACGTACACCGCCTTGGGGATTAGAGAAATAAGGCGAACGCCCAAAAAAATAAAAATATATAGGGACAGATACAGTTATATAGGGACAGATACAGTTATATAGGGACAGATACAGTTATATAGGGACAGATACAGTTATATAGAGACAGATACAGTTATATAGGGACAGAAACAGTTATATAGGGACAGATACAGTTATATAGGGACAGATACAGTTATATAGGGACAGATACAGTTATATAGGGACAGATACAGTTATATAGGGACAGATACAGTTATATAGAGACAGATACAGTTATATAGGGACAGATACAGTTATATAGGGACAGATACAGTTATATAGGGACAGATACAGTTATATAGAGACAGATACAGTTATATAGGGACAGATACAGTTATATAGGGACAGATACAGTTATATAGAGACAGATACAGTTATATAGGGACAGATACAGTTATATAGGGACAGATACAGTTATATAGGGACAGATACAGTTATATAGGACAGATACAGTTATATAGGAACAGATACAGTTATATAAGGACAGATACAGTTATATAGAGACAGATACAGTTATATAGGGACAGATACAGTTATATAGAGACAGATACAGTTATATAGGGACAGATACAGTTATATAGGGACACTTACAGTTATATAGGGACAGATACAGTTATATAGGGACAGATACAGTTATATAGGGACAGATACAGTTATATAGGGACAGATACAGTTATATAGGGACAGATACAGTTATATAGGGACAGATACAGTTATATAGGGACAGATACAGTTATATAGGGACACTTACAGTTATATAGGGACAGATACAGTTATATAGGGACAGATACAGTTATATAGGGACAGATACAGTTATATAGGGACAGATACAGTTATATAGGGACAGATACAGTTATATAGGGACAGATACAGTTATATAGGGACAGATACAGTTATATAGGGACAGATACAGTTATATAGGGACAGATACAGTTATATAGAGACAGATACAGTTATATAGAGACAGATACAGTTATATAGGGACAGATACAGTTATATAGGGACAGATACAGTTATATAGGGACAGATACAGTTATATAGGGACAGATACAGTTATATAGGGACAGATACAGTCATATAGGGACAGATACAGTTATATAGAGACAGATACAGTTATATAGGGACAGATACAGTTATATAGAGACAGATACAGTTATATAGGGACAGATACAGTTATATAGGGACAGATACAGTTATATAGGGACAGATACAGTTATATAGGGACAGATACAGTTATATAGGGACAGATACAGTTATATAGGGACAGATACAGTTATATAGGGACAGATACAGTTATATAGGGACAGATACAGTTATATAGGGACAGATACAGTTATATAGGGACAGATACAGTTATATAGGGACAGATACAGTTATATAGGGACAGATACAGTCATATAGGGACAGATACAGTTATATAGGGACAGATACAGTTATATAGAGACAGATACAGTTATATAGGGACAGATACAGTTATATAGGGACAGATACAGTTATATAGGGACAGATACAGTTATATAGGGACAGATACAGTTATATAGGGACAGATACAGTTATATAGGGACAGATACAGTTATATAGGGACAGATACAGTTATATAGGGACAGATACAGTTATATAGGGACAGATACAGTTATATAGGGACAGATACAGTTATATAGGGACAGATACAGTTATATAGGGACAGATACAGTTATATAGGGACAGATACAGTTATATAGGGACAGATACAGTTATATAGGGACAGATACAGTTATATAGAGACAGATACAGTTATATAGAGACAGATACAGTTATATAGGGACAGATACAGTTATATAGGGACAGATACAGTTATATAGAGACAGATACAATTATATAGGGACAGATACAGTTATATAGGGACAGATACAGTTATATAGGGACAGATACAGTTATATAGGGACAGATACAGTTATATAGGGACAGAAACAGTTATATAGAGACACTTACAGACATACGTATTCAAGACAAACACAGGCAGACAGAGCCATATGCAAGTACATACAGACATGTAGTCTGATACAGTCTGAGAGATAGTGAGGTACATCATCATCATGTAGCATATCCTTTGCAGAACGTCGATCCTTTCCATCACAGCCTGTAATAGCATCTGTCATGAGTTTCTTGGCAATTTTTCAATCCAATCAGTAGTTTGCCGTTGTTTTCTGAACGTTGTTCAGGGCCACTCCCCAGTCTTGGTCCCTAGTTCGTCCTCATCCCGATACCAGGCCTTCCCAGCTGTTACCTTCAGAGGCGCTGTCCACTAGGTCAATTGTCGGCTTTCCCCACCAGCAGCTGTGTGTACTAGTCACGTGTGGGCTGCCCTATTTTTCGTTTTTCTCTTTCCCTCACGTTGTTTACCCGGCTAGCCGAAGCCGCTGTTCAGGGGGTGGTGCTGATGTACACAAGCAGACTCTAGGAGCCGTACGTGAGCTAGGCAGAAGTAGGGGGACAAAATAAGCGCCTGGCCATCATGGATGTAGCTACGACTCCCAGCGAGGTACTATCCCTTACACTTCTGCCCCCCCCCCCCCCCCCCAATATATATATATATATATCATCATCATCATGTAGCATGTCATTTGTAGAACGTCACTCCCATCACAGTCTGTCTGAAAGAAACTCGTTCCCTTGCCAAAACTCCAGCCTCCGCCACAGTCATACTCAGGCATTCCTGGATATCTTGGTGCCATGGTCTTCTTGGTCTACACCTTCCTCTTTTGCCTGGCACCATACCTTCCATCGCCGTTCTCTCAAGGCCGTTGTGTCTCTTGATGTGACCAAAGTATTTGCATTATATATATATATATATGTAGACAGACGCATACATACATACAGACCCCACTTCACCCTTCCTTCATCCTCGGCATGATTATCAATTTTCTCCAAAAGCTGATCGCTCGTGGAAACTGATTAAAATATTTTCCATGCAGCTTTTTAGCGACAGAACGCACTTTCTATAATGGAAAAACAAACTGAACTTGATCTAAAATTAATTCATATTTTTAGCATTGAAAATTAGCAAACGCTACATGTCACATATATATGTTTAGCACACTGAATGCAGAATTCTAATCTGGTCGGTACATACTATTTTGAAATCATTATTTAGTCTACATAATCATGTAATCATAATGATAAGAATTTAATTTTTTTTTTTTTTTCCACTCGTCATGTCCCTGTTGTCAAACTAGTGTACACAAATCTACAAATTCTATACATAATAATGTCTATTTATGTCTGAAGATGACTTCCAAATGTTGTCCTGATAGTATCTGTTGTTTTAAATCTAAATATAGTTGTATATGTCATAGCCACAATAAAAAGCCACTCTTTTCTTCAAAGGAGGCGGGGCATAATTTTCATCATCACTATCATCGATAACAAAATGAAGATTACGACTGTGTTACGGTTGCCGTCAGAACTGTCATATTCTCCATTATCCAACATGGTTTCGTCGGAAGTTAACAAATTCTTAACACCTCTACATAATGGTTGAGAATTAATACTGTCTTTGCTTACAATGTAAACATTAAAAATAATTGATCAAAATTAACTTGAATTCAATTCTAAGCAAAATGGAAATGGGATAAAAACTCTTCTCAATTAAAACCGTAATTAGTTTTCATTAGGTAACTTTCAAACTTGTTAATTGAAAAAAAAAAAAACACAAAAAGATGCATTAAAGTGTTTAAACGAATGGAATTGAAAATGGTATGGCTTTTAAAGTGCCTAGACGTATTGAAATTAAAAATAATTAAACAAAATTACAAACGGTTTTAGACAGACACAGACAAATCAATGTGTGCAAGGATTGACACAGACTCGTCAAATTGTATACTACGAGAGCAAGCTAATAAATAGGTCACAAATAGTTAAGTTAGAAAAAAAAACCCAACTAAATAAGATTCGAAAATAAAAATAATTTATAAATGCACTTACATTGTCCATTATTTCTCAACATAATTTCCAACGACATTGACACACTTATCACATCATTTATCAGTGCACCAAAACCAACATCATAGAAGTCATTGGTCTGCTGACTCAGTCACATTTGGATTTCGCGGTTAATCTCTTCGTCTTTTGCGAGGTGGAATCATGCAGTATGCTAAACCATGCGAAACCCTACTGCAGCTGCTACACTGTTTATCGTTACTCGTCTTTCAGCTCGAATCATCTCTCTCCCTATAGCACACATACTTCTGTAATCTGAACGAGACGACCCGGTTGGTCTTCAATATACATTTTTGAGCGTCCTTAAAATTGTATCGACCTATTTATGCACCGCTTTGCGCAACGAGCACTTCTTACTATAAAGAGGAAGCATTTCCTTACGAATATCCATCGCAAAAAGTTTTTTTTACCAAAAAAGAAACACGCAACAGCAAAGTTTCTATGATTGTACACTCTGTGAAAACAGACGCCATTTTATATGTTTACTGCGCACGTGCATGCGACAAATAGCGTCTGCTTCCTAACGTAATCCCACATCTTTATGGTGTTGCCACCTAATATCATCTTTAGAACTTACCAACTACATTTTTCAGCTATGCTATATCAGTTTGTAACCTACTTACTGACTTACTCTCGTTCTATAGTTGTATGTTTTCACACTACTCGTATCACACATTATAGATACGTTGACCGTTTCCTGAAAACAATGCTGGGAGAAAAGGTGAAGAGTAGACGTACTAGAGTTTAACATTGCTATAAGTGGGAGATGATCCTCAAAATTATGGACAGGAAAATCCTGGCAGATTACACAGAGGAAGCCGGGGATCCATTACAGCTGACCTTCGATATGAAGATGGCACTTAAAGTGAACTGGATAGATTCAACTCTCTTTATCAAGTTCAGTTATGTCGTTAGAAGCCTTGAGGGAAATGCGATCTTGTTTCGTGTGTCATCTGAATTCCTGTTGCATCTGCAGTGTTTCTATAACATCATCAATCCATGCCTCTGCAGTGTTTCTATAACATCATCAATCCATTTTCGTATTTTTCTTCACCGTACGTTCTCAAATTCCCGCTACTTCCAATCGCTGATAATGGATTATCAAGTAACACGATGTAGTCCGGAGAATGGAATGGATTGTGCCGCAGTTCACAGCTTGACTGTGATATTTGCACCTTTCGGTCCAACACATCCGACTTCAACATGGCATTTTTGGATACTGGGTTAGCATTTCCTCTTCTATCCCTTCTCCTTAGCCAGTCTGCCTTGTTACAGCCTGTAATGGGTTAGCCTTCTCTCTTCGATCCCTTCTCCTTAGCCAGTCTGCCTTGTTGCAGGATGCTATCCAGGATCAACAGGTGGAGGGGGAGAAGGGTCAGTGCAGCTTTAGGTCACTGGCTCTAACACTAGCAATCAGCTTTGCGTTGTTGATCTTATGCACTGCTCAGAATTTGTATCCCATCAGTCCATAGTTTTCTTTTTCTTCCTGTTGTTCCGAAGACTTTTAAACGTCAAGTACAAAGATCGAGTTACAAATGAGGAAATACGAGATAGAATTACAACAGCAATAGGGCATTTTGAAGACCTCTTGGCAACTGTCAAAGGAAGGAAACTCGCTTGGTACGGTCACATATCAAGATCAAATGGTCTTGCAAATACAATCCTCCACGGGAAGGTCCAAGGCAGACGACGAAGAGGTCGTCCCAAAAAGAGATGGGAGGACAACATAAAAGAATGGACCAATCTTCGACCAGAAGGGGCACAGGCAGCGGCGGCTGACAGAGAAGGGTGGCGTGGTGTTGTGAGAATGTCTTCATGTGTGCCCCAACGACCTCACCGGTTACATGATGACCTGATCTGTCCGGAAGCCCTTTTGTCCGTTGTTACAAGCCAGCGAGACCTTTAGATCTTGAAAACTTGTCATTTAACCATGCCATTATACCAAGCCTACCCAAGGTGTTTGGCACACTGAAAATGAATTCACGCCCTCACATAAGTGAAAAGAATGATTGAGTTGAATTGGAGTGTCTCGATAAAATTATGCTGCGGGAATGAGTTACTCTGGACCGCATTGTATAGCTGCAGTTACCGCGTCGTTTGGATCGGCACATCCGGCTTCAGCAAATAGTTTTTTTTGTTGCTGTTAGCTATCACCAGTCTCTGGTTGTTCCCAGTCTACCTACAAGAAAACAGTTTTGGGACAAAACTTTTCTTTCTCGTAGATTAGGGGAGCGAAGAATAACCAGGATTAGGTAAAAAAACTGATCAAGAAACACACACACTTAACGTCCTTGTTCGTGCATCTGGAAGCAGCATGTGTTACAGCCATTTGATTAACAAGGTTGGGATCGACACTATAATCCCCATAGTTGTGACCTTACTGAGCAGCCTCGTACCTAACGACAGCACACGCCTCCCACTCCACGATAACAACAAATCTACGCATCCCGACTGTCTGGAACGCCGCATCGCAAGTGCAGCAGGACAACAGAAGAAGAAGATGACAAACTGTGAATATAGAGGACGGCGTGGCTTGGTGGTTAAGTGGCACGGCTTATAACCAGAAGGTGCTGGGTTCGATCCCCAACACAGCACCGACCGTAACAACGGGGAAGCAAACCCTTAGAAAATGCAGGAGAAAGCAGACCTTGCGTAAAATGCATGCTAAAATCGGATGCACTGGGCCGACAGGCGCAAAATAAAAACCACAGTGCAACGCACACCACCTTGGGGATTAAAGAAATAAGTCGAACGCAAGAACAAAAAAAAAAAAAAAAAATGGAATATGCTCTAAGGTCCATATGTTTTACGAAGTACTAGAAGTGGTGTTGTTAACATCTCGTCGACCGTCTTTACTTTCTCAGATATTCTGGTAACACATTTGTGAGGCTAGGTTGACCCCTGAACCGTTTTGCGATAAGGACAAATTCCGGACTAACTAGAGACCGAACCCCGACCGTTCAGCAGGAAAGCGAGGACACTAACCACCACGCTAGCTTGGTTCCTGATTCCACACTCAAACTTTTATTATTCTCATAATTTAATTACAAATGCTATTCTTGTCCCCAGCGCTCTTCTGGACTTTTGCAAACCTGGATTATCTCCCAACTGGCGCGAGATGGACAAAAACGACAGGTAAGAACAACTTTACCCATACCATTTACACTAATTGGTTTGAGTTTGAATCCCAATTTGGTAAAATGCATTGTTCTGCAAGATATTATTATTGCATGTTCTGGTCTATTCCTAAACCATTTAGAAATGTGTTTTAATAATAATTTTTCTTCTGGTAAACTAACTGGCAAAGTGATTAAAGCCCTTGCTTTTTAGTGTAAAGAGACTGGATTTAATGCCAAATCAAGTCACGCTGTTGTTCACCCAATCTAATTGAGTACTTGACTTACAATTAGAGGAAACGAGGCAGTGAGAGGGAAACTGGTGACACATTCTTGGAAACAAACTATCTTTACCATCAGACATGTCTTCCATTGGGTATAACTTTACAATCATAAATGTCTTCTAATGGGTCTACCTTTACCATCATAAATGTCTTATGAAAGGTCTACCTTTATCATCAGACATGTCTTCTAATGGGTCTACCTTTACCATCATAAATGTCTTCTAAAAGGTCTACCTTTATCATCAGACATGTCTTCTAAAAGGTCTACCTTTACCATCAGAAATATCTTCTAATGGGTCTAACTTTGCCATCAGAAATGTCTTCTAATGCGTCTAACTTTACTATCAGAAATGTCTTCTAATGGGTCTATCTTTACAATAAAAAATGTCTTCGTTTGTCTTCAATGGAGAACAGGCTTACGCAGAAATGAATTACTGGCACTGAAAACGAGAAAGAGATAGATAGATACATAGATATATAGAGAAAGAGAGAGAGAGAGAGAGAGAGAGAGAGAGAGAGAGAGAAAGATGAGTTTGGGAGAGTCTTGCAATGTTATGTTGTATAAATTTTGCTTAACGGACGTAATTGCTTTATGGACGTAATTGCTTTATGGACGTAATTGCTTTCTGGACGTAAATACAGACCAACAAATAAACACACAGAGAAATCACACGTGTCAATATACATTTTGTTCATCCATCCCTCTATATCCATCCAACCATCCATTCATCCATCAATCCCTACATTCATTAATCCAGACGTCTATCAATTTAACAAACCGCTGCTCTTTCTTTGTATCCATCCACCCACCCACGTCCATCCATTCATGGATACAACTAACAATGTATCCAAATATCAGTCCAACATATATATATATATATATCTTTGCATCTGTCCCTATTCCAGTAATCCATCCATCCATTCATCCTTTTGTAAATCCACAAACCCATTATTATAACCAACTGTTCATCCAGCCATCTATTTGTCAACCTATCCACCCCCCCATAGAACTATCCATCTATCCAAAACAACCAACCATCCATTCTTTCATTGAATCATCCATCACATTTTTGTTCCATTCTCTCATTCATTGATCAATCGGTCTATATTGTTTTCATACATCTTCCATGCATAGAAACATCCATCCATCTACCAAATAACCAAACGTCTATCCATCCAAACATTCATATATTTTCGTATATATTCATTCATCCATCCATTCATTAATCTATTCGTCCACCCATTCATCAATCCATTCTTAGAACTGTCCCTTTATCCAAATAACTAACAATCCACACATTCATTCATCTGTATATCCATCCGATTATAGATCCATCCATTCATCTCTCCATATAATCATCTACATATCCATCTATTCATCCAATTAATCTTTCATCGATACATCGATCAACTCATCCATGTACCCATTCAAGGATTCACCAATCCATTAACCTATTGGTGCAATCATCCATCAAATAATTTATCCGCCCATCCATCAACATATCCATACATTCATTCATCTACTGATTCATCCATCTATCCATCAAATCAATCATCCACCCATCTATACATCATGCAATAATTCATCGATCCGCCCACCCCTCACATATCCACCCAATCATTCATATATTTATCAAACATTCCACCAAATCATGTGTCTACCTATCCATGAAATCATTCACTTAACTATTTGTTAACCCATCAATCTATCCATCAATTCATTCATCCAACCATTTGTCAATCCTTCCATCAATCCACCCATCACTCTTGAAACAAAAATGAACTAATTTAGCATCTTGTCTTTCCTGCACATCAGCTCCACGAAGATCCAGCAAATGGTAGCATGGTTAGATATCTTGCCCATCAATACACGGTAACTGAGTTCGCGCCTGACTTTGACACTCTCATATCAATCTAGCTTGTAAATGATTAACAATTAGTCAGGCAAGACAAGGCTGTTTTTTTGTTTGTTGCGCCTGTTGGTCCAGTGCATCCGACTTCAACGTGCAAGACAACATAGAAGGGAAGTCACCTCCACCTCACTATAAATTGCGATATCCTACGATGAACTCTAACACTTCATCCGCAACGACAATGTATGTGTCTACGTTGACCTTTCTTGTTTGCCATCCACACAGGCTAGAAAACTGTCGCTCGGCCATGAAGCTCGCCATACAGAACTTCAACGTCCCTCTCATTTTGAGACCGGAGGATCTGGCTAGTCCAGAGCTGGATGAGCTGTCTACAATAACCTACCTCTCCTACTTCACGCGGGTCGGAGGGCCTGGATATGACGCCACTCTGCAGCGGATCTCCTCTCGGACATTGCCCAAAGTGGTGTCCAATTTTACGGTAAGTTTTCATTCTTTCATCATAATATTTGCCGGGATCAAGATGCTGAGCAGCGCATGGATTGCAGTGGTCAGCGACCCATAACTGACTGCTAGCATCAGGGCCAGCGAACCAGAGCTGCCAAGACCCTTCTACACCTCCACGCGGTGATCCTGGATAACATGCTGCAGCAGGGCAGACTGGCTAAGAAGAAGGGATCGAAGCGGAAATGCTAACCCGGTACTCAACAAATGTTTGCTGAAGTCGGATGTGTTGGACCGAAAGGTGCAAATATCGCAGTCAACCTGTAAACTACGGCACAACGCATTCCGTTCTCTGGACTGCATTCTGCTACTTAAGCCCTTTCAGGGTTTAGTAACGTGAGATTGAGAACGAACGAAGCCAAGCTAAGCCATAATATTTGCCTCTATTTGTTTCTCGTAGATAAAGTGGTAGAGCGATTGCGTTTAACACACAAAACATTCTGAATTCGATTTCCATTATTGATTTGCTCCAGTCGACCGAGTTGTAAATTGATAGCTTGCATACCGCTGGGAAATGAAACGAAAAGAGCTGATCACTACAGCTCATTGAAAAAGGAAATTGTTTATACTTCATCTCTTCCAGCAATGACTGCCATGTGACAAACTTTTACCTCTTACAATTACCTTGACCTTTACATTGAACTTTACCTTGAACTGTACCTTGAACTTTACCTTGAACTTTACTTTTAACTTTACCTTGAACTTTATCTTGAACTTTACCTTGAACTTCACCTTGAACTTTACCTTGAACTTTGGGGAGCTGAGATGCTAGTCTGGTCAGGCATAACATACTGACCAGGACATCGTGTCAGGGTCATGCACAATATACTTACCAAGACCACTGTCTTGCTTCCATGTAGCGTTCCCTGGAAACATCTGTTTTCAAAGCAGTATGGCGGACGAGATGGGGATCGAAATGATCCCCGAGCATCACACAGATGAGGCCAAGCATAGCACAACCGTCTGGTAGACCATGGACCACCTTCATCAGCACGCTCGGGATGTTAGGAAAGCTACTACAACCTGCCACTTAACGTCATTTTCAGGGTGCACAAAAGAGTATACGTACTCATTATGGGTATTAAACAACAACAACAATAACAACAACAACCTTGAACTTTAACTTTCTTTCTGATGAAAATATAATCCCTTTAGCCGTGAGATGGAACATCCCAATGCTCCCAGACAAAAGCACACTTCTTCTTCAGTTGTTGTGGTGATTTATGGAGTGTTGTTTAAGCTGGGGTGTCATTCGCGCAGTCAATTTCGCAGGTCGATTAGCCCTGGACACAGAGTCAAGAGATGTTTGACAGATTCCTCGTGCTTGTGACAGTATCTGCAAGCTGGTTCACGAAGTGGGTTTTTTTTTTCGTTTTTTATTTTTCGTTCGCCTTATTTCTCTAATCTCCATGGCGGTGTGCGGTGAACTGTGGTTTTTATTTTGCGCCTGTCGGCCCAGTGCATCCGACTTCAGCATGCATTTTATGTAAGGGTCTGCTTCCTCCTGCATTTTCTAAGGGTTTGCTTCCCCGGGGTAACGGCCGGTGCTGTGATGGGGATCGAACCCAGCACCTTCGGCTTGTGAGCCGTGCCACTTAACCACTAGGCCACGGCCCCCCTCCCTTTCGAAGTGTATCTAACGAGGGACGTTCAAGCCAAACAGGTACTTATTTTGGTAATGACAATTTGTTTCAAGTAGTCGATATCCCATTTATTTTTCGATATAATCTCATGCAACGCATTTGCACTTATCAAAGCGCTTGAATTATGCTTGATAATCTTCGGCGTAGAAACATTTTCCAGTATGTCTGAACCAATCCAGGAAAGTCCGTTTCACTTCGCCATTAGCACTGAAATGCTGACCTCCCATAAATTCTTTTAGGGGTCCAAACGGGTGGAAATTGCTTGGAGCGAGCTGGCTGTAAGGTGGATGTGGCAATACTTCCCAGCCGAGTTGCTGCCGATGGCACATAGTGCCGTGAGCCGTATGAGGTCGAGCGTTATCTTACAAGAGCAGGGTGGGAAATTCACTCACGGATGCACATTCAAATGTCTTACAGCGGCTGAGTGTCTCATCACCGTATTGTGATTGACTGTCCCATCACCGTATTGTGATTGACTGTCCCATCACCGTATTGTGATTGACTGTCCCATCACCGTATTGTGATTGACTGTCCTATCACCGTATTGTGATTGCAGTAAATTTCTGCAGGTTTCATGCCTTCTTTCACAAGAAACGTCATCACAACACGTTGTGCTATACAAGAACTAACAGTGTTTTCCGCCATTTTTATTTATCTGCCACGTGACTGGCCCATGGAAAGTGGGTCACATAGCAGTAAAAGGACACGTGCTCCTAACTAATGATAGTAGTTCTAGCAGGCTATAACCCGTTCAGGTAGAACTAGAACAAAATGTTCCCGTTTGATTAAATCGCCCCGCGTATTAGAGAGGGACATGTCTGTTCTCTGCTTGTTGATCAAACTCTGGTCTCTTCCTTTCAATTTCTTGGCTGGGTCCTAATGATCTTGTGTTCGTTCTTTGTCCCTGACGAAGACTTCGTGGTTGTAACCTAGGCTTCGTTGTGGTTTTGTTGTGGTGTGGTCACTGAGCCGTTACTTATATACGTTTTTAATTGACTTTCAGATCAGACACCGGTGGCTTTACTGTAAAGCGTCGGTGGCTTTATTGTACTAGGTCTCGCAGCTTTAGAGCGGTGGAAAGGGGGTTGAGGGGGGGGGGGCATAATGAAATAAATCATTTACTAAGCTTTCGATGATGACACTACGACCAATAAGCAATCGATGCACATAATGCAGAAGTTACAAATTGTCCCGAGTCTTGCTAGGGTCAATGAGGGGAGTAAAGATTTGTAACACTGTAACCTACAAAACATTTCGTAATAGTCGACAGTTGATGGTTTGGGTACGGTGCTGACTACCTCCTCCTGTCGACATTTTAAGCAACAACATAAATTCAGTAAATGTAGACTTGTCAACAAGAAAAATACAACTGAGCCATTCGAGAAGGAAGACGACCCTCTGTCAATGTGGCAAAAAACACGATGCAGAAAAAATGTCGTGAATCTGTTCAGTTCACTTACTTGTTTTCATCTTCAAACATAAGGATTACATGAAAGACGTCGACAACGATGCAGCGGATGGTACAGGGCAGGATAATTTGCATGTATTTGTTGTGTAAAAAACATTTATCAGATGCCGCACTAAGACTAAAGCAGGAACGAAACCAGTTACTACCAAAAGGCCTTCATCAGGGACAATAAACAGCACAGATATAAAGCTAACAAATCATAGAGGAAGAAGTGAATACATATAATGAAAATATGAGTACATGCATGCGTAAGAAAATGTACTTAACTGGCTAGTACCTACAAATACGTCCCTGGTCCTCTCACCTGTGAAGGCAGCAGAAGTGAGATAACATTGTGGTAAAACAAGCGAGCGGAAGTGACATGGTGTAAGAAGTGTGAGAGAGCTAGATAATCCGATATGTATTGGCTGAAGACTTGTGCTCGATAGAGAGCAGACATGTTTCGATTGATCGATTGCTTCATTGAGAAGTTAGAAATCACATCTGACTGACGCAGGATGTGCTTCGTTAAACCACACCAGGACTGCGAAAAAAACACGAAATTACAAGAAACGTCAAAATGTATACACTTTGCCATTTATTGAAATAGTCTGAGCTTCTATAGGTCTACCCAAAGAGCAGGTCTACCCAAAGAGCAGGTCTACCCAAAGAGCAGGTCTACCCAAAGAGCAGGTCTACCCAAAGAGCAGGTCTACCCAAAGAGCAGGTCTACCCAAAGAGCAGGTCTACCCAAAGAGCAGGTTTACCCAAAGAGCAGGTCTACGCAAAGAGCAGAGGAATTGAGACGCGTCCGATTAGGCCCAACGTACTGACCAGGATGTCGCGTCAGGGTCAGGCACAATGGACTGACCAGGATGTCGCGTCAGGGTCAGGCACAATGGACTGACCAGGATGTCGCGTCAGTGTCAGGCACAATGGACTGACCAGGATGTCGCGTCAGGGTCAGGCACAATGGACTGACCAGGATGTCGCGTCAGGGTCAGGCACAATGGACTGACCAAGACCACTATCTTCCATGTAGCGTTCTCTGGAAACATGCTGTTTTCAAGGCAGTCTGTATGACGAGATGTGGATCAACGTGATCCCCGTAGTATTGAACGCCACGCAGATGAAGCCAAGCATAACACATCCGCGTGAAGGATTGCGGTCCCCCTTCATCAACACGCTCGGGATGGGAGGAAAGCTACGACAACCTGCCACTTAACGCCATTTGCAGGGCGCACAAAAGAGTAAACATACTCATTGTGGGCATTAAGCAACAACAACAACAACAACAACAACAACAACAACAACAACAACACAAAGAGCGTTAGTGTCGATTCTTCAAAGACTAATATAACGTATTATCTCACAATCTTGTTATTTGCTTTGAGGTAACTGAAACGAATGTCTTTAGCAGACAGTGCCGGCAAGGATTAAGTGGTAGAGACGTCATAGTTCTAGGTCTCAACGGTTTTCTTTTTTGGGTTAACCAATCCTCACTCTGCCTTCCGTAACTGTAAGTGAGGTACCCATTTACAACTACATAGACAGGAAAAAACATCAAAAACTATGATACAAATGCCTAGCCATATGCTCCTTGACTTCCCCATTTCCTCTACCTATCTGGTTATGTTGTATTAACATTTATGAATTCCACACCTATTACGTCATCAGTCAACCCGTCTGCTCTAAATCCCTTTTCTTCTCCCCTACACCATACCCTCTCACCTCCCCCCCCCCCCTTTCGCTGTTCATCCAGTCTTTTTTTTTTTACCAAACCATTTAACTATCTCCCCCACCCCACGGTGTAATGTGTAGCAATTTAAACATAAATCGCAACCGACACAGGGTACCTTCCCAGAGAGACTACTGTACAGAAAACCTGTTCTTGTGACGTTGGTATATATGTATTTCTCCTGGAAACTTTCTGTAACTGGTTACGCCAATGTGTTAAGATATTTCCGAAACGGCATTCGCTCGATAACTTTTGTAAAAATTATTGTTTGGGACCCGTGGCGCGATCTTTAGGCTGTCAAACAAGTTGAATGTTGATGCTGTCTTCTACTGGTGCGGGTTTTGTAATACTTTGTGTATACTCTTTGATTTAGTTAAGTGTGATTGACCATCTTTAGTGTTTTATAGGAGTTTACATACATCATAATGGAGCTGGATTAAACATTGGCTCAGCATGTAGCATGTCCGTTGTAGAATGTCGCTTCCGTCACAGACAATCTTCTTTCTTCTTCTTCTTCTTCGTACGCTGTCAGACGTCAACCTGTATTTTTTCGAAAAAATCAGCGGTCATCCTGAGGCTGTCGACACTGCCCTAGAGCTTGTCTAGTGTTGCCACTGGTGATGGCCACATGTGCTTTCTCTGATCCTCGTATGTCGGGCAGTTTTGCAGCAAATGTTCAGCGGTCATTTTCCTGGTACCACACGAGCATTCGTCAGTGCCACCTATCTTCAATTTATTGAATAGGTGGTACCTCAGTCTATTGTGGCCTGTGCGAAGTCTGAAGACCACGACCTGCTCTCTTTTGTTCAGCTGGTAATAGACATCGTTTTTTGTGTAGCCAGTATGTTCTGTTTCCCATTTGGTCATGTATCTAGCTCTAATAAGCATTTTTGACTCTTCGTAGGTCACACTAGGGTCTGGTTGTGGTAGTCTTGCACCTTCTTTTGCCAGTCTGTCTGCCTCCTCGTTGCCTTGGATGTACCACTACTCTTTTTGGTGCAGATTGCTGGCATAGTTGACAGAGTACTGCTCTTAAATCATTAAGTTAAGTATTTTTCTGGCTTTTTAGTGATGTGACTACGGCCAGGGCATCTGGAAACAGGACTATATGACTTTCATTTCTTTTGCCTGTCACCATTTCTACATTTACAGTGGGTGGTGAGGAAATAGATCAGGTTACACATTTTGAATATCTGGGCTCCAGAATCGACAAAAATGGTGACTGCTCGAAAGAAATCAGAAGAAGACTAGCTATGGCAATGCAGAGACTGAACAGCCTGAAGACATTATGGCAGGGCACCAACAAAACGATAAAAGTAAAAGTCTTGAGAGCCTGTGTTTTTCCTGTGGCAGCTTATGGCTGTGAAGCATGGACGATTACCAAAACGTCTAGACAAAGAATCGAATCCTTCGAGTCAAAATGTTACAGAAAGATCCTCAGAATACCCTGGACAGAGAAAAGAACAAATGTAGACATTCGGCAAGAGTTGAGCATAGAGGAGAACTGGTTTATCAATTCCATTTTGGCTAGAAAATGCAAATACTTTGGTCACATCAAGAGACACAACGGTTTTGAGAGAACGGTGATGGAAGGTATGGTGCCAGGCAAAAGAGGAAGGGGTAGACCAAGAAGACGATGGCACCAAGATATCCAGGAGTACCTGAGTATGACAGTGGCGGAAGCTGGAGTTTTGGCAAGGGAACGAGTTTCTTTCAGACAGACTGTGATGGGAGCGACGTTCTACAAAGGACATGCTACATGATGTCACCATTTCTTCTATTGCAGCCCTCAGTGCCTCTGCCTCCGTTCTGAAATTGCTTGAGTATTTTCCAGTTGCCACTGACAGTGTTATTTTTCTACCATTTGGTAGGCTCAGGAATATCCCTGCCCCTCCGTTCTGTATTGTGTTTGTTACAGAACCGTCGGTGTATGAATGGGTAGTTTTTCGTTATGTACCTCAGGGTTATGTCTCTTC
>JAVGWX010000021.1:38906136-39163636 GCA_036924085.1 Ariolimax columbianus
GGGATGAATGGCTGGGATGAACGGCGGGATGAATGGCTGGGATGAACGGGGGGATGAAGGGCTGGGATGAATGGCTGGGAGGAATGGCTGGGATGAACGGGGGGATGAATGGCTGGGATGAACGGGGGGATGAAAGGCTAGGATGAATGGCTGGGATAAACGGCTGGGATGAACGGGGGAATGAATGGCTGGGATGAACGGGGGGGGGGGGTGAATGGCTAGGATGAATGGCTGGGATAAACGGCTGGAATGAACAGGGGAATGAATGGCTGGGATGAACGGGGGGGGGGGGGGTGAAAGGCTGGGATGAAATGGGGGGGGGGGTGAACGGGGGGATGAATGGCTGGGATGAATGGCTGGGATGAATGGCTGGGATGAGCGGCTGGGATGAATGGCTGGGATGAATGGCTGGGATGAATGGCTGGGATGAATGGCTGGGATGAACGGCTGGGATGAATGGCTGGGATGAACGGCTGGGATGAATGGCTGGGATGAACGGCTGGGATGAATGGCTGGGATGAACGGCTAGGATTAACGGTGGGATGAATGGCTAAGATGAACGGGGAAATGAACAGGGGGATGAATAGCTGGGATGAATGGCTGGGATGAATGGCTGGGATGAACAGAGGAATTAACGGGGGATAAAAGGCTGGCATGAACGGGGGAATGAACGGGAGGATGAATGGCTGAGGTGAAGGGCTAGGATGAATGGCTGGGATGAATGGCTAAGATGAACGGCTGGGATGAACAGCTAGGATAAACGGGGGGATGAATGACTGAGATGAACGGCTGGAATGAACGGGGGGGGGGGGGGGGGGTAAACGGGGAAATTAATGGCTGGGATGAACGGGGGGGGGGGTGGGGTGAATGGGGAATGAATGCTGGGATGAACGGGGGGATTAATGGCTGGGAGGAACGGGGGGGGGGGGAGGCAGATGAATGGCTGGGAAGAACAGGGTTATAAGTGGCTGGGATGAATGGCTGAGATAAACGAGGGAGGGGGGGGGGGGTTGGATTGCTGGTTTGAATGGCTGGGATGAACGGGAAGGGGGGGGGGTGGATGGCTGGGATGAATGGCTGTGATGAACACGAGGGGATGAAATGGGGGGGGGATGAATAGCTGGGATGAACGGCTGGAAGGAACGGGGGGGAAGGGGGGGGGGGTGAACGGGGGAATGAATGGCTGGGATTAAAGAGGGGGGGGGGCTAGGGATTGAATGCTGGGATGATTGGAGGGGGGGGATGAATGGCTGGGATGAACGGAGGGGGGGGGATGAATGGCTGGGATGAACGGAGGGGGGGGGGATATGAATGGCTGGGATGAATGCGGGGATGAACGGGGTTATGAGTGGCTGGGATGTATTGCTGGGATGAATGGCTGGGATGAACGAGGGAGGGGGGGTGGGGTGGATGGCTGGAATGAATGGCTGGTATGAACGGGGGGGGGGGGGGTTTAATGGCTGGGATGAACACGAGGGTCGGATGAACGGGGATTTCGGATTGCGGCGTTAGAGGTGAAATTCTTGGATCGCCGCAAGACGAGCTACTGCGAAAGCATTTGTCAAGAATGTTTTCATTAATCAAGAACGAAAGTCAGAGGCGCGAAGACGATCAGATACCGTCGTAGTTCTGACCATAAACGATGCCGAATAGCGATCCGCAGGAGTTGCTTCGATGACTCTGCGGGCAGCTTCCGGGAAACCAAAGTGTTTGGGTTCCGGGGGAAGTATGGTTGCAAAGCTGAAACGTAAAGGAATTGACGGAAGGGCACCACCAGGAGTGGAGCCTGCGGCTTAATTTGACTCAACACGGCCAACACCGAAATGATTGACATGCCGAGACCACTCTTCTGGAGTCTAATAAGGAACTGGTGCTGGACTTAGACCCCCAGAAATCTGGGGATATGTCCCCTGTGGCTCGGTTTTGTCTGCATCCAGTGTTTAATAAAGGAATTGACAGAAGAGCACTATCAGGAGTGGAGCCTGAGACCTAAGTTAATTTACCACGCCAATACTGCAGAATGACTATCAAAAAGTACACCTTCGTGGGGTCTAATAGAGAACATGTGCTGGAATTAGACCCTCGAAAACTTTTGGGGCTACCCTTTAAGAAACTTGATTGTCTCGCTAAGGGAATTGACGGAAGGGCACCACCAGGTGTGGAACCTGCGGCTTAATTTGACTGAACACGCCAATACTGTAGAACAACTGACAAATTGAGAGCACTGCCGTTTGGGTCTAATAATGAACGTACGCTGGTATTAGACTCACGGACGACAAGTCAGCTCTCAAACACTCAAATGAAAGAACGCTACGGAAATCGTGTTTAACTCCGCAGAAACCGCAGATTTCAAATACCTGGTCATTGACAAACAAAAGCCCTCAATAAATTCGTCTGACCAAATAGTGAACGGGTGCTGGAAATAGATCTGAAGACAGGTCAGTTTTACCCTACAAATGACAGGGCGTTGCTACGGAAAACCAGCTCAAATCGAGAGGAGCCGCAGACACTTTGGTTCACGTACCAGGCTGATAAGCCAAGGGCGCGAGGCTACCATGTGGGGGATTACGGCCGAACCCTTGTAAGCCGAAATCCCGCCAAAAATCTCAGCACCACTGCAATGGGAGGCTCCTACATGCTCGGGACCTGGGGCTTGCGCCCCAGCCCTATCAGGTAGAGCCACAGTAAGAGGTCCTTGCCGCCCGCAAATCAAAGCGGGCGGACAACTGCTTGATACTCACCCTATACGGCGATGGGGTGCGAAAAACACCAACCAAAGACTTAGAACCTGGTCGGGGTGTCGAAAACAGTAGAGCAGCCACCACACTGTGAACTGTCAAGACTCAACCACTGACCATGAGAGTTGTCCGCACACCAGGCGATCAACATCTCTGTGACATTACCAGGCTTGTCCTCTGGCTAAATGCACTCCGGTTACGATATCTACCTCTGTACGTTATCAGCCATAACTATCATGCTGGACGCAGAAGAGATGCAGACCAGCGGACATTGCACACCTGCCCCACTGTGTCAACACCCCAGGTGGCGGGGAATGCTAGGCGTACCATCCCTGCATAGAAGCCAAGAAAATAAAGGGAAAAAGAGATACCCCACTCACATGCAAATGCTACGTTTCTGGCAGGACGTGACGATCCTGGGATACAGACACACTGGACTGCCTCTCTTCCGGGTAAACCAGTCCATCTCATATATCACATATCATCATTGCACCCTATAGACACGAGTAGTGAAGACTCGATAGTCTGGTAAGACAACTTCCATAGGAGAGAAAACTCCGATCGAAAACAACTGCTGCCTTGTAGATAGGCTGGGGACAGCCAAAGGCTAAGGAGGGCATCCCTACAGAAACGCCTGTTGAAATCGGATGCACGGGGCCGCAAGCCTAACAAAACAGTGCAACGTAAATCACAGTATGATGGCAGCACAACCTATTCGAAAAACGCATGGCGCTCATCCTGAGGAGACCCGCCAGGCAGCGATAGCGCCGGGCCCCACGCCTCGAAGGGGCCCACCCTTGACTACTGGTGGTCACCCACCCATGTGTCGTGGAGTCAAGGCACATGGCTATGGGGTAACGTCTATTGGCCAAAACCTCAAGACCCTCAAAATATTACAGTGGAATGCGGAGGGAGTCATTAACAAAAAACTTTCCCTAACACACCACCTGCATGAATGTAAGATTGACGTGGCATGTATCCAGGAAACGCACCTCAACAATAACCATAAATTCTCAATCAGAGGATACCAGACCTTCCGTCTAGATAGAGAAGGCCACAAAGGAGGGGTCCTGATACTGACCAGAAACAGCATACCGAGTAGCGCGGTACCTGTCAATCACACCGGACAAGCAGAAATTGTAGGAGTTGACATAATGGCTCAAGAGACGAAGCTCCGCATTTTCAATCTGTACGGACCACCAAACAGAGACCTATCGCTCTCGAGTATGGAGGTCAGAGACTCCAACTGCATAGTAGTTGGAGATTTCAACAGCCACTCGGAGAGATGGGGATACTCTGACACAGACAGCAGAGGTGACGAAGTGGAAGATTGGGAGATAGATGCAAATCTATCCCTAATCAATAGGCCGGAGGATAGCCCTAGCTTCTATTCAAGAACATGGCATACAACCTCGACTCCAGATTTGGCCTTCTCCACACAGGACATACACTATAAAATAGACCGCCAGGTGCTAAACCAACTGGCAGGTAGCGACCACAGGCCGATCAGGCTAACCATTGACATGGAAGTAGGCCCACAGGAAACAAAACCGCTCCCACGTTGGAATTACAAACGAGCCGACTGGGACAGTTTTGCAATCCTGACAGATGGGCTGTGTGAAACCATCAACACACGAAACACCAAAATGAAGCCCATGGTAGAGAGCCTAAGCAAGGCAATAATGCAAGCCGCCACTGAAACCATCCCAAGAGGAGCTAGGAAAAACTATAAACCCTACTGGAATGATGAGTTGCAGAAAGTGGAAGATGCAGTAACAAATGCTAGGAACATGGCAGAACGAGAAAAATCCATGGAGGCAAACATCGCCCTCAAAGCCGCCGCGGCGAAGTACAAACACACTCTCAAGCAAACAGCAAGAGAAAGTTGGAAAAATAAAACGGAAAGTTTAAACCTGGACAAAGAAGGGAACAAGCTATGGAAGCTAGTCAGAGCCATGAACGACGAAACCCCGTCAAATAAACAAATTACTATCAAGCAGGGCGAGAACTTGATCACAGGTAAGAAAGCCGCAAACGCCTTTCTCGATCACTATGCCAGAGCAAACCACATCGAGGTCCCTGCAGAAAAGCATACAGACATTAGCGAAGAGCTAAAGGGACACGAAAACATAAATACGGCTCCTGAAGAGCACATGATGGCCAAACTAACAATGCGCGAAATGGAAGAGGCTATGAGAACACTTAAGAAAAGGAAATCTCCCGGAAAAGACGGGATAACAAACGAAATGCTGATGGGGCTGGGCCAAACAGCGAAGGAAAAACTACTATCAGTCCTGAACCAAAGCTGGAAAAGGGGTATTGTACCCCAGGCATGGAAAGATGCAATACTGGTACCAGTACCAAAAACAGGAAAGGACAAAACAGATCCGAATGGATACAGGCCCATAAGCCTACTGAGCTGTGTCGGCAAGCTGATGGAACGGATGATAAACACCAGACTGATGTGGCATCTGGAAGAAAAACGAATACTAATTCCACAGCAAGCCGGCTTTAGACAGCACAGATCCACTGAGGACCAGGTCATCCTCATAGCCCAGGAGATAGAAGATGCCCACCAGGCACAGAAACACACAGTAGCTGTTTGGGTGGATCTGGAAAAGGCATTTGACAAAGTCTGGAAGGATGGACTTAGAGTCAAGCTAAGGAGAAGTGATGTCTGTGGGAAGATGTACAAGTGGATCAACCACTACCTCAAACAAAGAACGGCCAGAGTCCAAGTACAAGGGCAGATGAGCAAAAAGGTGACACTCGAGCAGGGAGTACCCCAAGGGGGAGTACTGTCACCCACACTCTTCCTGGTATATATAAACGACATTACAGAGAATATACCAAGAAGAGTCCATAGCTCAATGTTTGCAGACGATCTGGCTATGTGGACCTCTGAAAAGAATCTCACCATAGCAAGAAATCGGATGCAAACGGCCCTAACATCGCTGGAAGAGTGGGCAAACTCATGGCTGGTCAAAATAAACGAGGAGAAAACCACGTGCACAATATTCTCGCTCTCATTAAAACCCCAAAGTACCAAATTAAGCCTAAATGGCAAAATCCTGCAGCCAAACGACAACCCAACCTATCTGGGAGTCACATTTGATCGGCGCATGACATGGAAAAGTCAGATTGAGAGAAACCGAATGAAAGCCAGAGAAAGAATGGCGATCATGAGGAAACTTGCTGGCACAAGCTGGGGAGCAGACGAAGGCATACTAAAGAAACTGTACACTGGAAGAGTGAGACCAGTTCTCGAGTATGGCATCGCGGCATGGACAACAGCAGCGAAGGCGAACTTCGATAAAGTTAACAAACTTCAAAACCAAGCCATGAGAATTATAACAGGTGGCATGAAGTCAACGCCAATTGTAGAACTTGAAAAGATTACAAAACTGCAATCCATGACCGACAGAAGAGACTGCAGAGCCCAGCTGCAGTCAGAGAAACTCCGAAGACTGACGGACCATCCAATGTACCAGAGGCTAAACAATTTGGGAACTGGGAAACTAAAGCGGAGAAACTTTGCAGAAATAGCCAAAGCAAAGATGCACGAAGATCCCATAAACGCACTAACAACACCAAAACCCATCACTACTGTACGAAAACCTACTTGGAGGCAGGATATATTTCCAGAGGTGGTAGAAAATATACCAGGTATTGCAAACAAAAACTGCCAGAGTGAAAAAGAAAGGAGAGACACTACCCTAAGCTTCATAACGAAAAGCTACCCAAGCATGGACTGAACCCATGCATACACCGACGGTTCTGTAACAAATACTACACAGAACGGAGGGGCAGGAGCATTCCTGAACCTACCAAATGGCAGAAAAATAACACTGTCATTCGCTACTGGTAAGTACACGAGCAATTTCAGAGCAGAGGCAGAGGCACTGAGGGCGGCAGTGGAAGAAATGGTAACACACAGTGAAAATGAGAGCCATATAGTCCTGCTGACAGATGCTCTCGAAGTAGTCACAGCGCTAAAAAGCCAGAAAAACACTGAGCTTAATGACTTAAGAGCAGCACTCTGCAAACTGTGCCAACAGTCCGCACCAAAAAGGGTAGTGGTACAGTGGGTTCCGTCACACTGCAACATCCAAGGCAACGAGGAGGCAGACAGACTGGCAAAAGAAGGTGCAAGGCTACCACAAATAGATACCAGTATGACGTACGAAGAGTCAAAACGGCTTATCAAAGCCAGGTACATGTCCAAATGGGAAACCGAACATACTGGTTAAACCAAAAACGATGCCTATTACCAGTTGAACCGAAGAGAGCAGGTCGTTGTCTTCAGACTTCGCACTGGCCACAACAGACTGAGGTACCACCTCTTCAACAAATTGAAGATAGGGTGTACCGACGAATGCCCGTGCGGTACTGGTAAAATGACCACTGAACATCTGCTGCAGAACTGCCCGACATACGAGGATCAGAGAGAGCAGATGTGGCCATTGCCAGTGGAACTGCAAGACAAGCTCTATGGTAGTGGCGAGAGTCTCAGGATGACCGCCGCTTTTTTCGAGAAAATAATGGTTACTGTCTGACTGTGTACGCAGAAGAAGAAGAAGAAGAATGGCGGGGACGAATGGCTGGGATGAACAAAGGGGAGGGGAGGGGGATAAATGGCTGGGATGAATGGCTGGGATGAATGGCTGGGATGAACGGGAGAATGAACGGGGGATGAATGGCTGGGATGAATGGGGGGATGAATGGCTGGGATGAACGGGGGGATGAATGGCTGGGATAAACGGGGGGATGAATGGCTGGGATGAACGGGGGGATGAATGGCTGGGATGAACGGGGGGATGAATGGCTGGGATGAACGGGGGGATGAAGGGCTGGGATGAATGGCTGGGAGGAATGGCTGGGATGAACGGGGGGATGAATGGCTGGGATGAACGGGGGGATGAATGGCTAGGATGAATGGCTGGGATAAACGGCTGGGATGAACGGGGGAATGAATGGCTGGGATGAACGGGGGGGGGGGTGAATGGCTAGGATGAATGGCTGGGATAAACGGCTGGGATGAACAGGGGAATGAATGGCTGGGATGAACGGGGGGGGGGGGGGTGAAAGGCTGGGATGAAATGGGGGGGGGGTGAACGGGGGGATGAATGGCTGGGATGAATGGCTGGGATGAATGGCTGGGATGAGCGGCTGGGATGAATGGCTGGGATGAATGGCTGGGGTAGTTGTCACGCCGCAGCGACTCAATTTCATCCAGTGTTCGTAAAGCGATCTCAGTCCCGCCAGGCGGAGCGATAGCGCGGGCTTGCGGAAAACGCTCGCCTGCCTTTCCCCGTAGTGCGAATTGGGTGCGGTTTGTGGTAGTGGCTCCTCCACCGAGGTGCGCTAGTCTGGTCCGTATCAGGAAACGTGGTCCGTCCCTGGTGATTTATCTAAGGCTTATAGCAGAGCTCGACAGTACGTCTCGCTGGTGGTCCGACTCTCGCAAAGAGCTTGTGACCGGCAAATGGAAAGCAGGAATCGTTGCCTCGAGGCCCTGCGTTCTCTCCCTACGGAGAAGGGCAGGCCAAATTGTGTCTCTAGTCCCAGTGAAATTCGTCGCCGAGGTCGTTGGGATCCGTTCTGCACAGAGCGCTGCCATCCCTCCTCGAGCGAGCCCGGTCGGTCGGTCGTCTGGTGCGTGTGGGAGGCCCCTGTCAGGCGGTCCTAGGTCGACGGAGTGAGGGACGGGTGGAACAACCGTCCGTCCGTCCCGTCAGTCGGTCCCTGCGGCCGTCCCAGTGAGGCTTTTTACACACCCTTCCTCCGCCGACCGGTGTGCGCAGTACGTACGTCTCCGACAGATATCTGGTTGATCCTGCCAGTAGTCATATGCTTGTCTCAAAGATTAAGCCATGCATGTCTAAGTTCACACTGTCTCACGGTGAAACCGGGAATGGCTCATTAAATCAGTCGAGGTTCCTTAGATGACACGATCCTACTTGGATAACTGTGGCAATTCTAGAGCTAATACATGCTTACCAAGCTCCGACCCTCGCGGAAAGAGCGCTTTTATTAGTTCAAAACCAATCGTCGTTTCCCCTCGCGGGGTTGCGGCGTCCCCACTGGTGACTCTGGATAACTTTGTGCTGATCGCATGGCCTCATGTGCCGGCGACGCATCTTTCAAATGTCTGCCCTATCAAATGTCGATGGTACGTGACATGCCTACCATGTTTGTAACGGGTAACGGGGAATCAGGGTTCGATTCCGGAGAGGGAGCATGAGAAACGGCTACCACATCCAAGGAAGGCAGCAGGCGCGCAACTTACCCACTCCCGGCACGGGGAGGTAGTGACGAAAAATAACAATACGGGACTCTTTCGAGGCCCCGTAATTGGAATGAGTACACTTTAAACCGTTTAACGAGGATCTATTGGAGGGCAAGTCTGGTGCCAGCAGCCGCGGTAATTCCAGCTCCAATAGCGTATATTAAAGTTGTTGCAGTTAAAAAGCTCGTAGTTGGATCTCAGGCGCAGGCGGGCGGTCCGGCTCGCGCCGGTTCACTGCCCGTTGTCTCCTGCCCTACCGTCTGCCGGCTCTCTCCCACGGGTGCTCTTCGCTGAGCGTCCTGGGTGGCCGGCGCGTTTACTTTGAAAAAATTAGAGTGTTCAAAGCAGGCCTCGGCTGCCTGAATAATGGTGCATGGAATAATGGAATAGGACCTCGGTTCTATTTTGTTGGTTTTCGGAACTGGAGGTAATGATTAACAGGGACAAACGGGGGCATTCGTATTGCGGCGTTAGAGGTGAAATTCTTGGATCGCCGCAAGACGAGCTACTGCGAAAGCATTTGTCAAGAATGTTTTCATTAATCAAGAACGAAAGTCAGAGGCGCGAAGACGATCAGATACCGTCGTAGTTCTGACCATAAACGATGCCGACTAGCGATCCGCAGGAGTTGCTTCGATGACTCTGCGGGCAGCTTCCGGGAAACCAAAGTGTTTGGGTTCCGGGGGAAGTATGGTTGCAAAGCTGAAACTTAAAGGAATTGACGGAAGGGCACCACCAGGAGTGGAGCCTGCGGCTTAATTTGACTCAACACGGCCAACACTGAAATGACTGACATGCCGAGACCACTTTTCTGGGGTCTAATATGAAACTGGTGCTGGATTTAGACCCTCAGAAATCTGGGGTTATGCCCTCTGTGGCTCGGTTGGTCTGCATCCAGTGTTTGATAAAGGAATTGACGGAAGAGCACTATCAGGAGTGGAGCCTGAGGCTAAAATTGACTAAACACGCCAATAGTGTAGAATGACTGTCAAAAGAGAGCACCTTCGTGGGGTCTAATAGTGAACATGTGCTGGTATTAGACCCACGGAAAACAGGTCAGTCTCAAAACCCCCAAATGAAAGAGCGCCTGCTACGGTAATCTGGTCTTCACCCTGCAGAAATCGCAGGCTCCAGAAACTGGGCCATTGACAAACTAAAAGCCCTGATACGGTCTGGCTAATATTGAACGGGTGCTGGAAATAAACCCTCCGAAGACAGGTCAGCTTTACCCTACAAATGACAATGCTCTGCTACGGTAATCCTGCTAAGCCCGAGAGGAGCCGCAGACATTTTGGTTCACGTACTAGGCGGATAAGCCAACGGTTCGAGGTGAGGGATTACGGCCGAACGCCTCTAAGCCAAAAATCCCGCCTAAAAGCAGCCCAGCACAAATGCAAAGGGAGGCTTCGACATGGTGGGGACCTCGGGGTCACGCTCCAGCCCCGCCCGGTCAAGCCGCAGAATGAGGTCTCTGCCGTCCGCTGATAAAAGCGGGCGGGAAGCTGCTCGATATTCACCCCATACGGCGATGAGGAATGAAATCATTTGTAGAAGACTTAGTTCTCGGTCGGGTACCCTAAGCAGTAGATCAGCTACCTCACTGCGAACTGCTGAGACTCAATCCTTGACCATGTCCGCTCCCTAGGCGGACAACATCTCCGTGCAAGACTAGGCTTGTCACCTGGTCAAATGCACTATTTCGAGAGGAATCACAGGTTGCTGACATTTGGTTCACGTGCTTGGCTGATAAGCTACCATCTGAGGGATTACGGCCGAACGCCTCTAAGCCAGAATCCCGCCCAAAATCTCAGCACCGCTGAGATGGGAGGCTACGACATGGCTGGGGCTTGTGTCCCGGCCCGATCGAGCCGCAGGAATGCACCTGGTAAAATGCACTCCTTCCTCGCTCTTTGCATCTGTCTGCTATCAGTCATTCCAATGGACGCAGAAGAGATGCAGTCCAGCGGACACTGCACCTCCTGTCCTATGGTGGCAAGCTCCCGGGTGGCGGGGAATGCTAGGCGTACCATCACTGCAGATGAGCCGAGAAAATAGAGCGAGCAAAAAGATACCTCACTCATATGCATATGCTACGTTTCTGGCAGGACGTGACGATCCTGGGAAAAAGTCACACTGGACTGCCTCTCTTCCGGGATAAAACAAACTAGTACATAGTCCATCATATCATTTCCAAACGCTATAGACACGAGTAGGGAAGACTCGATAGTCCTGCAAGACAACTTCCCAAGAGAGACAACTCTGATCAAAAACAACTGCTGCCTTGCAGTTAGGCTGGGGACAGCCAAAGGCTAAGGAGGGCAACCCTACAGAAACGCCTGTTGAAATCGGATGCACTGAGCCACTGGCTAACAAATTAAATCAGTGCAACGTAAATATCGCTGTAAACAGCGTACGAAGAAGAAGAAGAAGAAGAATGGCTGGGATGAATGGCTGGGATGAACGGTTGGGATGAATGGCTGGGATGAACGGCTGGGATGAATGGCTGGGATGAACGGCTGGGATGAATGGCTGGGATGAACGGCTAGGATTAACGGTGGGATGAATGGCTAAGATGAACGGGGAAATGAACAGGGGGATGAATAGCTGGGATGAATGGCTGGGATGAATGGCTGGGATGAACAGGGGAATTAACGGGGGATAAAAGGCTGGTATGAACGGGGGAATGAACGGGAGGATGAATGGCTGGGGTGAAGGGCTAGGATGAATGGCTGGGATGAATGGCTGAGATGAACGGCTGGGATGAACAGCTAGGATAAACGGGGGGATGAATGACTGAGACGAACGGCTGGAATAAACGGGGGGGGGGGGGTAAACGGGGGAATTAATGGCTGGGATGAACGGGGGGGGTGGGGTGAATGGGGAATGAATGCTGGGATGAACGGGGGGATTAATGGCTGGGATGAACGGGGGGGGGGGAGGTAGATGAATGGCTGGGAAGAACAGGGTTATAAGTGGCTGGGATGAATGGCTGAGATGAACGAGGGAGGGGGGGGGGGGGTTGGATTGCTGGTTTGAATGGCTGGGATGAACGGGAAGGGGGGGGGGTGGATGGCTGGGATGAATGGCTGTGATGAACACGAGGGGATGAAATGGGGGGGGGATGAATAGCTGGGATGAACGGCTGGAAGGAACGGGGGGGAAGGGGGGGGTGAACGGGGGAATGAATGGCTGGGATTAAAGAGGGGGGGGCTAGGGAATGAATGCTGGGATGAATGGAGGGGGGGGATGAATTGCTGGGATGAACGGAGGGGGGGGGGATGAATGGCTGGGATGAACGGAGGGGGGGGGGGGATATGAATGGCTGGGATGAATGCGGGGATGAACGGGGTTATGAGTGGCTGGGATGTATTGCTGGGATGAATGGCTGGGATGAACGAACGTGGATGGCTGGAATGAATGGCTGGTATGAACGGGGGGGGGGGGGGGGGTTTAATGGCTGGGATGAACACGAGGGTCGGATGAACGGGGAAATGAATGGCGGGGATGAACGGGGTTATGAGTGGCTGGGATCTATGGCTGGGATGAATGGCTGGGATGAACGAGGGAAGCGGGGGGGGGGGGGGGGGTGGAAGGCTGGGATGATCACGAGGGTCGGATGAACGGGGAAATAAATGGCAGGGATGAACGGGGGGATGGCTGGGATAAATGGCTGGGATGAATGGCTGGGACGATCGGATGGGATGAATGGCTGGGATGAACGGTGGGGATGAACGGCTGGGATTAACAACTGGGATAAATGGCTGGGATGAACGGGGGGATGAAAGGTGGGGGGATGGATGGCTGGGATGAATGGCTGGGATTAACAGCTGGGATAAATGGCTGGAATGAACGGCTGAGATGAATGGCTGGGATGAACGGCTGGGACTAACAGCTGGGATAAATGGCTGGAATGAACGGCTGAGATGAATGGCTGGGATGATTGGCTGGGATTAACAGCTGGAATAAATGGCTGGAATGAACGGCTGAGATGAATGGCTGGGATGAACGGCTGGGATTAACAGCTGGGATAAATGGCTGGAATGAACGGCTGAGATGAATGGCTGGGATGAATGGCGGGGATGAACTGGGGGATGAATGGCTGGGAATTAACGGGGGGATGAATGGCTGGGATGAATGGCTGGGAATTAACGGGGGGATGAATGGCTGGGATGAATGGCTGCGATGAAGGGGGGGGGGGGTGAATGGCTGGGATGAATGGCTTGGATAAATGGCTGGGATGAACGAGGAAATGAACTGCTGGGATGAACGACTGGTATAGACGGCAGTGGTACGATGGGGTCTTTTTGTATCACACAGACAAGAATAGCACCACTGCCCCACAGAGAGCATGTCGTAAGAGGCGGCTAACTGTGTGACATGTCATAACGTCGATCATGGTTGGATCAACAGCAGCATAGATGACGCATAACAGGCTGGGGGTCTGCTTTACTCTAGTCTTTGAGTCTATTAAGATGGACACGCACATCGGTATCCGCCCTACAGGAAATTGGTTGTATTCAAACTCTGCAGTCTTCAAAACCAGTAAAACGACTTTAAGTTAAGTTAAGGTGAACGGCACGGATGAAGGCAGCAAACGTTTCACAAATGAACGAAAACACCGATACACAACAATAAAAACGCTAATACACCACATCACCAAAGAAACAGAAAAATAATTTGAAAATTCACCCTTATAGTCGCCAAAATAAAAAAAAAAAAATGTGTAATAGTACATCCATAAAGTAGTGATCCAATGCCAATTATACCGCCGGGTAGTCCGTCTGGCCCCACAGCAGGCTCTGCAAGAAACAGGGGGGGGGGGGCATTATGAAGGTGCTGCTGGGAACACAATAATGTAGGATGTGCCACTGACATGGAAACACCTGCCCAGCAAGCCAAACAGTAAATCCATCGGTGATCTCTAGACCTGGAAACTAGGGTCTATAACAGACGCTTCAGTTTCCTTTAACGAGCAGGACGTCCAACCCAGACCTTGCTATCCTACACCCTCCCCCCCCCCCTCCCCCCTATGAAAAATACGTGCTACAAATTACAACATACTGTATCTTGATGAGACATGGTTAAATGTGCAACATGCTAGTACTAATGAGCGAGAATGGAAGTCAGTTGATGAAAGTATAATAAGAGAATGGCAGTCAGTTGATGAAAGTATAATAAGAGAATGACAGCCAGTTGATGAAAGTATAATAAGAGAATGACAGCCAGTTGATGAAAGAATAATAAGAGAATGGCAGTCAGTTGATGAAAGTATAATAAGAGAATGACAGCCAGTTGATGAAAGAATAATAAGAGAATGGCAGTCAGTTGATGAAAGTATAATAAGAGAATGACAGCCAGTTGATGAAAGTATAATAAGAGAATGGCAGTCAGTTGATGAAAGTATAATAAGAGAATGACAGCCAGTTGATGAAAGTATAATAAGAGAATGACAGCCAGTTGATGAAAGTATAATCAGATTAGTGCCAAGCAGCAAAGATCAAATACTGATAATAGCTTAAGCAGAAAGCAGGGACAATGAGAGAATGTGGAACTGGTTTACCAAATCTACCGGTACTAGTAACTACCAGAGAAAAAATGAACAGTATCATTATCGAAAATTGGATTGCGAAAACGGTAATTCCAACCTTAGATAAACCATCATGTCTGGTAATGGAAAATGTGTCATACCAATGTGTATTGGCGCTTGAAGGCAAAATGTTCCTTCGTTCTGAAGCTTTAAAACTGATATAAAGGCGTGGCGTACGACCGAAAATATCGATTTAAGTGAAATGGATTTAAAATCATTAAAATGAAGGGAAACAACGAAACAAATACAAAGTTGCTTCCTTTGCAAAACGGTCGCTTCTTACAACCGCCAACCTATTTGGCTGTTACAAGTTTCTTGGCAAGTGGGCAGTACGGTATATTGCCATTACTTTCCGAACGTGGAGATGCGAAAAAAAACCATTTCTACCGAACTGGACATGAGCGTGATTCGAACCAGGTGTATTGGGATAGTGAAATGGACGCTTCCTTCCTAGGACACGCAGCCTCCAAGAAATGCTAACAAGATACATATATTTCAGATTGACTACACACTACACGAGAATGGTAAAATACGTTTGCAACGTCCATCTCATTATTCTCATTGAAATCCTATAAAGCTTGTGTGGGCTAAAGTCAGGAGTCAAGTGGCCTCTCAAAATACAACATTTCAAATAAGAAATGAGAAGAAACTTACACATGAAGCTATATCGAATATAAATACCGAATATTGGATTACATTGGCAGATCATCGCTTTAAAGAGAAACATACAAATTGGTAAAATGATGGTTTACAATTTATACATCCTCTAACAGTCGTCATCGACACTGATGAAGGTTAAAATCACTTGTGACATAAATCACCTTGCAGTGGCTTCTTCCGGAAAATAATAAAAAAGATACTTGAAAGTTCTCGGTGTGCAAAAGGTGTTGCTGTATCATTTAATGTGAATTGCTGTATATCTATATAACAAAGACAGATGTTCTACATCAACCGGCTCCAGGTATAGCCTATTCTCACAAAGACAGATGTTATACAACCGGCTCCAGGTATTGCCTATTCTCACAAAGATAGAAGTTCTACATCATCCGGCTGCAGGTATGGCCTATTCTCACAAAGAAAGAAGTTATACAACCGGCTCCAGGTACGGCCTGTTCTAATAAAGACAGATGTTCTACATCAACCGGCTCCAGGTATGGCCTATTCTCACAAAGACAGATGTTCTACATCAACCGGCTCCAGGTATAGCCTATTCTCACAAAGACAGATGTTATACAATCGGCTCCAGATGTGGCCTGTTCTAATAAAGACAGATGTTCTACATCAACCGGCTCCATCGAATGGCCTATTCTCACAAAGACATGTTCTACATCAACCGGCTCCAGGTACGGCCTATTCTCACAAAGACCGGTGTTCTACTTCAGCCAGCTCCAGGTATGACCTATTCTCACAAAGACAGATGTTCTACATCAACCGGCTCCAGGGATGGCCTATTCTCACAAAGACAGATGTTATACAACCAGCTCCAGGTATGGTTTATTCTCACAAGGACAGATGTTCTACATCAACCGGCTCCAGATATGGCATATTCTCACAAAGACAGATGTTATACAACCGGCTCCAGGTACGGCCTAATCTAATAAAGACAGCTGTTCTACATCAACCGGCTCCATGGGATGGCCCATTCTCACAAAGACAGATGTTCTACATAAACCGGCTCCAGATACGGCCTATTCTCACAAAGACAGATATTCTACATCAATCGGCTCCAGTTATGGCCTATTCTCACAAAGACAGAAGTTCTACATCAACCGGCTCCAGATATGGCCTATTGTCACAAAAACCGATGTTCTACATCAACCGGCTCCAGATATGGCCTATTGTCACAAAAACCGATGCTCTACATCAACCGGCTCCACCTGCGGCCTTTTGAGAACGTTCAATGACGGTACACTGTCACTGTCGAAAAAATATTAACAGATGTACGTACCTTGGCAGTAATCTGTCTCAGCCTGTTCACATACATGATCTTCTTCGTCTTATTCGTTCATTCGCCGGGTCCTTGACAATCCTTGGATGCGATACATAGTGCCGTGGTTTGCAGCAGCGAGCTGTTTTTTTCGCACCATTCGGTCCTACACTTCCGTTTTCATCAAGCTTTTTCTTCATTTTCGCATCCCTAGCCTTTGGTTGTCACCAACGGACCTGGCGGCCAAACCTGCAAGGCAGCAGGTTAACATAGATGATGAAATGAATACAAGAATAGCTAGTACAGGTGTGGCAAAGGTTTACATTGTGTACAGGTGTGGAGTCCTTATCATAGAGGGGATATAAACATGCTGGAAAGAATTAAAAAAAGAGCGACAACGATAATAGTGGGATTCCAGAATTACAGTTATGAGGAAAGACTAGGAAAAACCGGCCTACAGTATCTAGAAGAGAGAAGAATTCGTGGAGACTTAATACAGGTTTATAAGATGATCAGAGAAATGGATAGATTAGACTAAAACAATTCTTTTAAAAAAATAATGCCACCCACAATAACAAGAGGGCATAGCTACAAGTTGACTTAAATTAAGAGAGGTCCAGATTAAATATTAGGACATATTTTTTTAGTCAGAGAGTGAAGAATGCTTGGAATGCATTGCCATGGGATGTAGTAGAAGCAAGGCCAGTTAATGCATTTAAGAATAAATTAGATGCGCATAGCTTTTAGAGCAAGGTGATCTAAATGAAACTGCTTGTATTCAGACTCTGCAGGGTCTTCTAAACCAGTATAAAGACGTTAAGTTAAGTTAAGTTTAACTTACACATGGTTGTGTTAACAGTTTAACTTATATATTGTTGTTGAAAGTTTTTTTGTTTGTTTATTTATTAATTTTTTTTGTTTTGTTTTTTTTTGGTGTTTTTTTGCGTTCGCCTAATTTATTTAATTTCCAAGGCGGTATGCGTTGCACTATGGTTTTTATTCTGCACATGTCGGCCCAGTGCATCCGACTTCAGTATGCATTTTATTTAAGGGTCTGCTTCCTCCTACATTTTCTAAGGGTTTGCTTCCCCGGGGTAACAGCGGGTTCTGTGATGGGGATCGAACACAGCTCGTTCTGGGTGTGAGCCGTGCCACTTAACCACTAGGCCACGCCGTCCATTGTTGAAGGTTTAATTTTCATATGGTTATGTTGAAGGTTTAACTTACATATGGCTGTGTTGAAGGTTTAATTTACATATGGTTGTATTGAAAGTTTAATTTAAACATGGTTGGATTAAATGTTAAACTTGCACATGGCTGTGTTGAGAGTTTAACTTACACATGGGGGTTTGCATATACATTTAACTTACATATGGATGTGTTTGAAGGTTTAACTTACATATTGTTGTTTGTCTTAAAGGTTTAACTTACAAATGCTTGTTTGTTTTGAAAGTTTAACTGACATATAATTTGTTTTAAAGGTTTAACTTACATTTTTATTGACAGTTTAACATACATATGATTGTCTTGAAAGTTTAATTTCTATATGGATGTGTTTAATGTGATGTACAATATGATTGTTTATGTTGCAAAATTAAACTAAAACAACATGATTTGTGTTGAAAGCTTAACTTACATATAGGTTTTGTTAACTGTTTACCTTTGATATGAATTAAACTTACATAATATATAATTTGTGTTGAAAGCTTAGAGTACACATGGTTGAATTTGTTAAAGGTTTACCTTACTCATTGGTTTGGGTGAAGGTATAACTTAAATATGGTTCTCTTGAAAGTGTGTCTTACATTCGGTTGTGTTAAAGGTTTATTTTACATGTTGTGTGAGTATGTGTGTAGTGGGCGTGTGTACTTGCACTGTCTGTATGAATGTGTGACAAGTGTACCGATCCTGAAATACCGTGAATATATATATATGTATGTATATATAATGTTTATTATATATGTATGTATATATATATATATATATATATATATATATATATATATATATATATAATAATTTTTTATTGTACGTGTTTGTCTCACTAGTTTCTACTGGCGGAGGCGCGTCTATTCCACCCCAGACTCTGGTCAATTGGGCGATATTAAGACGCAATATCCGGCGCGTGGATGCATGTGTGCGTCTGTATGTAAGAGAACTGTAGAACTAGCTAGATATATGATGAATAAGAGGAGGTTGGACAATGTAACTTAAAGAAAGCAGATCGCAATTCACCGTGAGTGAGGACTCCAACAATCCTTGGTACCATTTGCCAGCAAGGAAACTTAAGCGCTGCCGCTTTTGTTAAAGGAAAATACGATGATCACTTCCCTTTGTTCCACGAAAAACGAAGCGGATTGTTGCCCTTTGTTGGAGAAATGGAATTGTGTCCCCTGTTTTTCTATGACCAGGTTGTGAATGGGCCCCAAACAGATCGGGTTGGACGATGACAATAACGGACCTGACAACGCCAACAATGGCCTCTATTGAACTGAGTTTCCAGCCTTGACATTTCAAGTAAAACTCTTCATCTCTCTCTCTTACTCTCTCTCTCACTCTCTTGCTCTCTCTTTCTCTCTCTCTCTGTCTCTCTCTTTCTCTCGTTCTCAGTACTAGCTGAATTATGCATACATGGTCGAGACTAAGTATATGTGATTTGGAAAGGAAAAGCAATCCCAGTTCTAAGTACACAAAAAGCCACTGCCGTTGTGGATGAAGTGCTTACGCCTACCTAATTATTAGTCTAAACTTTTTCAAAGATGTTGGGAATATTTAACATCAGCTTGTTTTGTAAAACGTGTCAATAATCAAACAACATCCTTTAGTTCACTGTGGAGCATAGGGTTCCAACAAAGACTTGCCCAAGTCTTCCTGTCACGCATCATCTTGTCCAACTCTGTTCACGTTTTTCCTGCCTTTTTAGGTTTGTCTTCTTCCTTTCTCCTCGAGTGTTTATGTCTGCCCCTATGCGATTTCCAGAACAGGGACTCTCTGGTGACATACTATCAGTTTGAAATACTTGGAATCCTGTGATTCAAACAGGCATGGTATGCCTGCTGCCAGGTAGACGAAGGCTTCGGCTCTACATGGTAGGTATTTTAAAACTTCCTGCGGCTTAGTAAGCTTCTTTCAAAAATGCATATCCTATCCATCGTCGGGGAATTCTCTATATTTCCATTTCCACTGGCACCTGTTTTGCTATTTTCCTCAGTTCTTGTATAAGTGAGTTGATCATACCATTTTCTTCGCTCTATTTAGTTCAGACATCCGTTGATGAAAGTTCAACATTTTTAGATGGATTTTCAGTTGTTTCCCACATCACACTATCATCAAATATCACACACTTTACACAGGAGATGAAGATCTGTATTTTTGTGTTGGACTTAATTTCTTTTGATTTCCCCAAATTCAATAAAACTATGTACATTTCTTTCGTCTTCTTCTGTTCTGTTTCTCATAATCGATTTCACTGCACTCCCGACATACTCGTAGGTGTTCAGTCTCTCTCCGTAAACGACGAACGGTGTGGATATCGATTGTTCCTTTAGCTCTTTTATTGTACACACTTCTCGTCCTTCTTCCTTTGCCACCCAGTCCGCTCGAACCTCGTTCACTTAAAAATTGTTAGAGTCTGTGAATTGCTGATTAATCCTGTAACTGTGTCACCGTCCAACAGGTGGTCATTGATGTACCTTAAAATACCACTTCTATCCATATCCAGTGAACCTAAATTTCGTGCATGTGAAACCAGGATGTTTGCTCTTACGTTGCCTAGAATCCCAGTCTGACCAGGACCGTCGATCAACACCAGTCCCTCTATGTGTGAAGCCTTTACATCCGTCATTCCCTCATGTCTTATACAACCCTTATGTACCTTCTGAACTCAGGATTAGGAGTATACCACGTTCACCGTCCCCCTTTAAAGAGGTCCCATTTAGCCCTGCCAGGGCTACAGCCGTTGCCTCCATCTCCACTGAAGTACTAGAGGTTACTGTTATGTATACACCGCTCTGCTCAGCAACGTCATGCGCTCTTACTCCAGCTTAGAAGCCCAAACCAGATATCTCACTACGTAGCATTGATACGTCGATATCTCACTACGTAGCACAGATACCTCCGTATCTCACTACGTAGCACAGATACCTCGGTATATATATATATATATATAATGGAATTACCTTTTTTTTTAGTGTTAGCGTTTATCAGCTGCTTTAACTCGAGCTCTATCATCCCGTTGCACCACTATCTGCAATCCCTGTCAAGAGTTATCCAGGTTCTGCTTCTGCTTCTTTGTTAGTTCTCAATATCATGTTCCCAAGCCCTGAAAATAGATTTGCAAGTAGCAGAAAGTAGTCCAGAGAACGGAATGCGTTGTCTCGTATTTTACAGCTTGACTGCGATAGTTGCACCTTCCGGTCTGACACATCCGACCTCAGCAGGCATTTTTGGGTACTGGGTTGCCTTCCCTCTTCGATCCCTTCTACTTAGCCAGTCTGCTCTGTTGCAGCCTATTATTCAGGATCATCGCGTGGAGGTGTAGAAGAGTCTTGGCAGCTCTGATTCGCAGGCTCTGGCGATAGCAGACAGCTTTGGATAGCTGACTGCTGCAACTCATGGGACGCTCAGCATCTTAATCTCATATGAAATATGAAGGAGCTACGGTGTGATTGCATATTAGTGTGAACAAAACAAAGGACATGAGAATAAATAAAAAACAAACAGAAACCATAGCGGTTAATTGTCAGACGTATATAAAGGGTGGTAATAAAGTTCTGAATGAAAAATGCGCCCTTCATTGGTGCAGAAATCAGAACTTGGAAAAGTTCAGTAGTGAAGTAGATGGGAAAACATATCCACGTAAGAAGAATATACATTAAATGAACAGAATAAGTGTAGCAGCAACAACAAAAACATAAAGAAAATCACGGTTCAATCACCTCAGTGAAAATGTATGCATGTTTTTCTTTGATCGTTTTACATGGACTAGACCAGCGTTTCTCAAACTACTTTCACCGGCGACGTTTTTGGATTAGACATCTCTTCTTGACACTTCACTCAATGTCATACATGCCATTTGTATTAACACCATCTAAACAAAAACATTGCTACTGAAGGCTAAAAAAAGTGAATAAGTAGAACCTTAATTGGAGGCGTGTGATTGCTTACTCTGAGAAAATAACTCGAATCGTGGCTTAATATTTATCACTGCTGATCTCATAGCAATCTCGATATTCTTACAATTTGAGCGCTATTTTATTTCAAGTGCCACCAATGCTGAAAATGCTGATTCGCACAGGATGGTGATAACAAACAACAGAAGATCTACCATCTAACTTCCCCAGTGTTGTAAATGTTGCTTTTACATCAACTCATTGTCAACTGTTACCATGCCTCCCAATAATATTCACTCAACCACCAGTGGGTCACGACCCTGAGTTTGAGAAGCCTTGGACTAGCCGACCATTTGACAGATCAGTAATAGCACGTGGCGCTAGCAGCACTGTGGCTCGACTGCAATGTCCGATCAGTGAGATGTGGTTTTTAAGGCTGCTCAAGTGGTAAGTCTGGATTCTCACTTAAAGCTTATACGCTCTGATATAGCCTATTGATGACAGAGTCGTGCATATGCCATAAGATTGTTCAGTTTTACAGAAAATAACTACAGATATTGAAAAATATATTGCGCGTTTTTTCGACTTCTCAAAAGAAGAACTTAGCTAGGTATTGCCTTTTTCCAAGAGTTTCTATTTTAACTAAAGAACATCTTTTCGCAGCAACATTTCTATTGCTGTTTTCATTTCGTTTCCTCCATTCAAGGTCTGCAATTTTATTCTCTTTTCGTATCGGTTCGAGTAAACAATACGTGCACTCATTGATGTTACTCACAAAACATAGGCTCGCCATTACGTGTTCATTGAAATCTTTAAACAAAAGTCTCTCGTTTAATAATGGTTCGGTCTAAGAGTCCACAGCTAGCCATTCATTCTCTGAACTGAACAAAGAGGGCGAAAAACTTCTTGCATGTCACAATACGCAATACATTTAATATTGCCGCTACGAACGACTTTGAAAGGTTTTATTCTAGAAGTCTGGCTGGGATTTTTTCGTTTCTTCTGTTTCAATTCAGTTTTTCTATTGTGCAGTGTATGCGTTAAAAGCAGGGTCTGAGCACGGAAATTTTATGATCTGTATTTTTGTTTTCTTTGCTGCCATAATACATTTTCTCTTCATATCGATCGAAAACGTCTTGGCATGTTCTTTTTAAAGGATCTTGCCAATGCATTTGTTTTCTTTTTGATTTAGTTGTCGTTTCTTAATTTTTCATCGAGACTCGATTCGTTTGCCAGATAACTTAACGTCTTTATACTTAACGTCTTTATACTTGACCTAACATAACGTCTTTATACTACTGTATAAGACTCTGCAGAGTATGTATACAACCAGTTTAATTTACATTACCGTGCTCTAAAGCTATGCGCATCCAATTTATTCTTAGATGCATTAAATGTCCCTGCCTCCAAGCATTCACCACTCTCTGACTAAACAAATATTTCATAATATCTCATCTAGACCTTTCTTTTGTTAATTTGTAGCTATGCCCTCTTGTTCTTGTTGGTGCTTGTATTTGAAGAAAAAAACTTGTTTCCTCTAATCATCTTATAACCCTGTATTAAGTCACCTCGAATTCTTCTCTTTTCTAGACACTGTAGGCCGGTTTTTCTAAGTCTTTCTTCATAAATGTAATTTTGGAATCCCACTATCAGTTTTGTAGCTTTTTGTTGTATTCTTTCCAGCAAATGTATATCCAATCTATGATAAAGACCCCACACCTGTACACATTCCTATAATCTAGGTATAACTAATGATATATGCAGTTTTACTATCACTTCCTTGCTCATATGTTTAATTTTCTTTTGATCAAATCCTAATATTGCATTTGCCTTTTTCACTGCTACTTTAACTTGCTCACTCACCTTTCCTGTATGATCTATTATAACCCGTAGGTTCCTTTCCTTATCTATCTTTCTAATATTGTTCTCTCCCATTCTGTAATTATTTTCCATATTGGATCTACCCATGTGGGTGACTGTACCTTTATCTACATTAAACTCCATTTGCCAGCTTATAAACCATTCTTGAATTTTATCTAAATCCGACCTCAATATATCCACTTCCGCTTTAGATAAGGCACTTCTGCATAGTTTTGTGTCATCAGCAAATTTTGCAATAAATTATCCCATATCAATGTCCAAATCGTTTACATATATCAAGAACAAAATTGGTCCCAAAACCGAGCCCTGTGGCACTCCAATTTTCACTTCATACGACTCACAGTACTCCCTATTTATGCCCACGCTCTGTCTTCTTCCCTTAACCAATTTTCAATCCATTTGGTAACGTTTCCACCTATTCCATGTGATTTTTTACTTTCGAAATAATCTTTTGTGTGTCGTTATGGCTTCATAATGACGGTTATAGTGTTATTGTTATGTTAAGTGCTGCATTGTCGTTCAAATATTAACGTAGCAGTGTGTTTTGCTTACTGTAGGATTCTACGAGGAGCGTTCAAGTCAAACCGGAATTCATTTATGAAATGCCATTTTGTTTATCAAGTAGTCAAAATGATATTTATTTTTCTATATAATCACCTGCAACGTTTGTGCACTTATCGAAGCATTTAACTAATGCTTACAAAGCTTCAGCGTAGCAGAGTTTGTCAGCATATCTGAACCAATCCAGCACAGCCTGATTAACGTCCTCGTCACTGTTGAAATGCAGACCTTGGGGGAATTCTTTTAGGGGCCCATAAGGAGGGAATCGCTTGGAGCAAGGTCTTGGCTGTAAAGTGGGTTTGGCAAAACCTCCCAGTTAAGTTGCTGCAGATGGCACATTGTGTGGTGAGCCGTATGAGGTCAAGCGTTATCTGGCAGGATCTGGACGTCCATTGTGATTAAACCCGGCTGTTTTTTTTTTCCGTAGACGGTTATACACATCACTCTAATTGCGTATATACTATTCACTGTTGATAGTGGCACCACGGGGTAGAAAATCAACATCAAAGATAAGACGCTCCATAACCGGGATATTCAAAGAAATGATTGTAGTGGGATGAGAGACACAATGGCCAGGATTATCACTCACGGATGTAAGGCCGTCTCTAAAACGTTTACACTATTCAACTGTCCTACTGCGGCTGAGTATCTCCTCACCTTATTGTCACCAGTTTTCTGTCAATTTCCGCAGGTTTTACGTCTTCTTTCACCAGAAACTTCATCACAACACGCTGTTTCAAGCAAGCACTAACAATGTTGTCCACCATTTTTATTTATATGCCACGTGACTGGCCCATGACAAGTGGGTCACGTAGCAATAACAGAACACAAGTGCTTTTCACTAAAGATAGTAGTTCCAGCACCCTGTGACATATTGAGGTAGAATTAGAACAAACAGTTCCGGTTTTATTTGAACGACGCTCGAATATTAACGTTGCCGTTTTTTTTCGTTTACTGCAGGATGATATAATTGTGTGTGTGTGTATGTGCGCGTGTGTTTGTGTGTGTATGTATGTGTGTATACATATGGGAACTGTATAGTGTGTAGAACACGTTCCTCTGATTTCAGTCGTCCTTTTCTGGTCCATGTTATAAGACGATATCTATGATCACAATACTGCAAACTTTTCAAATTCGAAGCAACACATCTGATAATGCCCGATGACCTAATACAAACGAATGTACACATCTGTACATATGTCGTTGGTTTAATGCGATTTTTCACTGTACGGTACGCCTTTATATGTTTATAACACTTCGGGGCGTTACTTGTGGGGAGACTGGTCCCATGCTGGTGTAGAGTGTTCAGCTGCTGATAGAGACCGTGCAATGGTTGATGTTCTCAGCACCATTACAGATGATCCCTATACCACAGGGGGACGGCTCAGCCAAAGATGTCATTGGAAACGGGTGAGGAGGCATCACTACAAAACTAAAAAGCAAAGTATACTCAGCAGCATTTACCACTGGAAGACGATGCAGTAACTTCAGTGCCTAAGCGAGTGCCCTGAGACAAGCAGCTGAAACCCGTATAGACCATAAGGAGCAGGTAGAAAAGCAAGTGGTCATTTCCGCAGACGCCCTCGCAGTGTTAATGACGTTAAAGAACCAGCACAACAATGAACTGTGTTCTGTGTTCTGGCAGACTCGCTTTAAAAAAAGCACAGTCCAGTAGATACCAGCCAACTGCGACATCCTAGGCAGCAAGGAGGTGGACAGACTCGCATGAGAGGGATGAATACTGCAACAGAGCGATATAGAAATCACATACAATGAGACTTACGCATTTATCAGGGCAACGTACAGTGCGAAATGGAAAAAAGGCAACCCTGGCCACATAGAAAACGATGCCTACCACAAACTCTCCAGGCGAGACCAGGTGATAATTATCCGGCTACGCACAGGCCATGCACAGAAAGAGAACTCTAGGAGTTGATTGGTAGATTGGATAGAGCAGCCCAGAGTTTTGGTATGGTAAAAAATGCATATAAAACAAAGCTCATGACTGATAACATAGACGAGTTTAAATCTGTAATAGAGGCAAATGGTCAGGAACTTGAGGTGGTACAACGTTTCAAATATCTGGGATCATCGATCAGTAAAGAGGGATCGCAGCCAGAGGTAATTGCAAGAATAGCACAAAAAACAGCGGTGCATACTCGGCTGAAACCTATATGGCAAGACAAGCGGCTCGCCCCCGGCATAAAAATTAGACTAATGCGCTCTTTGGTGCGATCAATATGTATGTATGCCTGCGAGACCTAGACCATTACGGCAGATATCTAGTGCAGAATGCATGTCATGGAAATGAGCTGCGATAAAAACTCCTAAATGTTACATATAAATATCGTGTCACGAGCGTAGAACTACGACAGAGAGTTAAAAACGCTATTAATCCTTCTGAAGATATGTTCACAACAATCAAAAGACGAAAGATTGCCACGTCGCGAGGTTAAACGGAATTACCAACTCGATACTCTTTGGTTCCGTACCAGGAAAGAGAGGGTGAGGACGTCCATGGAAGAGATGAGTGGACAACATCACTGAGAGGTCAAGCCTTCGTCCCGGTGAGGTACGACAGGCGGCGGCAGACAGAGAAAGATGGCGTGGGATTTTGGGAGTGTCTTCAAGTGTGCCCCAACAACCTGAAGGGTTACGGGTTGAACTGAGCTGAACTGAACGCACAGGTTGCAACAGACTTAGATGTGATCTATACAACAAGTTCAAGGTTGACACTACAGACATTTGTGCCTGGGGCACAACCCCCATGAAGGCAGAACATATTTTCAGTCCTGTCCACTGTATATCGACAAAAGAAGTATCATTTGGCAACAGCCAGTGTCCTTCCACGAGAAGCTGTACGGAAGTGTACAGATCCTTGAATCGACTGCTGCCTTCATTGGTCATTTAAGTTAATGTCTGAAAATGGACGAGGGTGAATAAGAATATACTACAGGGGACTGAGTGGTCCCGAACTAAGACGTCGTACGAAGAGTCAAAACGGCTTATCAAAGCCAGGTACATGACCAAATGGGAAACCGAACATACTGGTTACACCAAAAACGATGCCTATTACCAGTTGAACCGAAGAGAGCAGGTCGTTGTCTTCAGACTTCGCACTGGCCACAATAGACTGAGGTACCACCTATTCAACAAATTAAAGATAGGTGATACCGACGAATGTCCGTGCGGTACCGGTAAAATGACCGATGAACATCTGCTGCAGAACTGCCCGACATACGAGGATCAGAGATAGCAGATGTGGCCATCACCAGTGGAACTGCAAGACAAGCTCTATGGCAGTGTCGACAGCCTCAGGATGACCACCGCTTTTTTCGAAAAAAATAATGGTTACTGTCTGACTGCGTACGATGAAGAAGAAGAAGAAGAAGAACTAAGACGACTACCTCGGGTGCTAGAGGTCGCGTGTTCAAGCCACGATGTAGACCGAGATTTGTTCACGTGGACTTTCTGGCTTTCCCCCATATCTATGGGAAGCAGAGATCATTCGCCTGTGTGCAGTGTCGTCTCAGATGAAAAATAACTCGGCGGTTGGAAATTTAAAAAAAAAGGCTTAACGGCCGCTGCCTGGGCACAATTTTTTCAAAAGTATGTTAAAAAGCTGCCCAATCTGGTATGGGATCTTCGCCGGTGCTACTGAGAATTCCATCCATTGTGCTGAGATTCTCCAAACATTTGGAGAAGAACAGAGCACTAATGGGTTAAACCGTGTGCAATGATGTTGATTCTTCGACTAAACTAAACCCCGTGCATTGTTTGTCCGTTTACGGGTTATACTGTTCTTTGCGTTGAATTGTTGTTTTATTGTTTTCCAGTGTGCATTGAATGAAAATGCACGGTCCATTACAATGGCTAGGTACGAAGGTGTATGTTTTAAAAAAAATAAATAATTTTGTTGTTGTTGTTTTGCATTCGCCTTATTTCTATATTACCAAAGGCGGTGTGCGTTGAACTGTGGTTTTTATTTTGCGCCCGTCGGCCCAGTGCATCCGATTTCAGCATGCATTTATGTAATAGCCTGCCTCCTCCTGCATTTTCTAAGGGTTTGCTTCCCCCGGGTAACGGCCGGTGCTGTGGTGGAGATCGAACCCAGCACCTTCTTTTGTGAGCCCTGTCCCTTATCCACTAGCCCACGCCGTCCTCGACCAATGTGTATCAAGCACATATCTCTGCCATTTAATCTGAAATTTCCATCTCGCTTCGCTGTTTTGTATGCGTACTGTGTTTTGCAGGACGTCGCGTCAGGGTCAGACACAATATTTTGATCAAGACCACTATCTGTCGTCCATGTATCGTTTTCTGGAAACAGGCTGTTTTCAAGGCAGTCTGGCTAACGAAAGTGATCAACGTGATCCCTGTAGTAGTGAGCCACACGCTGATGAACCAAACATGCACAACAACCTGATGTGTGACAATGCCCGGATGTCACTGTTGTGTAGGTCCATCTGGTGATGTTGCATAAGTGATATGTACACTAGACTGGGACCAATCTAACCATATGCCGTCCTTTGCTGGCTCTCCGTGGCTTTCGTCAGGCATCAGGTTTCATTTCAATAGCAAGGGGAAGGCGTGAACTAGTGGTTAAGTGACCCGGCTCACAATCCGAAGGTTCTGGGTTCGCTCCTCAATCACAGCACCGCTGTTACCCCCGGGGAAGCATACCCTTAGAAAATACATATGTAGCAGACCCTTACATAAAATGAATGCATACGTCGGATGCACTGTGCCGACAGGCGCAAAATAAAAAACATAGTGCAACGCACACCATCGCCATGAGGAGTAGAGAGATAAGGCGATTCAAGATAAACACAACTTCCACAGCATAGAGCTGGTAAGTCTATTTATCTGTCTTCATCATCATGCTCAGGATGCGAGGAAAACTACTACAATCAGCCCCCTATAGCTCTTTCCAGGGCGCACAAATGAGTACACAATCTCAACTCGGGCATTCAACAACGACTCGTGATGCAAACATTACCAGTTTTCAACTGACACACAGCAGTAGATATATAACTTCTCATTCTGGCTCATTTCTGGCATCACTTCTAAAGCCCAAGTACACATAAAACGTGCCGGTCGCGGCGGCGGCCCAGGACTTTCCAGAAAGAACGACTCCGTTGTGGGGCAAGAAATCGTCGACCTACTGGAGCCTCCATCTACAGAGGCGTCTCCAACCAAGGATTCTTTTATTATCCGACACAATATTATTGAGAAACATACGGTGTTCAATTTTTCTAATAGTTAACTATTGAGCCGAGGGCTGGAGTATGTCTTGAATAAAATGGGATATTTAAACTGTTTTCTGTGGCTTGGTGTCACTGTGTGAAATGAGATACAATTGGGTTAGTGAAGTACGTTATGTCGCTATATGTTTGTATGTGATATCATCTAGTCCACGCGTTTTGTTAGTTCCATATCAAACCGCATCATTAGCGTAGTGGTAAAGCACTCCCTTTTCACGGCAGAGGTACGTGGTTCGATAACCGCCACGCTCCAGTCGACTCAGCTGTAAATGGGTATCTGTTATATGACTTGGCTTCGTTCGTTCTCAATCTCCTGTTACCAAACCCTGAAAGTGCTTAAGTAACAGAATATAGTCCAGAGAACGGAATGCGTTATGTCATAGTTTACAGCTTGACTGCTATATTTGCACCTTTCGGCCCAACACATCCGACTTCAGCAAGCATTTTTTTAGTACCGGGTTAGCATTCCCTCTTCGATCCCTTCTCCTTAGCCTGTCTGCCCTGCTGCAAACAGTTATGCAGGATCACCGCGTGGAGGTGTAGAAGGGTCTTGGCAGCTCTGGTTCGCTGGCCCTGACGCTAGCAGTCAGCTATGGGTAGCTGACCACTGCAGCTCTTGCGCTGCTCAGCATATTGATCCCCATCTGGTATATGACTAGGGAAGTAAATAGTAGGGAGGAAAGAGCCGGGTCACCCTACCTCACACAAGATGTGGTGTGGTATACTAAAGTATATAAAAGCGAAGTAGTCTTGGCCCTAGCCTTAGTCGTCCGGTACATCAGCAAGGCTGGTTTCCTTGTGCAAGTCCCGACTTTTGTGCGAGTTGGTGGTAGCCGGTATGTCTTTCAGGATGTCATTTTGTTGCCGCTCGGATACCGCAGAGTTGTTGCTGTGCTTCAGTGTTGGTTTTTCCTTCTGACTGCATGGCGAGTCCAGCAGTGCTTGGAGTTTTTCGCATGATATATAACATCCTTGACTGTTGTGTAAGCCCATGTGGCGCTATTCCCTAAGTAATAGGCCCACGAGACGGCGCTCAAGCGAGGCATGTGGTGTCCTTAGCTGGTTCTCCGTGGCTTTTAAAAGAGTCCATGTTTCACGTCTATATCAGAGAGGTGATAGAACCGCTGCAACAAATATGTCTGCTCGCAATCTGGTATCTCTTGTGACGTCTGTTTCCGTCGTTATCGAGCAGAAGGCTGACCAGCTCGCCCGTCGGCGCTTGACCACCTCGAGTTTTATATCATTTTCCATATTGAGGAGACGGCCGAGGTAAATGTATTCGCCAACATCCTATAGGTGTATTTAGTTTAGGACCACGGGGCTGGGCTCCGAATAGCTGTTGCATATAGCTTCCGTTGTTTTCTATATTTATGGTGATCCCTGCTTTCTTGCCCTCCTCGTCCATTGGTACTAGCATGTGTGTTGCTTTTGTGGGCATCTCTGTGGTAAGTGGGATGTCGTCAGCAAACCTTAAGTGGTTGGGTAATCGCCCGTGTATGTGATATCCCTACACTTTCCAGTCACAGTTTCTCGTCGCCAACTCCAGGCATCCAGAGAATCGGCTGGACAAGATCAGGTAGCACACCGTTTTCTGTAGTGATAGTTAGCGGTCTTGTGATTGGACGAAAGAGGGTTGTGCATCCAGAATTGAAACAGTTTAACACATCCACACTACCATAGCAACAGTTCAACACATCCACACCAGCATAGCAACAGTTCAACACATCCACACCAGCATAGCAACAGATCAACACATCCACACTACCATAGCAACAGTTCAACACATCCACAGTACCGTAGCAACAGTTCAACACATCCACACCAGCATAGCAACAGTTCAACACATCTACACCAGCATAGCAACAGTTCAACACATCCACACCAGCATAGCAACAGTTCAACACATCCACACTACCATAGCAACATCTCCACACATCCACAGTACCATAGCAATAGTTCAACACATCCACACTACCATAGCAACATCTCCACACATCCACAGTAGTGTAACTACTACAGGACAAGCCTTTTCTTTACTTTCAAAACAATAGTTGTCTGATCCGTTCACATCTTCGTTTGAAGGACCGCCACTACCTTCCCTCTTACCTTTCTCTACCTCCCTCCCTCTTTCTCTCTCTCTCTCTCTCTCTCTCTCTCTGTCTCCGGGTACTACTTTCTTCATCCCTTCTCTTACTCTCTCCTACCGCCTCGTTACATTTTTTTCCCTACCCTTCTCTCTCCCTGACTCATGACATTCACTTCCGCTTTACCTCCTTCTCTCTGTCTTTCTTCATGTATCCTTCTCTTTCCCTAGAGATACCATTACCATTCACCTTCTCGTTCAGTCTCATTCAGTTTTGCTCCTTTTTTCCCCTCTCTCTATCTCTCTCTCTCTCTATCTCTCTCTCTATGGCTACACCTCTCTCTGGCCCGTTTCTGTCGTGTGTCAGATGTATCGTTAGATGACGTGGGAGATGTAGTTTTCTGTGTGTCAGATGTGTCGTTAGATGACGTGGGGGGATGTATTTTTATGTGTGTCAGATCTGTCGTTGGATGACGTGAGGAGATACGATTTTTGTTTGGGGTGGCGGCGGGTCAGGTGTGTCGTTGGATAACGTGGGGAGATGCAGTTTTTTTTTCGTGTGTTAGATGACGTCGGGAGGTGTAGCTGATATTTTTGGTTGCAGCTGGTCCAGTATCAGAACAAATTTACTTTCTGTCTTTCCATTGATTCATGCAAGATGTTTCACCCATGTTCTGTTTAATGGCATTACATCCCTCTGAACTCAGCCGCTTTTCTCAAACGCCGCATTTCGCATGCTATTTTCTTTTTCTTAGCGCCTGTGTGAAAGGCTATGTCTGACACTGGTAGCAGAGAGTTGGTATAACCATACTATTAACCAACTGACTCTTTGTCTTTAGTGGAATATGAGTGTCTCTTAATAATGCTGAGATCTGAATTTTAAAAAAAACCTATTTATTTTTTGTTGTCACCTCAGGCAAAGACATTGATCATACGACTCCCGAGGACGGAATAGAGAGACCATCAAAAAAGAATACAAGAGACAAAATGACAGCATAGAAATCAATCACAAATATGAGCATGCACAGACCTTCAGACTCAGAACGGAACATTACAGACTTAAGGCCCACTTTCACTTAATGGGTCTTAGAGACACTGGCACATGCGATTTCAGAGCACCCAATCAAACAACAGAATGAACATAAACTATCGGACTGCTACATCTATACAGTCCAAAGATAGGTAGTATGGACCGGAAGAGCGACCATGCTGGAAAAGCTGTGGGGGACCTGCGTAGACCAGTAATGCACAGTCTCTTTCATGATCAGTTGATCGAAGAAGAAGATTCCACCGCTGTGTTAAATTCTTCCATCTATCACTTCGAGAACAGTGAAAGTTTCGACTCATTCACGATTGGCGGGTACTTCTTCTTCTTCTTCTTCTTCTTCTTCTTCTGCGTACACAGTCAGACAGTAACCATTATTTTTTCGAAAAAAGCGGCGGTCATCCTGAGGCTCTCGCTACTGCCATAGAGCTTGTCTTGCAGTTCCACTGGTAATGGCCACATCTGCTCTCTCTGATCCTCGTATGTCGGGCAGTTCTGCAGCAGATGTTCAGTGGTCATTTTACCAGTACCACACGGGCATTCGTCGGTACACCCTATCTTCAATTTGTTGAATAGGTGGTACCTCAGTCTGTTGTGGCCAGTGCGAAGTCTGAAGACAACGACCTGCTCTCTTCGGTTCAACTGGTAATAGGCATCGTTTTTGGTGTAACCAGTATGTTCGGTTTCCCATTTGGTCATGTATCTGGCTTTGATAAGCCGTTTTGACTCTTCGTACGTCATACTGGTATCTGTTTGTGGTAGTCTTGCACCTTCTTTTGCCAGTCTGTCTGCCTCCTCGTTGCCTTGGATGTTGCAGTGTGCCGGAACCCACTGTACCACTACCCTTTTTGGTGCGGACTGCTGGCACAGTTTGCAGAGTGCTGCTCTTAAGTCATTGAGCTCAGTGTTTTTCTGGCTTTTTAGCGCTGTGACTACGGCGAGAGCATCTGTCAGTAGGACTATATGGCTCTCATTTTCAATGTGTGTCACCATCTCTTCCACTGCCACCCTCAGTGCCTCTGCCTCCGCTCTGAAATTGCTTGTGTACTTACCAGTAGCGAATTACAGTGTTATTTTTCTGGATTGGCGGGTACGAGATTCCAGAGTTACGATACGCAGATGATACAGTGATACTATCAAGAAGGGCAGAAGGGCTAGAGCAGCTAATTTCAGCCTTGAATGGACATAGTAAAGATCAAAACCTGTTTATAAACATAAATAAAACAAAGATAATGACCACCGACAAAGCACAACATCAGCATATATTTTCAGTGGGTGGTGAGGAAATAGATCAGGTCACACATTTTGAATATCTGGGCTCCAGAATTGACAAAAATGGCGACTGCTCGGAAGCAATCAGAAGAAGACTAGCCATGGCAATGCAGAGACTGAACAGCCTGATGAAAGTATGGCAGAATACCAACAACATGATAAAAGTAAAAGTCTTGAGAGTCTGTGTTTTTCCTGTGGCAGCTTATGGCTGCGAATCATGGGCGATTACCAAAACTTCCAGACAAAGAATCGAATCACTCGAGTTAAAAATTTACAGAAAGATCCTCAGAATACTCTGGACAGAGAAAAACATAAATGTAGACATTCGGCAAGAGTTGAGCATAGAGGAGAACTGGTTCATCAATTCTATTTTGGTTAGAAAATGCAAATACTTTGGTCACATCAAGAGACACAATGGTCTCGAGAGAACGGTGATGGAAGGTATGGTGCCAGGCAAAAGAGGAAGAGGTAGACCAAGAAGACGAAGGCACTAAGATATCCAGGAATGCCAGGGTATGACTGTGGCGGAGACTGGAATTTTGACAAGAGAACGAGTTTCTTTCAGACAGATTGTGATGGGAGCGACGTTCTACAAAGGACATGCTACATGATAAGCTATCACTTCACTTTAAAAAAACTACCCGCTTTTTCGTTAAGCAAGTACGTAATTGGAAATATTTTTTAAGACTACAACACGTCAAGAAATATGAATGTTAGTTTTTCAATTTTGTATCGTTTATTTTGGTCTACCGTGTCAGATCAAGCCGTGAGTCATAGCCAGCTCTTGACATTCATTCTTTACAAACTAAAAGAAATATCGATTTTCAATTAGGTCCATTAAAACTTGCTAATAGACGAGCACTATTACTATAGGTGGCTGCCTGGGACAATACACATTCATCTAGCTGTAACCATTAATTACTTACCATAGTGAATGGCGTAGTCGAATACGCACAAGCGCAACTTCCTGAACTTAACCTTAATGACCACTTTCCTTGTCAATTATAGTCATTAACATGCTGTTAAACATTCTATAATCACATCTCTCTCTCTCTCTCTCTTTCTCTCTATATCTTCAGGCCTTCCTCTCTCTCTCTATATGTTTTCCTTCTCACTCCCTCCCTATCCTAACTCTCGCGCTGCTAATGTCACATCTCTGCCGGATTAACTCACCCGCTCTTCTTCTATGTTACTCCTCCCCTTATCTGTTTAAATAACTCCCTCCTATGTATTCCTTTCTGTTTCTCATTCCTATTGCTCTTTCCTTCTCTCTCTCTCTCTCTCTCTCTCTATCTCTTTCTTTATATACATATATTTATTTTGTGTTGTAAGCTTACACTTCAGTTAGTCGTGAAAAGGGAGTGAAGTGTCTGGTTGCAGCAGCTTTCCTCACATTCCGAGCGTGCTGATAAAGGGTGACCGTGGAATTTCAGGCGATTGTGCTACGTTTGGCTCTATCTGTGTGTCGCTCTCTACTACGAGGATCACGTCAATCCGAACACCGCTACCCAGACTGCCATCAAACAGCCTGCTTTCATGTAGAACAACGCGGAAGTGGATGATGGGCGTGTGTTGGTTATTACATTATACCTGACCCAGGCTATCATTGTCCGATCAGTATGTAACTGGCGTTAGTCTCTTCTCCTATTTTGTTATTTCTCTCAAATGTTACATCCAGTATATAGCAGTTATATTTTCTAGTAACTTTCATTAGGCGCAGACCGCACATGACGACTGATATTTAGGACCAATCTCCTACTGAATTATTTGTAACAAAAGGCATTTTTATCAAGTAGCCTTTTTTTTTTTTTAAACTGTCTGTAACGCTTTTGAAGATTTATGTCCTGCCTGGCAATTAAAATACTGAAAGCTGAATCTTCTAATTGTGTTCTCAAATCCTTTACGATTTTGATTGTTTGAAGTTAGAGATGAAGATGACAGAACGATGACAGAACTTGATTGTTTCAAGTTGATGATGTAGATTCAAGTACTTGATTGTTTGAATTTGATGATGTCGATACAAGTACTTGATTGTTTCAAGTTGTAAATGTAGATGACAGAACTTGATTGTTTCAAATTGATGATGTAGATACAAGTACTTAATGGTTTGAAGTTGATCATGCAGATACAAGTACTTGATTGTTTCAAGTTGATGATATAGATACTAGTAATTGATTGTTTGAAGTTGTAAATGTAGATGATAGAACTTGATTCTTGGAAGTTGATGATGTGGATACAAGAACTTGATTGTTTGAAGTTGATGATGTAGATATAACTTCACTCATTGTTAGAATTCATGTTAATATGCGATTAAGGAACCTGATTGTCTTGATTCGTAAATGTGTTCTAATAGCTGATTTCAGAAATTGCTTGTTGGATTTGTTGTACTTTCAATTTAAGCTCTTGATTCGTGAATTTGATGGGACCAAGATTATGAGCAGTGCATGAGCTGCAGCGGTCAGCGACCCAAGACTGACTCTTAACCCTAGGGCTAGCAAGCCAGAACTGTCAAAACCGTGGTACATCTCCGCGTGGTTATTTTGAATAAAAGGCTTTAACAGAGCAGACAAACTACGAGGAAGTGATCGAAGAGTGAAGAATAATCTTGAATCAAACAGTTACTGCGAAAGTCGGATGAGTTGGGACCGAAAGGTGCAAACTTTACACCTAGACACAACGTATTCCGTTCTCCATACACTATACTTCTTTATGTAAACAAAACATTTCAGGGCTTGGTAGTGGGAGTTTGAGAACGTTCAGGGCTTGGTAGCAGGAGTTGGAAAACGTTCAGGGCTTGGTAGTGGGAATTTGAGAACGTTCAGGGCTTGGTAGTGGGAGTTTGAAAACGTTCAGGGCTTGGTAGCAGGAGTTGGAGAACGTTCAGGGCTTGGTAGCGGGAGATTGAGAACGTTCAGGGCTTGGTAGCGGGAGATTGAGAACGTTCAGGGCTTGGTAGCGGGAGTTAGAGAACGTTCAGGGCTTGGTAGTGAGAGTTGGAAAACGTTCAGGGCTGAGTAGCGACAGTGAGAGAACGAATGACAACGAGGAAGTAAAAAGTAAAGAAAGTAGCATATTTTTTACAGAACGCCATCACCTATTTGGCTGTTATAAATTTCTTGGCAGGTGTGAAGAAACGGACGTTGTCGTTCCTTACGTGGAGGACCAATCGCCCGAGGAAAAAAAAACACTTTCTGCCAAACTGGACACAAGTGGCAATTGAAGCATGTACATTGGGATTGTGAAAACCGAGAAGGTTTCACTACTAGGCCACAGTCTACCAACATAAAGTTGACTTAGATGTTGTGGATTATTTAATAACAGGAATGCTAAATGGGTTCTTATAGATTTCATCTTCTGCGTTCTTTCTTAATCTCCCGCTACCAAGCCACGAACATGACTTTGTAAGTAGCAGGATGTATTCCGGAGAGCGGAATGCGATGTGTGGCTAGTCTACATTATAGATGTGATAAAAGACTATGCAGTTTAATTGCTGTAGATGTAGTGAAAACTCTGGACACATTATTGTGGTGTTTAGGATGATTGGAGGCGTGCATTTCGCCATTTAAAAGGAAAACGGATTAATGTTCCATTAATTAGCTATCTACAGCTGGCACACCAGAATATTACCATATACAGTGAAACCTTTCCCTTATTAAATTCTGAAACATCGGAATGTTAACATTTACAGCTGGCACACACGAATGTTAACATCTACAGCTGGCACAAAGAATGTTAGCATCTACAGCTGGTACGCTAGAATGTTAACATCTACAGCTGAGACCCCCGAATGTTAACATATACAACTGACACACAATAATGTTAACATCTACAACTGACACACACAAATGTTAACATTTACAACAGACACAATGAATGTTAACATCTACAACAGACATACAGAATATTAACATCTACAACTAACTCAGACGAATGTTAACATCTACAACTAACACACATGAATGTTAACATCTACAGCTGACACACCAGCATGTTATCATCTACAACAGATACAGATGAATGTTAGCATCTACCACAGACACACAAGCATGTTAAAATCTACAACATGCACACACGAATGTTAACATCTACAACTGACACACAAGAATGTTAACATCTACAATTCACACAATAATGTTTACATCTATAACATACACACACGAATGTTAAAATATACAAGAGATACACACGAATGTTAACATTTACAACAGACACACAAGAATGTTAACATCTACAACAGACACACATGAATGTTAACATATACAACAGGCACACAATAATGTTAACATATACAACAGACACACTTGAATGTTAACATCCAGAACTGACACACAGGAATGTTAACATCTACGGCTGACACACTAGAATGTTAACATCTACAACAGACACACCAGAATGTTAACATCTACGGCTGACACAAAAGAATGTTAACATATACAACAGACACACAAGAATGTTAACATATACGGCTGACACACAAGAATTTTAACATCTACAACAGATACATGAATGTTAACATCTACAACAGACACACACGAATGTTAACATCTACAACAGACACACAAGAATGTTAACAACTACAACAGGCACACATGAATGTAAACATCTACAACAGACACACAAGACTGCTAACAACTACAACAGGCACACATGAATGTTAACAACTACAACAGGCACACATGAATGTTAACATCTACAACAGACACACAAGACTGCTAACATCTACAGTAACTCCTTACCTGGTAAATATCTCACAAACATGTATTACATCATCTCAGTACTAGACACGTGTGGGCCGGCTTGTCTGAGTCCTTCATCCTAACTATTATTCCTGATTCCCACTATCACTTTCGTTAAGTGAATCTCTATGTGAGTTTGCGATGCGATCGTAGGAAATAATGTTTCTTTTCTGTAATATTAGAACTCTGTGTATGATACAATGTGTTCATGTGGGGTACGCTTTCTTTTTGTAATGTTTCATATATGTGCATGCGTCTTTGTGCTTGAAAGGAAAATGCTTCCTTGTATTTCTGTTTCTTTTGCTAAGATTCGGCGTCACTGCACTCCGGCATACCCGTAGGTGTTCAGTCTCTCTTATGAAATAGTGCTTTGTCTGGATGTTAATGGTCCCTGTAGCCCGCTGGTTGTACACACCTGCTCCGTCCTCTCATATGTTCCACATTCCACATTCCCTCGAAGCTCGCTTGATGTGCAAACTGTGCAGTCTGTTGATTGCTAATTCATCTATGTTGGTGTCGTCATCAAACAGGCGGTCATGGCTTCGATGTCGTCACTCCTTTCTATAACTAACGTGCCCGTGATGGGAGCATGTGAAGCCAAAATGTCACCTCTTTTGTTTCCCTGAACCCCAGCATGATCAGGCAGCATCGTGACAGACGCGCAAGCCGTACCTCAGAAGGTACAGAAGGAATTGCTTAGGTACGAGTGGATAGTAGCTGTTGAGACCTCAAACCTTCAGGCTTTGACCTTGATCTACTGTCCTGCTCATGCTGGGGTTCAGGGCAGTGCAAGAGCTGACATCATGGCTTCACAAGTTCCCATTAGGGCACATTAGTGATGATTAGACGTGACATTTTGAAATCAATCAATGACCGCCTGCTAGATGAGGACACCAGAAAAGATGAAACAGCAACACACACGCTACAAATTTTCGACATTAAACGAGGTTCAAGCGGAGTGGGGCGCTTGAGAGAACAGAGCAGGATAGTGTACAACCAGCGAGCTACAGGGACCTTCAGCTTCCATACCTTACGCCATTTGCTGAGAGAGACAGAGAACCTATGCGTATGCCCGAAGTGCAGTGACGTCGATTCTTAGAAACAGAAACAGATCCATGTCAACCAGGGGAGGTTTGAGCAGCTGCTATCCACTCCTACTTCAGCCATCCTTTATGTTTCTTATGAAGTACGGTTCGCGTGTCAGACACGAAGACTGCCTTTGTTAAATGGGTCTCAGATAGCCATCTTAACACTGGGGTCACGGCTTCCATCTTGATTCTCAAACTTGGTGTAGCTGTTCCTTGCTCAACTACTGTGATATGTTCCCCAGTGAGGTCAATTTTCAGTACGTTATTGCCCACTAAACAATTCCAATTATCTGCAGAATAAAACATTCAAATATCGAAGTCACTATATATATATGTTGCCTAGTGACGCCACGCTACGGTTTACCTAGCCCGACATTCGTATCTGGTTATGTTAGATTTACTGAAAACAAAACATCTATACAAATAATAGCTCACCACACAACTGAGATCTACTATAATACAAAACGCTGTTACCCAAAAAAGTAGAGGCAGGAAGACTAAATTATATTGATCGGACATGTTAGTCTGGATAAGGCAAAATATACTGGCCAAGACCGTCGCATTGTCTTCCTTGTAGCCCTTCTTGGAAACGGGATGTTTTCATGGTAGTCTGGCTAACAAGGTGAGGTATCGACCTGATCCCCATAGTAGTGAGCGATACGCGAATGAAGCAACGCATAGCACAACCGCCTGGGGGACCCCGGTACATCTTCATCAGCATGCTCAGGATATGAGGAAAGCTACGACAACTAGCCATTTAACGTCCTTTTTGGGCGTGCAAAAGAGTAATCACACTCATTGTGAGCATTCAATAACAACAACAACAATAACAACAACAACAACCTAGCCCGACATGCATATCTGATTATGATAGATTTAAGGAGAACGAAACATCCATAACATGAACTGCTTACCTCACCCCACAACTGAGATCCACTATAACACAATCGCTGTTACCCATAAGGTCCAGTATGTTGTTTTAGTTTCTTTATTTTATTACAATAATAAAATTGATAGGGCGAGCCTAGAGTTTGTGAACTTTGCTTACAATCCCAAAGCAGTGGGTTCAAATACGTCGTGTTCAGACTGACCATGTCGTGAGTTGTGTCCGTGTATGACCGCTTCCCTCAGTTGACCCAGCCGTAAACGGATACTAAATTAGTCATGGGGAAATTTCACAGCGTGGACAGGAGCTACATAATTCGTTCTTTGTCGATGGACCTATTAACAATGGAAGGTAATTCAACAATGGAAGGTAATTCAACAATGTAAATGTAATACAAAAATGAAAGGTAATTCAAAAATGAAAGACAATTCAACAATGAAATGCAATTCAACAATAAAAGGTAATTCAACAATGTAAAGGTAATTCAAAAATGAAAGGTAATTCAAAAAATGAAAGGTAATTCAACAATCAAAGGTAATTCAACAATGAAAGGTAATTCAACAATGTAAAGGTAATTTTAAAATGAAAAGGAATTCAACAATGAAAGGTAATTCAACAATGTAAAGGTAATTCAAAAATGAAAAGCAATTCGACAATGAAAGGTAATTCAACAATGAAATGTAATTCAACCAACAATGAAAGGTAATTAAACAATGTAAGGTAATTTTAAAATGGAAAGCAATTCAACAATGGACGGCAATTCAGCAATGAAAGGTAATTCAAAAATGAAAAGTAATTCAAAAATGAAAGGTAATTCAAAAATGAAAAGTAATTCAACAATATAAGGTAATTCAACAATGACATGTAATGAGTACATTTGGCGATTGCTCAGTTGTAATGAAGTCAGTTCTATGAGCAATGTTCCAAAAAATGGATATCTTGTTGTTGCTGTTGCTGTTGTTGTTGTTGTTGTCGAATACTCACAATGAGTAGGATTACTCTTTAGTGCGTCCTAAAAAAGGACGTTTAGTGGCGGGTCGACGTAGCTTTCCTCCCATCCCGAGAGTGCTGATGAAAGTCAACAGGTGTCCTTCAGGTGGTTAAGCTAAGCTTGGCTTTATCTGAGTGTCACTCACTACTACAGGGATCACATCAATCCCTCAGCTAGTTAGCCAGGCTGTTGTGAAAATAAACCGTTTCCAGGAAGCGATTCGAGAAAGCCGAGGTGAGGGTCTTGGCAAATATATTTTGCCTGAACCTAAGTAAAATGTCTGATCAGCATATTTTGCCTGACCCTAACTAAAATGTCTGATCAGCGTATTTTGCCTGACCCTAACTAAAATGCCTGATCAGTATATTTTGCCTGACCCTAACTAAAATGTCTGATCATTATATTTTGCTTGACCTTAACTAAAATGTCTGATCAGCGTATTTTGCATGACCCTAACTAAAATGTCTGATCAGCATATTTTGTTTGACCCTAACTAAAATGTCTGAACAGTATATTTTGCTTGACACGAACTAAAATGTCTGAACAGTATATTTTGCTTGACCCGAACTAAAATGTCTGAACAGTATATTTTGCTTGACCCGAACTAAAATGTCTGATCAGTATATTTTGCCTGACCAAACGTTAGTCTTGCTTCCCCCCCCCCCCCTCCCCAACCCCTGTATCGATCCTTTTTATTATTTTAAAAATAATAATACTGTTAAAACATATCATTCAGAATGAGCGCCAGTAGGAGCATAGGTGCGATGCAGTCGGCACTCTACAGTAAGATATGAACAACTACTCAAACCTTAAGGTATATATTCTAGTTCCTTGAGACCTAATGTTAAAGAAAGATCTTCAGAATACCATAGACCGAAACAAAAATTATGTGGAAAGTCGACAAGAGCTTGGCATAGAGGAGAACTGGTTCATACATTCCATCATGAACAGAAAATGTTAACACTTTGACCACATGAAAAGACACAACGGACTTGAGAGAACGGTAAGGGAACAAGAGAAGCAGAGGCCGCCAAAGAAAGCGATGGCATCAATATGTCAAAGAATGCTTGGGCATGATTCTGTTGCAGGATGGAGTTTTGGTTTCTTTCAAACACGATGTTTTTTTTTTTTTTTTTTTTTTTAATGCGTTCGCCTTATTTCTTTATTCCTCAAGACGGTGCGTTGCACTATGTTTTTATTTTGCGCCTGTCTGCCTAATGCATCCGAGTTCGGCAAGAATGTTATGTAAGAGTCTGCTTCCTCTTGCATTTTCTAAGGGTTTGCTTCCCAAGGGTAACGGCCAGTGCTGTGGTGGGGATCGAACCTAGGACCTTTGGATTGTGAGCTGTGTCACGTAACCACTAGCCCACGCGTTCCCAGACATGCTGTGATGAAAGCGACGGTCTGTAAAGGAGTCTACATGACGATGATGTTAACAAATATATGAAACCACCGCTACCTTCTAACGGTTAACAAAGGTTAAAAGTAGTCCCACAGCATTATCTGATGCCAGCGATGGAATGTAAGTCGGGTAACCATTTACAACTGGGTCAGGCAGATAACATGTGTTGAACTCCGTATTTTTGCTACAAAAACAGATGCTCTACCACAACGCAAATCAAATACTACTTTATAAGGATAACGTGAACGACGATTGAAGAGGGTTGTTCCTGCGGGTAGCACCATCATCAGTGAATAGACATTTACATTACAATCAGCCGCTGCAAAAATCTCCTTGAGTTTCTCAAATGAATCTGATATATATCATAATTTGCACAAAACAATTTTCATTCTAAAAGAAATTAACATATTCTGATTTATTTTCAGACATAAATAGTATTACATCATTTTTTGTAACGTTAATATCAAATGCCGCATTTCCATGTCCATTTGACAGCCATTGTACGTCTGTATGAAGTAAAAGTGTGCTGACAGTCGATTTCATTTTTCTTTTCTTTTTCTTGCGTTCGCCTTATTTATCTATTCCCCAAGGCGTGTGTGCGTTACACTGTGGTTTTTATTTTGCGCCTGTCGGCCCAGTGCATCCGACTTCAGCATGCATTTTATGTAAGGGTCTGCTTCCTCCTGCATTTTCTAAGGGTTTGCTTCCCCGGGGTAACGGCCGGTGCTGTGATGGGGATCGAACCCAGCACCTTCTTAACTACTAGGCCACGCCGTCCCCTCGATTTCATTTGGATCACATAAATTTGCGAAGAGTTCTGGATGATCCCATTCTTATTGTTGCTTGCGAATGTCTATAATGAGTTGGTTACTCTTTTTGTGCGCCCTGAAAATGAGGTGAAGTGGGGGGGGGGGGGGGGGTTGCAGTAGCTTTTCTCACATCACGAGCGTACTGCTGAAGGTGGACCGAGGTCCTCCAGACGGTTGTGCTATGATTGGCTTCATCTACGTGTCACTGACTACTACGGGGATCGTATCCATCCCTCGCCACATTAGCCAGAATGCCATAAAGACAGCCCGTTTCCAGGAAGGGCTACTAGGAAGCCGAGGTGTGGGTCTTGGCCAGTATATTTTGCCTGACCCTGACTAACATGTCTGATCAGTATATTTTGCCTGACCCTGACTAAGATGTCTGATCAGTATATTTTTCTTGACCCTGACTAAGATGTCTGATCAGTATATTTTTCCTGACCCTGACTAACATGTCTGATCAGTATATTTTGCATGACCCTGACTAACATGTCTGATCAGTATATTTTGCCTGACCCTGACTAACATGTCTGATCAGTATATTTTTCCTGACCCTGACTAAGATGTCTGATCAGTATATTTTTCCTGACCCTGACTAAGATGTCTGATCAGTATATTTTGCCTGACCCTGACTAACATGTCTGATCAGTATATTTTGCCTGATCAGACGTTAGTCTTCCTCCGTTTTGGGTTGGCAAAAAATTAGTTGGGCCTGATTGTTGTTGTTGTTTCCGGATGCACACAATGAGCAGGTTAATCTTTTCTGCAGCCTGAAAAGGACGTTAAGTTGCGAGTTGCAGTCGCTTTCCTCAAATCCCGAACATGCTGATGAAGGTGGAGCGGTGTCCTTCAGGCCGTTATGCTATGCTTGGCCTCACCTGCCTTTCGCTCACTACCACGTGGATCATGTCGATACCTCACCTTGTTAGCCAAGCTGACATAAAAACAGTCCGTATCTAGGAAGGGCTACGAGGAAGTCGAGGGGAGGGTCTTGGCCAGTATGTATTCCCTGACCCTGACTAACACGTCTGATCAGTGTATTTTGCCTGACCCTGACAAACACGTCTGATCAGTGTATTTTGCCTGACCCTGACTAACATGTCTGATCAGTATATTTTTCCTGACCCTGACTAACACGTCTGATCAGTGTATTTTGCCTGACCAGTCGTTAGTCTTCCTTTCTTGGGTGATCCCGTATTACAGGATCTATAGCTTTAGCCCTATCTGCTATCTTAATCTTTCACAAGTTTAGTGACGTATCAAAGAGCAAATAATTTTTGATTGTGTTGAAATATAGCTATGGAATGATGACAGCCAATAGCTAGTGGCATTTGATCTATTTACTCTTCCAGAACAACTTCGTTCACAGAAGAAATTAGAATACTAAAGAAATAAACAACTGAATACCCTATAACTCCCAATATATAATAATACTGAACAAATAAACAACTGAATACTGCATAACTCACGAGATGTCAGAATACTAAAGAAATAAACAACTGAATACTCTATAAATCACAATATAAAATAATACTGAACAAATAAACAACTGAATACTGCATAACTCGCGAGATGTCAGAATACTAAAGAAATAAACAACTGAATACTCTATAACTCACAATATATAATAATACTGAACAAATAAACAACTGGATACTATATAACTCACGAGATCTCAGAATACTAAACATATAAACAACTGAATACTGTATAACTGACAATATATAATAATAATGAACAAATAAACAATTGAATACTGTATAACAGGATGCCAGAACCCTGAACATATTCTACAGGAATGCCCAATCTATATGAACATGAGATGCCAGACCTGGCCAGAGAGTGCGGAGCTGAGACAAAAGCTGTGGGGCAGCCGCTCCGACCTGGTAAAGACTACAGACTTCATCATGGCGACTGGCCTGCAGATATAGCATGACCAAAAGATCCTGAACGCAAAGAAGACTGTATAACTCACGATGATCAACTAGCAAGAACTGCGAACATCAAGGTTCACACACTTTTGAAAAGGCCGTCAACACAGGGCACAGCAATTTAGTGACGCGAGCTGGTTAACTGCTGTGAAACTCAACAGGTTAGTAACAAACGACACATGAGAGCCTTAAGTTGGCCTCTGCGTCTCGGAAATGACGCAACTTTCACACTGGGTCGAGTTCCATTGACTCCGTCGCTCCATTCCAACTTGCAAGGATTAGTTATCTAATTATTATTGAGCATTATTTTCCACACTTTACCCCGACACCCAAACAATATTTACGCAATCACACGAGTCGCGACCCCTCGTTTGAGACGCCCTGGAATATATCCAATGACCAGGAACCAATGGTAAGCGAGCGCGCGTTCCTTGTTACGCTGCCTGGTCCGACGGCTCCCACACATTTTAAATACTGTCATGGGTTGAAGTTTCATAGACGGATGTGACGTGTTGTTTATTTTCGATATATGTGCGCATACAGTGCCGGATTTTCTAATAGTTGCAATAGGCTCAGCCTAGGCCCTCAACAATTATTTTTTTAATGTGAAGTTTATAAAAATAGAGCACCAACTGTACTTCCAGAGCTAGGCTAAGTGAAGGGTAAGTCAGGCACTTGGTGTATGTGTGTATGTACGTGGGCATGTATGTATGCGGACGTATCTATGTGAATTTATGCATATATATATATATATATATATATATATATATATATATATATATATATATATATGTGTGTGTGTGTGTATACATACATGCATACATACATATACATACGCACGCACGTACACACACATACATACACACATACACACACATCCATACGTACACACCCACACACAGACACACATATACACGCACATATACATACACACATACATGTGAGGTGTTGGTCAGAATAGTACAGACAATAGCGGCACTTGCACGGCTTAACAAGATTTGGCAAGATAAACGGATAGCACTATCCACGAAAATCAAATTAATGCGTACATTGGTCGTGTCCTGTCAATATTCATATATGCTTGTGAGACATGGACAATTACTACTGACCTTCAGCAACGGATACAGGCATTGGAAATGAGATCTGTCCGAAGACTTTTAAACGTCGCGTACAAAGAACGAGTTACACGTGAGGAGATAAGATAAATAATTACTGTAGCAATAGGTCCTTTTGAAGACATATTGGCAACTGTCAAAAGAAGGAAACTCGCTTGGTACGGCCACATATGGAGATTAAATGGTCTTGCAAATACGATCCTCCACGGCAAGGCAGACGACGAAGAGGCCGTCCCAAAAATACGTTGGAGGACAACGTAAAAGAATGGACCAATCTCCGACCAGAAGAAGCACAGGCAGCGACCGCGGACAGAGAAGGGTGGTATGGTTTTGTGAGGATATCTTAATGTGTGCCCAAACCACCTCACCGGTTACGGGATGACCTGGCCTGAGTTTTCAGAAGACTTGGACGAGAGTCATCGAAAGAGAGGAAAGCAAATAATGAGGTCCTGTAACTACTCAAGGTGGAGAAGTCGCGTCTGAATGAAATAAAAAGCAGAAAAACAACAATTGGTCTTGTGAAGAGACATGACGCTCTGCTAAAAGTTATATTGGAGAGACGAGGTTATAGCAAGAGAGCCAGAGAGCGGTAGAGATACAAATGGGCAGACAATTTCGATAATAAGCGACATTTTTGGTTTGATGTAATTTTTAAACAACACAGCACAATAATAATAACGATGCACAAAATAATAATGTTCGCCTAGGCATCTAATGCCCGTTGCGTCGATTGACCACTACCATGTCCAACTGCTGTAGCCAAACTTCGTTCAATGTCGAAGTAGAGACTGCTATCTGCCGGAGCCACGTAGAACGGGGGCGCCACCTCCCACGTCTCCAGCCGGCCGGTGAGAGACCGTTCTTACGTATATTCGACTTGGACATAATATGGTGAGCCGGAACGTCCTGGTCCAGTCTAACCACGTGACTAAACACAGATCGGGGCCGACAGATCAGAATGTCCGAGATGGAAGGACGACCGGTCTTTGCAGAGACCTCGACATTATGGACACGATGAAACCACCGGATACCGAGGATGCGTTGCTGGTTGCGCACGTAAACGTCATCGAGTCTTGATATGTCCTGTTTAAGTAGTGTCAATGTCTCTAAAACATACAGGAGGACATGAATCATACAGGAGGACATGAATCATACAGGAGGACATGAATCATACAGGAGAACATGAATCATACAGGAGGACATGAATCATACAGGAGGACATGAATCATATAGGTGGACATGAATCATACAGGAGGACATGAATCATACAGGAGGACATGAATCTTACAGGAGGACATGAATCAAACAAGAGGACATGAACCATACCGGAGGACATGAATCATATAGGAGGACATGAATCATACAAAAGAACATGAATCATACAGGAGGACATGAATCATACAGGAGGACATGAATCATACAGGAGGACATGAATCATACAGGATGACATAAATAATACAGGAGGACATGAATCATACACGTCTGATAAATACGTAGTGCTCATAATTCAACCTAAAATGGTCCACTATTGGCTGACTTACCATAGAAATAATAGCACAAAATGGTCCACTATTGGCTGTCTTACCATAGAAATAATAGCACAAAATGGTCCACTATTGGCTGACTTACCATAGAAATAATAGCACGAAGTGGTCCACTATTGGCTGACTTACCATAGAAATAATAGCACAAAATGGTCCACTATTGGCTGACTTACCATATAAATAATAGCATGAAATGGTCCACTATTGGCTGACTTACCATATAAATAATAGCACAAAATGGTCCACTATTCGCTGACCTACCATAGAAATAATAGCATGAAATGGTCCACTATTAGAAGACGTACCATATAAATAATAGCACAAAATGGTCCCCTATTGGCTGACTTACCATAGAAATAATAGCACAAAATGGTCCACTATTGGCTGACTTACCATAGAAATAATAGCACAAAATGGTCTACTATTAGCTGACTTACCATAGAAAAAATAGCATGAAATGGTCCACTATTGGCTGACTTACCATAGAAATAATAGAATGAAATGGTCCACTATTGGCTGACTTACCATATAGATAATAGTACAAAATGGTCCACTATTGGCTGAATTACCAAAGAAATAATAGCATGAACCACATCAGACGTTAGAAGCATATAGAGCAGGACAAACAGCATGACTAAAAGTATCAGCAGCCTGTTAGACGCATGACAAACAGCTTGACTAAAAGTATCAGCAGCCTGTAAGACGCATGACAAACAGCTTGACTAAAAGTATCAGCAGCCTGTAAGACGCATGACAAACAGCATGACTAAAAGTATCAGCAGCCTGTAAGACGCATGACAAACAGCTTGACTAAAAGTATCAGCAGCCTGTAAGACGCATGACAAACAGCATGACTAAAAGTATCAGCAGCCTGTTAGACGCATGACAAACAGCTTGACTAAAAGTATCAGCAGCCTGTAAGACGCATGACAAACAGCTTGACTAAAAGTATCAGCAGCCTGTAAGACGCATGACAAACAGCATGACTAAAAGTATCATCAGCCTGTTAGACGCATGATACACAGCATGGCTAAAAGTATCAGCAGCCTGTTAGACGCATGACACACAGCATGGCTAAAAGTATCATCAGCCTGTTAGACGCATGATACACAGCATGGCTAAACGTATCATCAGCCTGTTAGACGCATGACAAACAGCATGACTAAAAGTATCATCAGCCTGTTAGACGCATGATACACAGCATGGCTAAAAGTATCAGCAGCCTTCTAGACGCTATGCCGTAAAACCAACTATGAGACAGCCTTGCAAATATAGACATTTATACTTATTTTTAAGAGAACGAAAGAAGATTCCTGTCACACATAGCTTTCTGTCCCTGTTTGTGTTAGACGCTGTTAGACGCCTCATACGATATGCTCTCAGCGTGGCAGTGTTCGTTTATCATATTAGTCACACATACCGGGGTATAGATCCACCGCCACAGTTAATCTCCTGCAGGAAGGCTGTACGAAAGCACTTTGAGTGTTTTTAAGCTGGGGTTCATGTATGAGTTTGTTTGAACGACAATGTTGCTTGACCCATTTACAACTTTCTTTAGTCATCTTCATTTTCAACATGCAAGGAAGTGTTGCAGGCTTATTTTGCCTCCCCCGTCAGACACTTCCGGGATCGACCGCGGCACTTTTAAGGTCACCTTCGAGAAATATAAAAGCTAATAGACAAACAATTAAAAACACGAACATTGTCCTCTCGTCTGCTAATCCAAAAATGTTTATGGGGACACTATTGTCCTCTTTGTTAGACTCAAGAAAGCGTTTTGTTGCTCCTGCTTTGTCCTTCTCTAGTCATTGTGTTGCAGTGTTCCAAAGACATCGGGTGCAAGCAGGAAACTATTAAAGTGGCGGCAGTCCAAGTGGAAACACTAGCTACATGGATGCAATTTCAGAGCCTTGATTTTAAGTAATTCATCACTAATGGTTTGGATGCGGATTAATTCTATTATGTGATGCCTTACCTTTCTTATCTGTAACTCACATATCGGTTTATAGCTTTATGATACATGAGCGTGTCGAGGCTGGGATGGAAAAAGATACTATTTTCTGAGAAGTAAACGAACAGACTACTTTGTTATGTAGCCTATCCACAAATACCGTCCACTGGAGAGTAGATAGGTGAGAGAGGGGTATTTAAATTCTTCTTCGTATTCTTCTTCGTTGCCTTTTTGGATATTACAAAACTGCATGCGAAAAATGATTTTTTGGATATGACATGCAGTTTTGTAGAAAATTGTGTAGGATGTTCATGAATTAAAATATGGACTATAACATAGGTTCTGTTTGAATTGAAGAACCTCAATGTTAGGTAAGTGAGCACGTTCAGATAGAATTGAAAAAGGCAAATGCAATGTTAGATATGATGAAACGAAATATTAAATTAACGAGCATGGACGTGACGGTCAATCAGTATCATGTATTAGTTAGACCTAGATTGGAGTACTGTGTACAGGTGTGGAGTCCTTATGGTAGAGGGAATACAAACATGCTAGAAAGAGTTCAAAGAAAAGCGGGTAAGCTGATAGTGGGATTCTAGAAGTGACAAGCGGGGTGACATGTGGGGTGACAGATGGGGTGATTATTGGGGCGAAAAGTGCGTGACAAGTGGTGTGACAAATGGTTTGACAGCTGAGGTGACAGTTGGGGTGACAAGCCGGGTGACATGTTATGTGACACATTGGGTGATAGGTAGGGTGACAAGAGGGGTGACATGTGGGATCATTAGTGGGGTTACAAGTGAGGTGACATGTGGGGTGACGGGTGAGGTGACAGGTAGAGTGACAAGTGGGGTGACATGTGGGGTAACATGTGAGGTGACAGGTTGGGTGATTAGTGGGATGACATGTGGGGTTATTAGTGGGGTGACATGTGGGGTGACAGGTGGGATGACAGGTGGGGGGATTGATGTGGTGACATATGAAGTGACTGGTAATGTGACATGTGGGGTGACTGGTGAGGTGACATATGAAGTTACAAGCAGGATGACAGGTGGGTGACAGGTGGGGTGACATGTGGAGTGATATGTGGGGTGACAGGTAGGGTGACAAATGGGATGACAGGTAAAGTGACAAGTCGGGTGACATGTGAGGTAAAAGGTGGAGTGATTAGTGGGGTGACAAGTTTGTTGATTAGTGAGGTGACAGGTGGGATGACAGGTGATGTGACAGGTAAAGTAACAGATGGGGTGACAAGTGGGGTAACAATGAGGTGACATGTGAGGTGACAGGTGAGGTGATTGGTATGGTGACATGTAGCATGATTAGTGGGGTGATTAGTGGGGTAACAAAAGGGGTTGCAGGTGGGATGACATGTAGAGTTACAGGTAGGGTGACAGGTGGAGTGACATGTGTTGTGACTAGTGATTAGTGAGATGATATGTGGGGATTAAAAGTTAAGTGACATTTTGAGTGACAAATGTGGTCACAAGTGCGATGACAAGAGGAAAGGTAAGTGGTGTGGTAAGTGGAGTTAGAAGGGGCGTGACAAAGTAGGTCACAAGTGAGCTGACAATTATAGTTAGAAGTGAAGTGACACGTTCCATTCTTCTCTGCATTCCCTCTCTCTTGCAGACCTGAGTACATGTTCTCATCAACATACGGGTGAACTGGGAAGTGTCGTTCTAGGAAACGAACCATGTCCTATTACCGAGAAAGGCAAGCTCTGTGATTACCGTGCCACTCAAACCCACTTTCAACAGCCACTATTTGAAAGGTAGTCTATAATGCGGATCATTAGCAGGGACTGCTGTTGGCGATGGAGTTTTAGAGACCAGTGCACTCGACCTCCGTTTTTTTATGAGACGGGCTGACCAGTTCACTTCTCTGATGCCATTCCTTCTCTAAAAGTAAACCAGTCACCCTTTTACAGCATGAATGACTGGAACGTTTTCATAACATACCTTGAAGCCGATACGAATACATGAAACGCGAGAGCTCTACCTCTCTGTTTTTCCGATGAACCTTCGTATTTAAACCCAGTATAGAAACCTGTAACTTCCTGAAAGCCATACAGGAAAGCTGGAAATCGAAATCTAAACCGCACGTTCACACCAGGCTTGAGAGATCGTAACACTGTTGACGTGGTCTACCATTGTCTATGAAAGGAACACGGACACAAAGGATGTCCATTGAATAGGACGGACGCAGACAAAGATTTCGTGGAGTATGTTAAATATGTTATATAAAAAAGGATTTCAGACTTGTCGGGTGGGACTGTATATTTACTATAGGATGTGGGAAACCAAGGTAACGTAAAAGCCTCTTTAAATGACAGAATGGTACACATCACTGTTATGGGGAGGAAGACTAATGTCTGGTCAGGCATACCATACTGGTCATACGTGTTAGTCATGGTCAGGCATCATATTCTGGTCATACATGTTAGTCATGGTCAGGCATAACATACTGGTCATACAAGTTAGTCATGGTCAGGCAACATATTCTGGTCATGCATGTTAGTCATGGTCAGGCATACCATACTGGTCATACATGTTAGTCATGGTCAGGCATCATATTCTGGTCATACCTGTTAGTCAGTGTCAGGCAAAATATACTGGACAAGACCGTCACCTCGATTTTCTCGTAGTCCTTCCTGGAAACAGGATGTTTTCATGGCAGCCTAGCTAGCGAGGTACGAGATTTGACGTGATCCCTCGAGTTGTGAGCGACACAAAGACGAAGTAAAGCATAGCACAACCGCCTGGAGGACGACGGTCCTGTTTATCAGCAGGCTCGGGATGTGAGGAAGGAAAACTTAATGTTCTTTTCAGGGCGCACAAAAAAATTGTTGTTTAATACCCCACAATGAGTAAGTCCACTCTTTTTTGCGACCTGAAAAGGACATTAAGTGACGGGTTGTAGTAGCTGTCCTCACAACTCCAGCATGCTCGTGAAGTTTAACATGTAAATGTAAAGGAATTCGTTCCCCAAACGTAACCGCTGGTCAGCATTGAAATGTTAGAGACTTCATTATACTAAGACACAGATTGTGAGGTGTAGTGGTCAGTTCCCTTCCTTCCCTAACCGAAAGTCCTAAAAGGAAGGCCTGCTAATACAAAGTACTTTTCCTGAGGATCCCAAGAGGAGGTGTATGAAGAAAAATTAAGTCAGACGGTCTGAACTGAGTAACCATCGGATTGTACGTTACAGTGGATACCGTCTCATTGTGTAATACCTGGAAACAAGAGAGCAGATCGACCGGCAAAGGACGGTGCTGCTGTTGAACAGCCAGATTTACCCGTTACATACCAACAGAAAAAAAGAAAGATCAGTTCAATCAGTGAAAGACCACCAGTAACACAAAGCAATTCCCATAAGATGAACAGACAAGAGCAAACTGTTGTGCAGTGCCTCAGATTGTAGTCCTTAGAACCGGACCCAACCAACTTTGCAGCCATATGACCATCAAATTGAAGATTGACAACTCAGCTTTGTGTACATGGCACCCCAGACTGCAGAGAAACATACTACAGAACTGCCCGGAATATGATGAACTGAGACAACCTCACTGGCCTTGAGAAACAACACTAGAAGAGCAACTTTGACGGAATTGTGTGTGAACTCGTTAAAAAATAGTGAAGTTCAAAAAAGAGACAACATTGCAGATATGGACATATTTTAAACGAACAAAAGGCAGAAAAAGATGAAGAAGTAGTAGAAGAAGAAGAATAAGAAGAAGAAGAAGAAAGAAGAGAAAGAAGAAGAAGAAGAAGAATAAGAAGAAAAGAAGAGGAAGAAGAGGATGAAGAAGAGGATGAAGAAGAAGAAGATGAAGAAGAAGAAGAAGAAGAATAAGAAAACGACACAACACAGATGAATATGAAAATGAAAGGATGAAATGACCACCTTCTCAAACACACCTCGGGATGTGAGGAGAGCCACTGTAACCCGCCATCGTAGAAAGTTGTCAAGAGTACTTTACTCAAACACAAGTCGGGGATGGCGTGGGCTAGTGGTTAAGTGACACGGCTCACATTTTAAAGATTCTGAGTTCGCTCCCCAACACACCACCGGGTGTTACTCATGGGAAGGAAACCCTTCGGAAATGCAGGAGGAAGCAGACCCTTACATAAAATGAATGCCGAAGTCGGATGTACTGGATCGATAGGCGCAACATAAAATCATAGTGCAAAGCACATCGCCTTGGTGAATAGAGAAATTAAGCGAACGCAACTGTGCAAAGTGCTTCATCATGAGTTCTAAAGATGTGTTTGAATTGTTTAATGATCTCTAGGTTTTGGAGTTTCTGTACATTCATCTCTGCTGCTGTATTTGTTGTTTATTGTCTAAAATGATTATGTTTGCTTACGAAAATAACGTTCATTCACATCTCGCCTGCCAGACTGCCTTGAAAACAGCCTGTTTCCATTGAGACACTGCATGTGAGCGAGATAATGACCGTGGTCAGTATATTCTCCCTGGGATCAAGATGCTGAGCAGTGCATGAGCTGCAGTGGCCAGCGACCCATTCCTGACTGCTGGCGTCACGGCCAGCAAACCAGAACTGCCAAGATCTTTCTACACCTCCACGCAGTGATCCTGGATAACAGGCTGCAATAGAGCAGACTGGCTAAAGAGAAGGGATCGAAGAGGGAATGCTAACAGTGCACTGAACAAATGCTTGCTGAAGACGGATGTGTATAACCGAAAGATGCACATATTGTAGTCAAGCTGTAAATTACGACACAGCGCATTCAGTACTCTGGACTACATTCTGCACCTTAAGCTTTTTTCAGGGTTTGGTAGGGGGAGATTGAGGACGATCGAAACCAAGCCAAGCCATATTATGCCTGGCCATGACGTTATACCCTGCTTAGTATGTTGTGCCTGGCTGCTCAACTCGTGGCCATTATTTAATGTTGTATGAACGCCTGCCTTTTAAATGTTCATTTCGTTCATTGCTGATCCATCTCTGAATATTTGGCTACGCTACGTCGGTGCATTTCGGCGGATAAGTCAAGAACCACAATAGATTAGTAGAATCACTTATCGGATCCGTAATAAATGTTAGAATAAGTAACTGACCGGGGAGGCCGGACACGTCAGCGAAGCTGTGGTCTAAATATATATGTATGCATGTAAAAAGGCTGGAGAATAGGGTGCGAAGAAGCATCCCACACACCACGTGAGAGATACACTGCTTCTGAACAGTTCAGTCCGAGATCATAAATGTGTTTATTTGGTTATTTTAAATGTCACGTGCCAGCTGTGTGGAATTGAATTTGATTCAATTATGTTTTGTTTGTTCCTGGGATTTGTTGCACAAAAGAGAATATTTGTTTTTAACCGGATTTTTAGGTAGGTCAGAGGATGTGTAATGGGGCATATTTGTTATTTACTTCATTTTTGGGGGAGGAAGACTGACGTCTGGTCAGGTAAAATATACTGTTCAGACATGTACAATGGGTCCCATCACACAACATCCAAGGCAACGAGGAGGCAGACAGACTGGCAAAAGAAGGTACAAGACTACCACAACCAGATACTAGTATGACGTACGAAGAGTCAAAACGGCTTATCAAAGCCAGATACATGACCAAATGGGAAACCGAACATACTGGTTACACCAATAACTATGCCTATTACCAGTTGAACAGAAGAGAGCAGGTCGTTGTCTTCAGACTTCGCACTGGCCACAATAGACTGAGGTACCACCTATTCAACAAGTTGAAGATATGTGGAACCGACGAATGCCCGTGTGGTACCGGGAAAATGACCGCTGAACATCTGCTGCAGAACTGCCCGACATACGAGGATCAGAGAGAGCAGATGTGGCCATCACCAGTGGAACCACAAGACACGCTCTATGGCAGTGTCGACAGCCTCAGGATGACCGCCGCTTTTTTCGAAAAAATAATGGTTACTGTCTGACTGCGTACGAAGAAGAAGAAGAAGAAGAAGACATGTTAGTCAGGGTCAGGCAAAACATACTGGCCAAGAATCTCTCATCGGCTTACTAGTAGCCCTCCCTGGAAACGGGCCAGTTATCATGACAGCCTGGCTAACTAGATTAGGGATCGACGCGATCCCCGAGTAGTCAGCGACACGCAGATGAACCAACCATAGCACAACCGCCAGGATGACCGCGATCAATCTTAATCAGCACGCTCGGAATGTGAGGAAAGCTACTGCAACCCGCGACTTAACGTCATTTACAAGGTGCACAAAAGAGTAACCTACTCATTATGGGCATTCGCAAACAACAACAACAACAACAACAACAACAACTTCATTTCAAGGTCTGTCATACACCAAGGAGAGTCAGTAAATATGTCACAAATGACATTTTTGTTTTAAAATGAGATACACATTTGAAAACCATTTATTATTGCACTTACATTGTCCCTTATTTGGCAACATAATATTCATTGACAGTGATGTACTTATTCCTTGACTTTATCGGTGCATCAACCCAAACATGCACCAGTAGTCTGAGTGCATCAACCCAAGCATGCACCAGTGGTCTGAGTGCATCATCCCAAACATGCACCAGTAGTCTGAGTGCATCAACCCAAGCATGCACCAGTGGTCTGAGTGTATCAGACAAACATGCACCAGTGGTCTGAGTGCATCAACCCAAGCATGTACCAGTGGTCTGAGTGCATCAGCCCAAACATGCACCAGTGGTCTGAGTGCATCAACCCAAGCATGCACCAGTGGTCTGAGTGCATCAGCCCAAACATGCACCAGTGTTCTGAGTGCATCAACCCAAGCATGCACCAGTTGACTGAGTGCATCAACTGATGCATGCATCAGTGGTCTGAGTGCATCAACCCAAGCATGCATCAGTGGTCTGAGTGCATCAACCCAAACATGCATCAGTGTCTGAGTGCATCAACCCATGCATGCACCAGTGGTCTGAGTGCATCAACCGAAACATGCATCAGTGGTCTGAGTGCATCAGCCCAAACATGCATCAGTGGCTTGAGTGCATCAGCCCAAACATGCACCAATGGTCTGAGTGCATCAACCCATGCATGCACCAGTGATCTGAGTACATTAACCCAAGCATGCACCAGTGGTCTGAGTGCATCAACCCAAGCATGCACCAGTGGTCTGAGTGCATCAACCCAAACATGCATCAGTGTCTGAGTGCATCAACCCAAATATGCACCAGTGGTCTGTGTATTGTGCCTGACGTAAATGAAATAAACGTGAACTGGCTCACTTGTATGGGAAATAACAGTACAATCAACACCCATTTCATGTGCCACTTGACAGTAGCTTTACTGTTGTGTAGTGTATTCTCGTCTAGGGATTTTACGACAATGATGTCTCATCGTCGAGTAGTTTTATCGTAATGTAGAATGATCGTCGAGTGATTTCAACGTAATGTAGAATAATCGTCGAGTGATTTCAATGTAGTGTAGAATAATCGTTGAGTGATTTCAATGTAATGTAGAATAAACGTCGAGTGATTTCAATGTAATGTAGAATAACCGTCGAGTGATTTCAATGTAATGTAGAATAATCGTCGAGTGATTTCAATGTAGTGTAGAATAATCGTTGAGTGATTTCAATGTAATGTAGAATAATCGTCGAGTGATGTCAATGTAATGTAGAATAATCGTCGAGTGATTTCAATGTAATGTAGAGTAATCGTAGAGTGATTTCAATGTAATGTAGAATAATCGTCGAGTGATTTCAATGTAATGTAGAATAATCGTCGAGTGATTTCAATGTAGTGTAGAATAATCGTTGAGTGATTTCAATGTAATGTAGAATAATCGTCGAGTGATGTCAATGTAATGTAGAATAATCGTCGAGTAATTTCAATGTAATGAAGAATAATCGTCGAATGATTTCAATGTAATGTAGAATAATCGTCGAGTGATTTCAATGTAATGTAGAATAATCGTCGAGTGATTTCAATAGATTGTAGTCCCATCATTTTAAGGACTTTCTGGGGGAAGCTGTGAGCTGTTGCCATTTAGATGAAGACAACAGGGGGAGGGGGAGTGAGGGGGGTGGCATCGGGGCTAACAGATCGGACTGGTGAAATGCAGTATATGTGGGTGTTTATGAAGGGGATCGGTGATTGATTTTATTGTATTCCCACCTGAAGTAATTTAATCATGGAAGGGTGGATTCATGAGATCATTTGTTTTCATTGTGATCAGGTCATGCAGTGACTTCCTAGCATGCTAATCCCATCCTAAAGTGTCTTCCTAGCATTCTGACCCAACCTTAGTGGCTTCCTAGCATTCTGACCCAACCATAAGTGGCTTCCTAGCATTCTAATCCGATCCTAAAGTGTCTTCCTAGCATTCTGGCCCAACCATAAGTGGCTTCCTAGCATTCTAATTCCATCCTAAAGTGTCTTCCTAGCATTCTAATCCCATCCTAAAGTGTCTTCCTAGCATTCTGGCCCCAACCAAAAGTGGCTTCCTATCATTCTGACCCAACCATAAGTGGCTTCCTGTCATTCATAGCCAACAATAAGTGACTTCCTAGCATTCAGACCCAACCATAAGCGGGTTTCTAGCAATCTGACCCAATCATAAATTGGCTTCTTTAGCATTCTGAGCAAATTATAAGTGGCTTATTGTGACCAATCATACAATCGTTTGATTGCCTTGTGATCAATCATAAAATATGTTGACTGTCTTGTGACAAATCATAAATTCGTGTGACTGTCTTGTGACAAATCATAATTTCGTTTTACTGTAGTGTGACCAATCCTAAATTCGTTTGACTGCCTTGTGACCAATCATAAATTCGGTTGACTGCATTGTGACCAACCATGACTGTCATCTGGCCAATCACAAGCTGATTTGATAGTAATGTTGTGGCATCATCAAGTGATTTAGCTGTACTGATTACGTGCATTTATTTCAGGATGACGTATCTTGCCAAAGAAAGAGCCCTTCCAATCCACACGCAATGTCATCCTTGGGTCACGCACTGCAATTTCTATGTCACATTGCATTGTCAAGGATGTTTACACTTCATAACCTTGTCATCAGGTTCATCTATCGTGAATGGATGTTACTTCAGTTTTCCAACGGATTCGGATAGAACCGCAAGTAAATTCTGTGAAAACCCTCTACACCAAAGTGTTCAAGCCACCAATGAGAATGCATAATACATGGCTGTGTTAGTGAGTTAAATCACCATTGGCTGATATAACTGACACTCTGAGCATAGTTATCGGTGATATGGCTGGTGCAACATGTGGTGTAGAGCAAATATGCTTTTAGTTCTTGTATCTCGCTGGTTATACACACTAATGATTCATGATCACAAGCATCTCTCTTTGCTCGAATAACGAATGTTTCCAAGCGGACAGTAGCTTAACAATGGCTGCTACATTGACTGTTGTTTGATTAATTAGGATAAAGTCGGTGAACAACGAATATATCTGATGAATCTATATTTTTTGTAACTACTATTTGAGGCTTTCTGAGAGGTCATTTCATTCCTGTGAACCACAACATAACCAGCATAGCAGATTCACATGTTCGTGAGGACGTGCCATCATTATAACCACAACATGCTCTTTATTTGCTGTGAACGTCTGTTTAAAAATTAAGAACGATATACATATCTTTAGATCTGTGCTCAATCAACAAAATGATTGACAGGGTCAGCTATGAATTTGGATCGACGGGGAATCAATGCAGAAACCAGGGTCCTTGTATATTGAGCCATCTTTCTTGTCACAATCTTACTGCGAGACCTGGGGGTTGTTTAGCGGTAATGTAAAACACACCATCATTTCCACATGAGTTGTCTGCGCCGGCTGCTCAAAATGAACTTTGAGGACAGGTTACCCAACACTATTCGGTGTTTCAGTGCGCGTAGGTTCAGTGGGTTGGACATGTTGTTTGCATACCCGACCATAGCATGCTTAAGCAACTCCTCTATGCTACATTAAAGACAAGAAGTGCTCATCGTGCGTGCAGAAACAAAGAAACAAAGAATAATGCCATTTGAAAGGTCCCCATACGTATTATGCTTCTAAGGAATCGCTTGCCTTAGACCACTCAGCATGTGGCTCTGTAATCACACAAGATGCTCTTCTAACTGAGCAAAAAATATCCGCTACACTGCAGCAAGCTACAATTGTGTCGAACTAAAAGTCGCCAAGCAGGACGTTCGGACTTCTAACGCCGTCCACGTGTGCCACTAGTACGGTAATATGTACTCCTAGTGCGGTAAGGTGTGCCCCTAGTACGGTAACGTGTGCCCCCTAGTGCGGTAAGGTGTGCCCCTAGTGTGGTAAGGTGTGCCCCTAGTGGGGTAAGTTGTCCCCTAGTGCGGTAATGTGTTCCCGTAGTCGGTAAGGTGTGCCCCCCTAGTGCGATAAGGTGTGCCCGTAGTGCGGCAAGATGTGCTCATAGTGCGGTAATGTGTGCCCCTAGTGCGGTAAGGTGTGCCCCTCGTGAGGTAAGGTGTACCCCTAGTGCGGTAAGGTGTGCCAATAGTGTGGAAAGGTGTGCTCCTAGTGCGGTAAGGTGTGCCCCTAGTGCGGTAAGGTGTGCCCCTAGTGCGGTAAGGTGTGCCTCCCTAGTACGGTAAGGTGTGCCCCTAGTGTGGTAAGGTGTGCCCCTAGTGCGGTAAGGTGTGCCTCCCTAGTACGGTAAGGTGTGCCCCTAGTGTGGTAAGGTGTGCCCGTAGTACGGTAAGGTGTGCCCCCTCTAGTGCGGTAAGGTGTGCTCCTAGTGCGGTAAGGTGTGCCCCTAGTGCGGTAAGGTGTGCCCCTAGTGCGGTAAGGTGTGCCTCCCTAGTGCGGTAAGGTGTACCTGTACTACGGTAAGGTGTGCCCCCCCTAGTGCGGTAAGGTGTACCTATAGTACGGTAAGGTGTGCCCCTAGTACGGTAAGTTGTGCCCGTAGTACGGTAAGGTGTGCCCGTAGTACGGTAAGGTGTGCCCCTAGTACGCTAAGGTGTGCCCGTAGTACGGTAAGGTGTGCCCGTAGTACGGTAAGGTGTTCCCGTAGTGCGGTAAGATGTGCCCCTAGTACGGTAAGGTGTGCCCTTAGTACGGTAAAGTGTGCCTTTAGTGCAGTAAGGTGTGCCTCTAGTACGGTAAGGTGTGCCGCTAGTGCGGTAAGGTGTTCCCCTAGTGCGGTAAGGTGTGCCTCTAGTACGGTAAGGTGTGCCCTTAGTACGGTAAGGTGTGCCCAAAGTGTGGTAAGGTGTGCCCCTAGTGCGGTAATGTGTGCCCCTAGTGCGGTAAGGTGTGCCCCCCCTTGTGCGGTAAGGTGTGCCCCCTAGTGCGGTAAGATGTTCCCCTAGTGCAGTAAGGTGTGCCCCCCCTAGTGCGGTAAGGTTGGCCCCCCTAGTGCGGTAATGTGTTCCTATAGTGCGGTAAGGTGTGCCCAAAGTGCGGTAAGGTGTTCCCCTAGTGCGGAAAGGTGTGCCCTAGTGCGGTAAGGTATGCCTAAAGTGCGGTAAGGTGTTCCCCTAGTGCGGTAAGGCGCGCGCCTAGTGCGGTAAGGTGTGCCCCCCTAGTTCGGTAAGGTGTTCCCCTAGTGCGGTAAGGTGTGCCCAAAGTGCGGTAAGGTCTTCCCCTAATGCGGTAACATGTACCCCTAGTGCGGTAAGGTGTGCCCCCCTAGTGCGGTAAGGTGTTCCCCTAGTGCGGTAAGGTGTGCCCCTTATGCGGTAAGGTGTGCCCCCTAGTGCGGTAAGGTGTTCCCCTAGTGCGGTAAGGAGTGCCCAAAGTGCGGTAAGGTGTTCCCCTAGTTCGGTAAGGTGTTCCCGTAGTGCGGTAAGGTGTGCCCCCTAGTGCGGTAAGGTGTTCCCCTAGTGCGGTAAGGTGTGCCCTTCCCCCCTAGCGCGGTAAGGTGTTCCCCTAGTGCGGTAAGGTGTGCCCCCTAGTGCGGTAAGGTGTGCCCCCTAGTGCGGTAAGATGTGCCCCTAGTGCGGTAAGGTGTGCCCCTAGTGCGGTAAGGTGGTCCCCTAGTGCGGTAAGGTGTGCCCCCTAGTGCGTTAAGGTGTACCACTAGTGCGGTAAGGTTTTCCCCTAGTGCGGTAAGGTGTGCCCCTAGTACGGTAAAGTGGTCCCCTAGTGCGGTAAGGTGTGCCCCCTAGTGCGTTAAGGTGTACCACTAGTGCGGTAAGGTGTGCCCTAGTGCGGTAAGGTGTGCCCCTAGTGCGGTAAGGTTGTTGCCCCTAGTGCGGTAAGGTGTGCCCTAGTGCGGTAAGGTGTGCCCCTAGTGCGGTAAGATTGTTGCCCCTAGTGCGGTAAGGTGAGCCCCTAGTGCGGTAAGGTGTGCCCCTAGTGCGGTAAGGTGTGCCCCTAGTGCGGTAAGGTGTGCCCCCTAGTGCGGTAAGGTGTGCCCCCTAATTCGGTAAGGTGTGCCCCTAGTTCGGTAAGGTGTGCCCCTAGTGCGGTAAGGTGTGCCCCCTAGTGCGGTAAGGTGTGCCCCCTAATTCGGTAAGGTGTGCCCCCCTATTGCGGTAAGGTTTGCCCCCTAATTCGGTACGGTGTGCCCCTAGTGTTGTAAGGTGCTCCCCTAGTGCTGTGTAGTGTGCAGTTCTAGGATAATACTGCACAGTCACATGCCCGCATGTACACGGCAATGTTTACCCACACACATGTGATGCTGTCGGAAACAACGTTCACAATGGACAACTATCACTATGTCACGACTTTGTGTCTGCTATCATCTCTGTAATGGAAATGAGCCGCGGCGCCTTCAGGAGAGCAGATCTACATACGTACATGAGTGATGAAAGGACGTGTGCTATCCCGTCATGCAGCAGCGATCACATTTGAAAGTTGAGAAACACGTGATAAGTCTCCAACACAGATGGCTACCACGAATTCAGACGTATCACATTCATCCGTGTGATATACGGACTGTATAACATTGGACTGTTTTAGCTTTTCGAGCATGTCCTAAAAGCCGACTAGAGAGACACTGTGAATGGGACTGGCAGCTTCATTGAGGAAACTACTACTATTGAAAATAACGAAAAATACTAGAACTTCCTGTAAATGGCACAGCTGTAGCTATGGCTCGAAGCCTCGCTTGGACCAAAAGGCGAATGGCCGTCATCATAACATTTATTTTACTGCAGTCTTAATTTCTATTCCCGTAAGGTTGCGGACATGTACGTCCCATTTTTATACCCTCTTAATCTGATAAAACGCTGTAATTATAAATTGATGGCTACAGGTAGTGTCATTGGTGCTTCCTGATACATGCTGTTTCCATTACGTTATTGATCAAAGACGATTCAATATTTTCTTAGAATGAAAAATCAGTATAATTGTATATAACGTTTACTTAAAAATCACGGCACATAACAAGAACAACTAAATATGAACTGAAAGCGGCGAGTATCGTCAAAAGATAACCTTTTAAAAGATAGAAACAAAACTCATGATGATATGTTTCAGTAGTTAGAGTCCTTGGTATTATTCCGGTTAGGATTATATCCCTTGTTGTCAATTTTATTTGTCAAACGAGTATTTACAGTGTCAAAAGGTCAACGTGTTAACCCCGGTCTCGAATACCTTCAGTTCACCCAGCTGTAAATTGACAACTGATTTACAGTTAGGGAATACAAGATGCAGTGGAAGGTAATTGGTCATCCAGCTTAAAAAAATGCAACCGGTACTTATGTTAAACTTCATCCCAATCGGAAACGTTTGCTTTTGACTGCCTATTTTCCCTGTTTCCAATGTGTGCTTAAAGTGAACGCTATTCAGTATAATATACACTACCACTGTGTTCTCTAGCCGAGCACAGCATTGCCGTAACGTAAGGTTACTCAAAATCAGCTTGTGTTGTGGATTGAGTATAGGTTTGGGATATCCTACGACTCGTCAATGTCTTTTGTCAAGATATGTTACATTTCAAGAATGGATTACTGCAATTTTAATTTAACAATGAGTTATATTAAGGTATGCTGACAATGATTTGTATCAAACACTGTTTTCACAATGGATTAGCTCTTGCACGGATTTACAACGACAATAATGTGTATCCTCTGATGGTTTCACAATGGATTATATCCATCCATTATTATACATGTATTATATCCAGAAGGATGTCCGCATTTAATTATATCAAGAAGTATTTTCCCAATGGAATATATTCATAAGTATTTCACAATGGATTATATTCCAAAGTATTTTCACAATGGGTTATATCCAGCTCTGGTGATTTCAACAACCGACTACATAATGTGTATTTCAAAAATGGATTACATAATTCTGTGTTTGGATGATAGATCATATTCTGCAATACATCTACAATGGATTATATTCTACAGTACTACAATAATGCATTATATTATGTAGTACCTCAACAATGGATTATATTCTGCAGTACCGCAATGATGGATTATATTTTACGGTATATCAATAATGAATTTAATTCTTCATCGCATCAATAATTGATGTATTGTGCAGTATCTCGACAATGGATTACATTCTTCAGTACATTGACAATGGATTATTTTCAGCAGTACCTCTACAATAGATTATATTCTACAATACTTCCACAATGGATTATATTCTACAGTACCTCGACAACAGATTATATTCTGTAGTACATTCACAATGGATTATTTTCTGCAGTACCTCAACAATAGATTATATTCTACAATACTTCCACATTGGATTATATTCTGCAGTACCTCGACAATAGATTATATCCTACAATACTTCCACAATGGATTATATTCTGCAGTACCTCGACAATACATTATATCCTACAATACTTCCACAATGGATTATTTTCTGCAGTACCTCGACAATAGAATATATCCTACAATACTTCCACAATGGATTATATTCTGCAGTACCTCGACAATAGATTATATTCTACAATACTTTCACAATGGATTATATTCTGCAGTACCTCGACAATAGATTAAATTATGTAGTACATTGACAATGGATTATATTCTGCAGTACCTCGACAATAGAATATATTCTACAATACTTCCACAATGGATTATATTCTGCAGTACCTCGACAATAGAATATATCCGACATTACTTCCACAATGGATTATATTCTGCAGTACCTCGACAATAGATTATATTCTACAATACTTTCACAATGGATTATATTCTGCAGTACCTCGACAATAGATTAAATTATGTAGTACATTGACAATGGATTATATTCTGCAGTACCTCGACAATAGAATATATTCTACAATACTTCCACAATGGATTATATTCTGCAGTACCTCGACAATAGAATATATCCGACAATACTTCCACAATGGATTATATTCTGCAGTAGCTCGACAATAGATAATATTCTACAATACTTCCACAATGGTTTGTATTCTGAAGTACCTAGACGATAGATTATATTCTGTATTATTTCAATTATAAATCATATTCTAAAATACGACAACAATGGATTATATTCTGCAGTATCATTAGAGACGGAATATTAAACAAGGGTTATATTGACCAACAAAATACTTCAGAGACATCCAGCAATTGCTAACCTCAAAGATTATCTAGATCTACTACGATCTACTAGTTTCTATTCCTGGTTTGCCATTTTCTTCGCTGTGTAGGACGGAAACATGGACTCCAGCAAAAAGAGTTGATCAGAGTTTGGAAGCGTTTGAAATGTGATGCTTCTGTGCATTGGAACGATTGCATGTTAAACGACAATATCCTCACGGATACATATCAGCACATCATGCTATCCTCAGTGTCCGTCCTGCAGGTGTGCCTCATACGTGGAAGCTAACATCAGTGCTTATGTATCGAATTATTTGACTGCGCTATGCCAGTTCAGAAGTTAATCTTTCATCAAGTCAACCCGCCACAACTTAGATGGACGGTTCCGAGAATGTGTATATCCAAAAGACCTTCACATCTTTCTCCGTGCCCATCTTTTGTCAGGTAGTGCGTACCAAATGACCAGCCGATGTATACTTGCAAAATAATACGGTTTTTACGACATCCGAAAACAGTTCCATGTCGAATATCATAATTTCTAACGTGATCCAGTATCGATATACTTATTCTACATTTGAGAAAAATATGGAAAATAATACACACATAAATAATAACGATGACTTGGGCACAATATGCGAAATTAAAGTCCACCACAGAAGATTACAGAAGACAAATTCAAGGGGAAAGAAAAATGGGGCGAACAAATAATCATATATAAATACATATATATACATATATATATATATATATATATATATATATATATATATATATATATATATATATATATATATAAGTGTATGTATATATGCACGTGGCTCGAGACGTATTACAATTTAACCGGACCAAACTGCAATTATTGAACATGTGTACGATGCGCATGATGATGTCACTTCTGGTGTACACAGCACATAGCGTCTGTTAAGTTTGCAAAATGTCATTATCCTACGACTAATAGTTTTTTAAGCAGACCTTTGAAAACATGGCTGGTGTGATACAGAATCCGTCAAGAGTTGATCAACGAGCAGTGATTCGGTTTCTTACGGCTAAAGAATGTAGATATGTTGATACTCATCGCAGAATGCAGGCAGTGGATGGTGACAAAATGGTTTCAACAGTGAAGAACTGGTCAGAGATGTTTAAAGAAGGTCGTTAGTGAACGCAACATCATGTGCTGACCTGGTCTCGAAAGACCTTTCATTAATTAACGTCCTTCTTTAACCATCGTTGTCCAGTTCTTCGCTATTGTCTTCGACAAACTTTTGTCATCATACACTGTCTGTATTCTGCGATGAATGTCAACTGGTCGACATCCTTCAGCTGTTAGAAACCGAATCACCGCTCCCTGATCTGGACGGGTTCCGTACCACACCCGCCATGTTTTCAACGGTCTACAGAGGATAATGAAATGTTGCAAACTTGACGGTTTGTGTGTGATGTTTACACCAGACGTGACGTCATCATGCGCATCCTACGTATGTTCACATGTTCACTTGTTGCAGTTTGGTCCGGTTTTATTTGAACACGCCTCGCATATATATATATATCTCTATATATATATATATATATATATATATATATATATATATATATATATATATATAAGTATAGGGGGCGCTATAGTCGATAAATAAGATACTTGACTCTCAAAACAATGAACGAAAACCGTGGCTGATCGAGTCCACATGATACAAACGACCAGTCGTCTCCTGAACTACCTTTAGTCGTCTCCACGTATGCCTTGCCGCTGGTCAAAATTAGTTTGGGACCAGAGACTGAGGCTGATGACCATCGCAGTTTCTTCCTCACTATAATCCAAATACAGCGAGACAAAACCGTCTGATGATGTGGTCATTATCGCTTGCAATGGACAACTAACTACATAACTAACTATTTAAATGTACATTTATATATATATATATATATATATATAAATATATATACTTACATATTCATATAATTGTTTTCACACACACACACACACACACATATATATATATATATATATACTTACTGCGTTACTTCAACAGTGGATGTTATATATTGCCTTGCTGATTTAGACAATATATTATATTTTGTCACTCGGTATTTTGACAACGGATTACATCCGTAACTATTATACTACACCAATGACTTGTACACGCTTGTCTACACACAAGAAACGATTTTAGCTACACATATAATCAAATGGTTGAAGATTATTGGACCTTGTTCAGAGACACTATTATCAAGGATGGCAGAGAAGCATGTGCCACAATAGAGCAGCATGGACAGTCCAAGAAAATGAGAAAATGTTCGACTAACGAAGTGATAACTGCCCTCAAAGAAAATAAAAATAGGTATCGAGTATGGGTTAAGAGTACAACAGATCAAAATCATAATCGTCCCATTGAAGAAATGCAATAATCGTCCCATTGGAGAAATGCCATAATCGTCCCATTGAAGAAATGCCATAATTGTCCCATTGGAGAAATGCCATAATCGTCCCCATATGGAGGAAGAAAGCTAGTAAGAGAGACTGCACAACTTACAGAGTAATTTCACTGCTGAGGCACACAGGACCGATTCTCTGTAAAATAGTAGAAAAAAAAGACTTCGTCCAATCGTATAATTCCAACAAAGCGAAGCGCAAATGGGTTTCAGAAAAAAACAACGGCTGCTCTGATGCCATCATTCCCTTGCAGTAACTAGCAGAAAAAGGCATTGACTATGATGAAACTTTTTATTTCACATTCATAGATCAAGACAAAACGTTCGACCCGGTCAACGGACAACAGCTGTGGAGAACACTGAAGAAGTATAGAGTTATTCAACACTTGATAAGCAGATGTGAATGTTTGTATGAATTTCGGAGGCAGCCAGTCCCCCTTCATACAAACCGCACACCAAGGCGCTGTCCAGATGTCACTTATACACCTGAAGCCGAAAAGCAAACCAGGATCAGACATTAGCTGGATAGATAAGACAATCAATTCACTGTTATTGGCAATTCTGAAATTGTGCGTCTTTTTAAGTGTCTTTTGTGTAGAAGAGCAGCAGATGGTGGCATCCATTTTTGTCCTTCTTGTTTAACTAAGTGCTCTTTTGTTTCTGGTGTTTGTCTGTCACGAAAACAAATGTTGTTAGTTCATATCTGAACGAGACTAAATATGTGACAATTTGTAAGTGGTAAAATCAAATTTGAATGAAGCGCCTGGCTGAGTAGTCGGCCTTGTGACCCTATTGATCTACACTAAATAAACTCGGTATAGCATAGGCTTTTTATCGAGGTAAAATGCAAACCATACCTGTACAAATAGTAGCAGCTGTAAGGGCAAACGGCCTTTGTTCTTCGAATTTATAAATCTCCACAGTGCACCTCAGGAAATGGGAATAAACGCCTTTGGAACAGTTGTGTGTGAATTATTTATCAAAATTGTGAAAATTGTTGATTCGAATTCTTGGACGTCTAGTGGAACTTACATTTCACAATGGAAGTTTCATTTACTTGACTTCATGACTTGATTTCGTGACTTAATCATTAATTGTCCACTTGGAAAATATTATTGTAACCTATGTTAACAACTATTCAATTATGCACTGTGGGATTTCATTACTGTTGTTCTAATTACAATATTAAATTCAATTCCTAGATCTGTGATCAATATCTGACAAATCGATCATGGACAATACCGTCCTACGGCTTCGTTAAGGGTAGCAACCATTTCCCTCCCCTTCTTACACTCTAAATGAATGAAACAGTGAGTGATCATGAGATCTGATCGCGTCCATAAGGGAAGCAACAACATATATTCAGCTCAGCCGTCATCGTTCATGCAGTGCTCTATATCTGATTCATGATTTCCGTTTCAGTTTAAGTAGTTATTCCACAATATGTGGTAGATGCATTTAAATAATTTAAAAGGCGTTACGTTCTTTGAAATGAAAGATAGGGCTTCGAGGAAGAACAATCACATTCTATCAAGTGCCTATAACAATACTCTTACGATAAATGTGTCTGATGTCAGAGATTACCTTCCCATTCACATCTGGATTATGTCACGAACAGAAACCAGACGACGCCTTTAGTGATGAAATCGTTTCTCGTTGGAGGGTAAGTGGTTTCTGTTTGTTTATGGTATCAATTCTTGTTTCTGTGTGTGGTTTCTAACTCTCGTTTTCATTTGTGGTTTCCAATACTTGTTATTCTTTGTTTTTTTTCGAATTCTTATTTCTATTTGTCGTTTCTAATTCTTGTGTCTGTTTGTGGTTTCTAACTCTGGTTTCTGTTTGTAAGTTGGTGATAATTATTTTTCGTTTTTATTAGTGGTTTCTAACTCTTGTTTCTGTTTGGGGTTTTAATTCTTCTTTCTGTTTGTGGTTGCTAATTCCTTTTGTTTGGTTTTTGGCTCCTAATTTCTGTTTATGTTTGTGGTTTTTTATTCTTGTTTATGTTTTGTGGTTTCTAATTGTTTCTGCTTGCGATTTCACATTTTTGGTTCTTTTTGTGGTTTCTTTTTCTTGTATATGTTTTTTGTTTCTAATTATTGTTTCTATGTGTTTGTTGCTTCTAATTTTTGTTTCTGCTTGTTTTAGGTTTCTAATCCGTGTTTCTGTTTGTCTGTGGTTTATAATTCTTGTTTCTATATTGTTGTGCCGTAAATTTGTTTTTAGTTTCTGGTTTCTAATTCTGATTTTATCTTGTGGTTTTTCTAATTCTTGTCTATGCTGGTGGATTCTAATTCTTTGTTTTTGTTTGTGGTTTCTAATTCGTTTCTGTTTGTGGTTTCTAATTCTTGTTTGTCCATGTGGTTTTCTAATTCTTGTCTATGCTGGTGGATTCTAATTCTTTGTTTTTGTTTGTGGTTTCTAATTCCTGTTAATGGTTGTAGCTGTTTGGATGTTGCTGCTGATATTATGCCAGTCTTGGCAAGTACTTTTTTTGTTAATTGTAATCTGGATCGTTAAATTTTATGAATCTTGATCCGTGTTTTACGAGGTACATAATGCATTTACGAAAGGATGGAAAAGCATGAAAAAACAAGCGTTATACTATCACTGGCATCGGTGAATATGTTGCTCTGGTTACAGTGATGTTCTCGTCAATGAATAAACGTACACCCTGCCTCCAGTTTCCAAAGTGTCATTAGTTCTGACAAGGATACGTAACGCGTGTGGTCAATAGACATGTGCTATATGCTGGCTCTGCAGAAGCTTAAACGTTCAGCGCAGATTGTGCGGGATTCGAACACAACTCATTTGTTGTTAGAAAAGAGGCTTATACCATTCGTCTACTTACACGTTCCAGAAAACTATGTTGTTCAACTCAACCAACTATAGAACAAGTGGAAAGAGTTCATGGAAGACTTTATTGGAAATGTGCAGATTCCACGACCTACGGCAGCCATTTGTGCTAGTACTCATTTCTTATTTGCAAGCGAATAGACATCGTTATCTGTACTACTGTGCACATATATCGCCTTTTATACGCCAAGGAGAGCATCGGACCTCAACAAATACAAGCCTCTTTCTTTGACCCCAACACCAAAATTTGGTCTCACGTCTGACCAGCTCCCACAAGGCTTGCCGATATTTCCCATATCCAAGTGTGTCTGGGATATCATTTACTTATCTTGGTTTTTTAGGTTCACGGAAGGAACTGGCCGGAAACGCTGTTCTTCTTAACGCGTTCAAGCTGTCTCCGCATTATGTCTTGATACACCATGACATCCTGGAACACCGTGAGATCCTGGAACACTGCAACACCCTGGCACACCGCGACATCCTGGAACACTGCGACATCGTGGAACACTGCGACATCCTGGAACACTGCGACATCCTGGCACACCGCGACATCCTGGAACACTGCGACATCCTGGAACACTGCAACATCCTGGTGCACCGTGGCATCCTGACCCACCGTGATACCTTGACACGCCACACCATCCTGACACACCATGATATCTTGTCACGCCACAACATCCTGACCGACTGTGATATCTTGACACGCCACACCATCTTTACAGGCCACAACATCATGTCACGCCACAACATCCTGACCAACTGTGATATCTTGACATGCCACAACATCTTGATATGCCACAACATCCTTACCCACTGTCATTTCTTGACACGCCACAACGTCTTGACAAGCTACAATATCTTGACACGCCACAACATTCTGACCTATTATGATATCTTGACAAGCCACAACATCTTTGCATGCTACAACATCATGTCGAGCAACAACATCCTGACATACCGTGGCAGCTTGACACGACACAACATCCTGACACCATGATATCATGACACGCCACAACATCCTGACACATCATGATATCTTGACACGCCAAAACATCCTGACCCACTGTGATAGACAGAAACGCCACAACATCCTGACACATCATGATATCTTGACACGCCAGAACATCCTGACACATCATGATATTTTGACACGCCACAACATCCTGATACACTGTGATAGACAGACATGCTACAACATCCTGACCCACTGTGATAGATTGACACGCCACAACATCCTGACCCATTGTGATAGATTGACACGCCACAACATCTTGACATGCCACAACATTATGTCACGCTCCAACATCCTGACCCACTGTGATAGATTGACACGCCACAACATCGTGACCAACTGTGATAGATTGACACACCACAACATCCTGACCCACTGTGATAGATTGACACGCCACAACATTATGTCACGCCACAACATCCTGACCCACTGTGATAGATTGACACGCCACAACATCGTGACCCACTGTGATAGATTGACACACCCCAACATCCTGACCCACTGTGAAAGATTGACACGCCACAACATCCTGACCCACTGTGATAGACTGACACGCCACAACATCCTGCCCACTGTGATAGATTGACACGCCACAACATCTTGACACGCCACAACATCATGTCACGCCACAACATCATGTCACGCCACAACATCCTGACCCACTGTGATAGACTGACACGCCACAACATCCTGACCCACTGTGATAGACTGACACGCCACAACATCTTGACACGCCACAACATCATGTCACGCCACAACATCTTGATACACCGCCACATCATGACACGCCACAACATACTGACACATCGTGACATCCTGACACACTGTGACTTCTTGGCATTTTCGATTTTGAAGCTGCATATTAGTAAACCTGTCATAATTTCTTTTCTTCTTTTTCTTGTTCTTCTTCTGGTTCTTCTTCTTACTCTTTTTTTTCTCCTTTCTCTTTTTCTTCTCCTGTCTCTTTTTCTTCTCCCTTATCTTTTTCTTCTCCTTTCTCCTTTTCTTCTCTTTTCTATTTTTCTTCTCTTTTCTATTTTTCTTCTCCTTTCTCTTGTTCTTCTCCCTTCTCTTTTTCTTCTCTTTTCTCTTTTTCTTCTCTTTTCTATTTTTCTTCTCCTTTCTCTTGTTCTTCTCCCTTCTCTTTTTCTTCTCTTTTCTCTTTTTCTTCTCTTTTCTATTTTTCTTCTCCTTTTTCTTGTTCTTCTCCCTTCTCTTTTTCTTCTCTTTTCTCTTTTTCTTCTCTTTTCTTTTTTTCTTCTCCTTTCTCTTGTTCTTCTCCCTTCTCGTTTTCTTCTCTTTTCTATTTTTCTTCTCCTTTTTCTTGTTCTTCTCCCTTCTCTTTTTCTTCTCTTTTCTCTTTTTCTTCTCTTTTCTATTTTTCTTCTCCTTTCTCTTGTTCTTATCCCTTCTCTTTTTCTTCTCTTGTCTATTTTTCTTCTCTTTTCTTTTTTTCTTCTCCTTTCTCTTGTTCTTCTCCCTTCTCTTTTTCTTCTCTTTTCTATTTTTTTTCTCCTTTCTCTTGTTTTTCTCCCTTCTCTTTTTCTTCTCCTTTCTCTTTTTCTTCTCCTTTTTCTTGTTCTTCTCCCTTCTCTTTTTCTTCTCTTTTCTATTTTTCTTCTCCTTTCTCTTGTTCTTCTCTTTTTCTTTTTCTTTCTTATTTTCTTCTCCTTTCTCTGTTAAACTCTTGAAAAGGATGTTTGTCAAGTTGTGTCGCAGTTTTCCACTAGATTACGCCTTTTGGCCAGAGACTTCTGATTTCAGAACTGCTATTTTATGACCCTAACCTATTATCTAAGGTGCATGGGTATGTATTAAATAACGCCGCTTGTAGGCGAAATATGGTCTTGGTCTCTGACCCTGATGCAAGTAGCCAACTAGCCTCGAGGCACTGACTTATGTCAGCTTATCCATCGCTGCATCTTTTTCCACACACAATTTCAACCTCTCTAACCCACGCAGACATCCAGTTCTGAAATACTGTACCTTTCCCTTGTTGTTCTGTTTGTTCTCCATGTTTTTGAGCTACAGAACGGACCAATCTACCCATCTCTTGGAGGTCACGTTAGTACTGTAAAGATAGGGGGCCGAACGATTACCAACCTTCGTTTTGCAGATGATATCGACGGATAGGCGGGTTCAGAAGCAAAACTCCAGGAAACGGTCAGAAGGCTCGATGAAACAGTTTTTGACTATGGTATTAAGATAAACGCTGGAAAGACAGAATTAATGGCAAACAACGCCAAGGGCTTCAAGAGCAGGATAAAAGCTAACGGTCAGGAACTCGAAGAGGTTGACCGTTTTAAATACCTTGGGTCGATTGTCAGTGATGAAGGATCAAAATGTGAGGTATTGGCCAGAATAGCACAGACAATAGCGGCGCTTGCACGGCTTAACAAAATTTGGCAAGATAAACGGTAAGCACTACGCACGAAATTCAGATTAATAGGTACACTGGTCCTGTCAATATTCCTCTATGCTTGTGAGACATGGAAATTTACAACTGACCTTCAACGAAGGATACAGGCCTTGGATATGAGATGTTTCCGAAGACTTTTAAACGTCACGTACAAAGATCGAGTTACAAATGAGGAAATACGAAATAGAATTACAACAGCAATAGGACCTTTTGAAGACCTCTTGGCAACTGTCAAAAGAAATAAACTCGCTTGGTACGGTCTCATATCGAGATCAAAGGTTCTTGCAAATACAATCCTCCACGGAAAGGTGCAAGGCAGACGACGAAGAGGTCGTCCCAAAAAGAGATGGGAGGATAACTTAAAAGAATGGACCAATCTCCGACCAGAAGAGTCACACGCAGCGGCCGCTGACAGAGAAGGGTGGCGTGGCGTTGTGAGGATGTCTGCATGTGTGCCCCAACGACCTCACCGGTCACGGAATGACGTGACCTGACCTGACCTTGATGTACTATTTTTCATAACTGGTATACCGTGCCTCACACGTTCATCCCTATTTCCAGGTATGGCTGCTAACTTAAATCGCAAATATTTAATTTTTGTTCTGATTTGTAAGTCGTTTTCGTTGGTTCTTTGTCCGCGGTGAATGCTTTTTGCCTTAAAACATTGGTGTCGTTGTACACTTGCCCTAGTGGAGCATTGAGCTTTATCGTTTTTACTATTTTGGTTCATGGCAAAAAGAAGATGGAATCAAAGGGTATATATTGCTAACGTAAGATTCCACTAAAGATATTTTCGTTTTGACAGAACATATGTCAAGTTTTGAAATTCCGTGTCAAGTTCCATAGGGTGAGAAGGGTTGGGGGGGGGGGGGGGGGTTGGAGGAGAGGGGTAGGTTTAGATGTGGAAGGGATTTATGGTCGCAGGTTTACAGGGGAAGGGATGGATGGGGGCAGGTTTAGAGGTGGACGGGATGGATGGTGGCAGGTTTAGATGTGGAAGGATGGATGGTGGCAGGTTTAGATGTGGAAGGGATGAATGGTGGCAGGTTTAGATGTGGACGGGATGGATGGTGGCAGGTTTAGATGTGGAAAGGATGGGTGGGGGCAGGTTTGGACACGGCGGAGATTGATAGGACAGGTTTAGAGGCGGAATGGGATAAGTGGACGGAGGTTTAGAGATGAAAGAGATGGGTGGAGCAGGTTTAAACGCGGAAGGGATAGATGGGGGGGGGGGGGGGGGGGTTAAATGTGGAAGGGATGGATCGTAGTAGGTTTAGAGGTGGAAGAGATTTGTTGAGGCAAGTTGGGAGGCAAACGAGATAGGCTGAAACAGGTTTAGAGGCGATAGAGATGGGAAGGGGCAGATTTAGAGGCGGAAGGGATGAACGTATGGGTGGATACGTTAATGGGGAATATTTTTATGTGAGCGAATTCGAATGTAGGTAAAGATGGATAAAAGACAGGTTGGTTTTCCTAGTTCAGTATTTTGTGAATTGCCAATTCATCTTTGCGGCGCTGTCCTCCAAACGGCGTTCATTGATATGCTTGAAAATGTAATTTTGAATCCATACAATGGTGTGTTTGAAGGAAGGATGTCAACTCTTTTGTTGACCAGAATATCGTAATAGACGACTAAAGAGGGTTGTGTATGTAACTTGCAATGTCATCATGTAAAAATAATTATTTGGTCACAACCACTGCAATTTTTTTATTATGCTGGCTTCCTTAAAACGGTTTAGTGTAAGGACAAGAATACAAATGTTCTATGTCGTACATTGGCGCCTTATTGAAGATCGTCTAAAGATGTATAAGGGCAGTAACCGATAAAAATCCGCTAACGTTGTTTGTGAGTAATATTCCCTCCCCTTATGTTCTGGATCAAAGGAAGAACATTCGGAAACCTTGGCTGACAGTGTCAAGTCAGGTCTGGTCAGGTCATCCCGTAACCGGTGAGCTCATTGGGACACACATGATAAAATCCTCACAACACCACGCCTCCTTTCTCTGTCAGCGGCCGCTGCCTGTGCCTCTTCTGGTCGGAGATTGGCTTATTCTTTTATGTTGTTTTCCCTGCACCTTCCCGTGGAGAATCCTATTTGCTGACAGTGTCCACCATAGCACTCCTGAAGGAAAAGAGTTCAGCGAGGGCCAGGGATGACCACAAACAAATTCTGAGCAGCTGCCAAGGACATTGAGTTATTCTACAACTCGATAGACGACAGCGTCGATGGGGGGGGGGGGGGGGGGGGGGGTCTAGCGGGTAACAGAATGAGTGACATGAGAGCGACATACCGCGCAATACAGGCTCTCAGCTGAGATCCCTACCAACGCCCCTCCGGCAACTCTCCCCCCCCCCCCCCCCCCCCCCAATGTCTGAATAAGTCAAATGAATCCCCCTGCATCTCGATAGAGGAAATAGCCAGCAGGTGGGTCAAATATTCAGCGCAGCCTTGAATCACCCTCTCGCCACCCCTTCGTCAGATCTACACCGTTAGTCTCTTACAGCAACTCCTGACGCTTACGCCAGCCCTGACGCCCCTACCATTGCTGAGGTTATGGCAGCAATAGAAAAGCTTCGCAGACTCTGGTTCCAGCGAAGGCTCTCCCTAGAGATCAGGCCTCGTATTTACTCCTCCTGCATTGTCCCCATTCTTCTGTACAGCTCCGAGACCTGGGCACTCCTACAGCAGGACCGGCAACATCTTGAGGCCTTCAACCAGAAGTGCATCTTCGAGATGGTCTGGCATGACATGGTTTCGAACAGAGAATGGGTTCGAGGCACTCAACTTTCAGGCACTGTCTCAACGATTGATCTCCGTCGACTCTCCCTCTTCGGTCACGTTGCTCGCCTTTCCCAGAAAGTCCCAGCCCACGAGATGCTCCAACAGGCTGTGAGAGCGAGATGGGAAGAAGCCATGCTCATCCTGGAGACGTCCTCTGGGCCGCCTTCGCAACATCTTGCTAAAACAGATCGCCACGTCCCCAACAGAACTGCAGCCCGCCTGAGACGCGGTCATCAGACGTGGTCATGGGCATCGTTATTCGATACGACGGCCCTGGTCGCCTAAGCGTACTATTGTATTGTTTCGTATAATGTTCCTGTTGTTTTAGTAGCGGCACATACAAATGATCTATGGTAGCGAATTTGTAGTGGTTCTTTTCACATCTCGTGTGACGTGCTGAAAAATGTGGGTAATATTGACGTCAGTGTTTCTCAAACTGGGGTTCACCTTTCACCTCCATTGTTCATTCAAATGCGCATTATATATTTGCTGCTTTGAATGCTGACCTTGTTTCTACGTTATTCAATGAATGAATGAATGACTCAATCAATCGATCAATCAATCAATCAATTAATCAATCAAAAACCAGTCGGCTGCTTGCGAAGCATAGGTCTTCAACAAAAACTCGTCAATTGTTCCTATCATGATGCCTGCTGCCTTAGCATTGGCATCCAGCTCCCTTTTCTATGAGTGTCTCGGTCATCCTCTATTTCTCTTGCCCCGTGGATTCCATAACAGAGCTTGTCTGGTAATGTTATCCACTGGTTTCCGTAATCCATCGCCATCGCCTCCTCCGTATTTCATGATCCACTGGTATGTGTCCCGTTGTTTCCATCAGTTCCAGTTTGATGATCTTGTTGTACCATTTCAATCCGTTTATTTTGCGTAGCCAACCATCTACCAAAGTCTACATCTTTTTCGTACGTACTTGTTTTGTCCTCCATGTTTCAGTAAAATGAGATTGATTTTATTTTGAAGTTTACTTTTTATTTTGATGGTAGTTTAAATTTGTAATTGACTTCCACAACTTCCTCGATGTAATGAAGGATTTTCTCGCCTTCTGTATTCTTAACTGAACATTGTTTTTTTCTATGTTCTAATATATCTATATTGATGTCAAGGTATATAAAATACTTACATTATGAAAAGGGGAGGGGGGTGGTGACTCCCAATACAATTCTATCAGTTTTTTGTTTCTTTTCAAAACCAGTGTTCTGTCTATGTGTAGCGTTATCCCCAATTGTAGTGACCTCTCCTGGAGTAGACGTTTCTTATTTTGCATCTGGCTGTGGATGTGGGTCAGAAGAACCAAATCATCGGCAAATTCGAGAAAGTCAAGTTGTCTTGTCAATGTCCATTTAATGTCAATGTCGCTTGACAATAATGTCGACTTCAAAATCCAGTCAGTGGCCAGCAGGAAGAGTGATAATACTAGTAGTCAGCCCTGCCGAACCTCTGTTCTATTTCAAAGGGTTCAGAAAGTTGACCATCATCTAGCACTCAAATCTCGCTGCCTTACAAGTATATGTTTTCAGGATTACATTAGAGAACTGCGGAGGGACTCCAAAGTGCCTGAGTAACTTCCATGGTGATACTCTGTCCAAGCTGTCACAAGCTTTCTCGTAGTCTACACATCGTAATATAAGCGGCGAGTTTCCTTCCACACTTTGTTCAATTATTTGTCTCAGTGTTGCTATCTGGACTGTGCAGGACCTGTTTTGTCGAAAGATGGCCTACCCCTCCCGCAACTGACCATCCGTGGCCTTTGTTAATCTCTCTAGAATGATCCTGTTCAACATAGATCCCTCTTCGATATGTACATTGCTAAAAATCTCCGTTCCTTCGCAACTTTATTACATAACTTGTTTCAAGTCATCTGGTATTTCTTCCCTCTCTCGGACATTTACCCAGTAGCTTGTAAAGCAACATTGTTGACGTTTCAATGTACGCTTTGATAGCTTCCGTTTTGATATAATTTAGACAGGTCGCTTAGTCATCTTTCATAAGCCGTAACGCTTTCTTCATTTCTTCTGTGGTTGGTCTTTTACAATTTACCTGTAGTTCCGAATCCACTGACTGAATGATAGAAGAATCGTGTGGAATCGGGCGGTTTAAAAGTTCTGCAAAATGTTCAAGCTTTTTTTTCGCTTGCTCATTGGTGTTGCGAATCAACTGTCCTGCTTTATCTTTGATAAAGCCATTTATAAGCTTATATGTTCCATGTTAGTTTATTTGTGCTGTTATGCGGGTCTTTCAGATTGTTTCGCAGTAGCTTCCTTTGCCTCGCTCTTTCCAATTCGTCAAAATATATATTCTCTTGTCACTCGTGATGCTCATCTATACTTCTTTGAACACTTCAATGTATTTTCCTGAGCCTAAGCTTGATTATTTTTAGTCCTGCATCCGTTTTCATACGCCTTCTGTATTAGTCTATATTACTATCCATGCTTTGTGCAGGCGCTCTTTGTCTCCCAGAACCTCATCAGAAGTACCGTTCCGTACGTTTTTAATCTGTTACCAGTTACCCCATCTGTTCTATTTCTACTCATTCTTGTAAATCATTATACCTATCTGATATCGCAACTTGAACATGTATCTTGTGTGTCTTTGTTTCTGAGAAATCCCACATTGAACTCCTGTTTGTGGTTATATTTTATTGTCTACATCTTAAGTCTTATCTTTTTAACTTGGCTCTTAGTAGATGGTGGTCTGACGCCACGTCTGATCCATCTGTGCTCTTTAACGTTGTGTAAAAATGATCTGAACTTCCCGTTGATGTATGTACGATAAATCTGGTTTTCGGTCCGAAGGTCATGTGCTACCCATGTCGCTTTTTGTATTAGTTTTGCGTTGTTCCAGTTATGCTATTTTACGTTATTTCGGTACTTTTGTTTTAAGTTATTAAAGTAGTTATATTATTTTACGTTGTTAAAGTAGTGACATTATTTTACCTTATTCACGTACGTAACTTGCTTTGTGATATTAAAGAAACTATATTGTTGTACATTGTTACAGTAAATTATTTTATTTAATAAACTATATTGTTGTACGTTGTTAAATTAGTTATCTCATTGAATTGCCCGTTTGCTACTGAAGTCCGGAAAGGGCGCAATGAGTAGTAACACTGCAACCATCCAGGTGTGTCCTATTCTGTAAGTGCATCGACTTCCATGAAGTTGGATATGTGTGCTTCGTCCGTTATGTATTGGAATGTGTTTATTTTTTAGTCCATCAAATGGTAAATGTTTATATCTAAAGTCCATCAAATGGAATGTGTTTATATCTACAGTCCATCAAATGTTATATCTTTATATCTACAGTCCATCAAATGGTATGTGTTTATTGTGTGAGTTCATCAAATAATGTTTGTTTATATTTAAGTCCATCAAAGGGTGTGTGTTTATATTTAAGTCCATCAAATGGTGTGTGTTTATATTTAAGTCCATAAAATGGTGTGTGTTTATATTTAAGTCCATCAAATGGTGTGTGTTTATATTTAAGTCCATCAAATGGTAAGTGTTTATATCTAACAGTCCATCAAATGGTATGTGTTTATTGTGTGAGTCCATGAAATGGCGTGTGTATATTTTGAATGTCCTTGTACTACTTGATGTAGTACTGATATTTCATGTTGAACTAATTACATTTTAATTCTCCATGACATGGGAAGCATGCATTGTGATCGTCCATGGAGTGGTCCACGGGAATTTTGATCGTCCATGCAGTTTAATGTAGACATCAACACATTAAAATGCACAAATCCAATTGAATCTGTCATAATAATCTGTAAATCGTCACTTTCCCTGCAAGCACCTTTTTTTCGAATTCAGCGAATCTTCATCTGAAGAGTATAGGGGAGGTAACGAATACAATACTTTTTGGATAACAGTATTTTATTTGTTACCTCCCCTATACTATACAGAGTTACAGAAATGCAGTCCATAGCCAAACGGCAAACCTTTGGCATTGTAGGGTATGTTTCTGTTCATCTTTTAAACTCCATGCTTTTTCCTAACAATGGACTGGTTCACTGAGATGTAGATAATTTGTTTAATGTAATGTATTGGTTAATTTGTTAGGAGTGTGTAATATCCAGATGATGAGACAGATTGGTAAATCCATACGTAGAATCACACGCACCGCCAAAGACAGACAAGAACACAGAAACATGTGTTGTTGTTGTTGCTGTTGCTAATGATCCAGCAGCATTTAGGCTCTCGCCCCTCGGCCTAATGTCACGTAATGATATCTGCACTTATTAGTTAATTGTTGTTTTTAATTTTGTGGTTAATTGTTTCATGTATATGGTCGTGGAGGAACAACATTGTTCGAAAATATGAAACGCATGGCAATCAAAGTATTATGATAATCCGTTACGTAAAGGTGTACACAATATAACAACCGGTTAGCAAATATGAAGAGGGAGACATCCTGACATAAAAATATGACATTCATATAGACATACACATTGATACACATACATAAATACACATGCATACCTACATACATGTATGTATACACACACACACACACACACACATACGCACATGCACACACACATATGTGCACATTTAGATATACAGAGAAAAACAAACAGAACAGAAACACACGCACATATAAACGCATAAGTGAATATTACACACACACACGCACACACACACATACACAAATATACAATGATTTAAATTAAGAGATATCCAAAATATGCAGACATACATAAACTGACATATGTCTGCATACATATATACGCATACAAATATACACATATAAGACATTCATAAACACAAACGCACATTCACACATAAATTCGTTGACAATCCCTAAACAAAAAATCACTGACAACACCATTACACAGATTTACAATACATTACACACATTGAAAACACATTTACACACATTGACAATATATTTACATACATTTACACACATTGACAACACATTTACACACACTGACAACACATATAATTACACATTAAATGACAAAATGCATATTTCCTTACAGCGCACACACATTCGATGATAACACATACACTTTCATTGAACGACAACACACACACACACACACATTTTCACTGATAACACACGCACACATGCACACACACACACATACACACACACCACACATATATGAAATTCATTTTGACAGATGCATGACTTGATACAGAAACGAACACTAGATAGTCAGAAAACCTCTTCCATTACTGCTACATTGTCCCCTTTTATTAACCATCGATCAGCAGTTTGACAAGAAAAAAAAAACAACTCATACGATTTATATTCCAACTATTTATTCCAACTATGTACTATCAAATATGGACCTGGGATCAAGATATTGAACATCGCATGAACTGCAGTGGTCAGTGACCCATAGCTGACTGCTAGCGTCAGGGCCAGCCAATCAGAGCTGCCAAGACCCTTCTACACCTCCACGCGTTGATCCTGGATAACAGGCTGCAGCAGGGTAGACTGGCTAAGGAGAAGGGAACGAAGAGGGAATGCTAACCCGGTACTAAAAAATGATTGGTGAAGTCGGATGTGTTGGACCGAAAGGTGCAGATATCGCAGTCAAGCTGTAAAATACGACACAATGCATTCCGTTCTCTGGACTACATTCTGCTACTTAAGCCCTTTCAGGGTTTGGTAGCGGGAGATTAAGAACGAACGAATCCTAGCCAAGCATGGACCTTAACCAAATCACACTATAGAAAAATAACGTGATACATTTAATGGATAACAGGAGCCTATTGTGTTACCAGAAGAGTTCAACTGAGAAACTTTGACATTAGATATTTGGTGAAAACTGGCATTTGTACTGAAAACGTATCCATATATATGGACACGCCATAGTTCGGTCATCTCATGAGAATGCAACCAGATCAAATACGTCTGCATGCTTACTACACACAACAATCCGATTACATGGCATGAAGGACGCCACGTGCAGATGGATAGATGACAAAAATGAATACTTTAAATGTAGAACACACGTTTACACTAACTGACGCCACACACGTGACCTAGTTACGTACGCTCTTTACGTCGGCGACGACATCATTGGTGGACCAATAAGAACATTGGCAAGTAGCACATCCAATAGATTACACTAGCAGATTACACTAGCAGATTACACTAGCAGATTACACTAGCAGATTACACTAGCAGATTACACGGCGCATGGCTGCCATTTTAAACATCTGAATGTATTTTTTTTCCGCCTGAATGCTCTCATTCGTTAACTTGTCGATATCTTAGGAAAGCTGTCTCAGATTACGATAGAGTACAGTGCGATAATAATCTAAAAAAAACTGTAGCTGGGTCTATAATCTCTGCAAATAAATAGACGTAACTGAGTAACTCAGTTAAGATCAAGAAGGTGAGTGAGCGGGAAGGAAATTATAACTCCCATCTCACCAATGCCTGAGAACAAGTACAATGCCATCTTACAAATGTCATCTCCGATGTCGTATCTTCTGTCGGATAGTTCATCATTTAGTTGGACAAGGCAGTGACTCTAATGGTGGTCATTTGTGTTTGTTCAGTTCTTGTCATGTGTACAATTATTTGGTCCGTTATTGCAATGTGTACAAATTATTTGGTCCGTTCTCGTCATGGGTACAATTATTTGCTCCGTTCTTGCATGTGTGCACTTATTTGCTCCATTCTTCTCATGTTTTGCGTACTTATTTGTTCCATTCTTCTCATGTTTTGCGCACTTATTTGCTCAATTCTTCTTATGTTTTGCATAGTTGCACTTATTGGTAACGAGAAAAAAATGTGTTTGTAAACTCGTGCCTCTCTTTAAAAATATGTAACTAAACAACCATTGCACAGAAAGGTATGGCATTTTTATTGGAACGTGTTAGTCATCATAACAGAGCAAAAAACATTAAATATAACCAGGCAAGTTGTATTTAATTGTGGGTCTTTGCAGTAAACTAAAAAAAACGAACAAACGTAAACAGGTCAACCATTTCTTTTAAGAGAATAACAAGAAGTATTCATGTGGTGTTCATTATTGAAAACGTTAATGTGCACGTGTTTTGTTCTTGTTGTAAACGACTTACAGTTAAGATAGTAACTGCCGGGATTATGCATGCGTCATTACAAGTTGACTTTATTATACAGGTCTTAAACGTGAAATTTGATATGTCAACTACACAGACCTAAGACATGAAATTTGATCTGTTAACTACACAGACCTAAGACATGAAATTTGATCTGAGTTAACTAACTACACAGGCCTCAGATAAGAAATTTGATCTGAGTTAACTACACAAGGCCTCAGACATGAAGTTTGATCTGAGTTAACTATAAGTCTGAAAGTCAAACTGGTAACACTTCAAAAGATATTATTGGAGGTACATAACTATTCATGCAGAAGGAGGAATTCTTTTTTGGTGTATGATCATCGCTATGATGATGATGATCATCATCATCATCAGTCATGCAACCTGAAAGGTCATTGTAACACTTATCCTGCAGATTATTGGACCAGTTTACTCAACTCCACTGGGTTTTGTGCCAGGATATTTGTTCTAGCTATGGACCTTCCCGTCCACTCTCTGTTGTTGTCTTCCCATGTCTGTTTTTGCTTTTCTCTCTCTCTCTCTCTCTCCCTCTCTCTCTCCCTCTCTCTCTCTCTCTCTCTCTCTCTCTTTCTCTTTCTCACGCTTCCCAGACACAGTACCTTGCCAGATCGTCTTGATCAGCCCATACGATCTTGAAACATGCCCGTACTATGTGAGCTTGCGTGCTGTTACCATAGTCAATAGATCTGTATATTGGCCGACCTCTTTCTTAACGGTGTCCTGAGCTGCACTCCTCCAGCTGGACTACTCTGCCATTTCCCGGCCTTTAGAATGGCAGAGGCACCTGATGCCTGGGTAAGTCCTTTCGAGACTAAGGGCCCGACTCAGTTCTTCCCCGGTTGTAGCCGATAGCGACATCGCCATACCGTTAGGTTAGATTGTCGTATGACCATGCGTGTGGAGGTTAGACTGTTGCATGATCATGCGTGTGGATCCGTGCGTCTCCTCATTTCTTCCTGTGTCTGTATCGCAGCTAAGCCTCTCCGTCTTCGGCATACCAGGTCGTGTTATATTATCGGAGTTGTCTCCCATAGCTTTTCCAACCCCCGGGGGGTGCCTGCAGGACGGCAGGTTGATTGGTTTTCCAAGATGTCCTTCCCCGTGGCTAGAGTAGCGACCCTTGGTCACTAGAATGTCCCCGTCATAGGACATATGGGGATTATCAGTGGCGACACAGTGCCACCTGTTATTCTGCTGGGTTACATGACTGTTTGCTCCACGACTGCTTATTTATCGAATTATAACTGGCTTTGATAACAGCTGACACACCATATCTAGAGGTCGTTCCAACATTCGTGACATGTGGACGTCCGTGGTTGGGATAGGTCGACCCTATGCTCCAGGAATTTAAGATCCACCTAAGGCTCGTCGGAAGAGAGCATATTGTTCAATGTCTATACATTAAAGTTTGAAAAGTAAAATTATTATTTCGCTGAGAAAGTTCTCAGACAGCCTTCAGCCTAATATAATGGCAGTATCTGCAGTTTTATGTGAATGTCCTGAGACATGTAATACCACAGGCAAACAGTTATGTAAACGCAAGGGGTCTGAAGATATGCGATGAAATATGAGGACATGAGTTTTGTAACCCACTATAGTGTCCATGTAATGTTTGGTGTCAAAAATAAGATGGCGTATCTGTCTTATGTAGTCTGCTAGGAGTTTGATAATTACCATCTGTTCTCTTCTGTTGCCCTGGTAACATGACTCATTTATGTTTGTGTTTCATGTATGCTCTGCTACTTGTATGATTTTCTTCATGTATACCCCGCTTCCCCGCTTCATGTATGCTCTGCTATTTGTATGATTTTCTTCATGTATACCCCGCTTCCCCGCTTCATGTATGCTCTGCTACTTGTATGATTTTCTTCATGTATACCCCGCTTCCCCGCTTCATGTATGCTCTGCTACTTGTATGATTTTCTTCATGTATGCTCTGCTACTTGTATGATTTTCTTCATGTATACCCCGCTTCCCCGCTTCATGTATGCTCTGCTACTTGTATGATTTTCTTCATGTATACCCCGCTTCCCCGCTTCATGTATGCTCTGCTACTTGTATGATTTTCTTCATGTATACCCCGCTTCCCCGCTTCATGTATGCTCTGCTACTTGTATGATTTTCTTCATGTATGCTCTGCTACTTGTATGATTTTCTTCATGTATACCCCGCTTCCCCGCTTCATGTATGCTCTGCTACTTGTATGATTTTCTTCATGTATACCCCGCTTCCCCGCTTCATGTATACTCTGCTTCCTATATTTACTATTGATAATGCTATTTTCATTTTCGAGTTTTAGTTTTCTCATTTTCAGATTGTCTTCTATCTTCTTATCACATTCTGTGGGCCTGTCTATCGCCAGAAAAGATTCAATAAGACATCACCCACTGCATCATTCAAGGAACATATGTCATGACACGCATTTCACATCCAAAATAGCATGAGTTTGTTAACGTACTTGGCTCATTACAGAAAACATAATCTAACATCGCTACCCTCAACTGCAAAAGTGAACGGAAGGCTAGCTCAAACTGAACTGGCATCTTCCATACATGACACACATGTATCTCTTCTGATTCTTGTTTTTGTTGTTCTTGTTGTTCTTGTTGTTATTCTTGTTGTTCTTGTGATTCTTTTTTATATTCTTGTTATTCTTCTTGTTATTCTTGCCCTTCTTGTTATTCTTGTGATTCCCTGTTTACAGATGCCCTGGCCGTGGTTTCAGCACTAAAAAGCCATACAAATACTGAACGTAATGATTTAAGAGCAGTACTTTGTCAACTATGCCAGCAGTCCGCATCAAAAATAGTAGTGGTACAGTGGGTTCCATCCCACTGTAACATCCAAGGCAACGAGGAGGCAGATAGACTGGCAAAAGAAGGTGCAAGACTACCACAACCAGATTCTAGTGTGACCTACAAAGAGTCCAAAACGTTTATTAGAGCCAGATACATGACCAAATGGGAAACAGAACATAATGGCTACACAAAAAATGATGCTTATTACCAGCTGAACAGAAGTGAGCAGGTCGTGGTCTTCAGACTCCGCACAGGCCACAACAGACTGAGGTACCACCTTTTCAATAAACTGAAGATATGTGGCACTGACGAATGCACTTGTGGTACAGGGAAAATGACCGCTGAACATCTGCTGCAAAATTGCCCAACATACGACGACCAGAGAAAGCACATGTGGCCATCACCAGTGGCAACACTAGGCAAGCTCTATGGCAGTGTCGACAGCCTCAGGATGACAGCTGCTTTCTTCGAACAAATCCAAGTTGGCGTCTGACAGCGTACGAAGAAGAAGAAGAAGATTATTGTGATTCTTTTTTATATTCTTGTTGTTCTTGTATTGTGTGTGCTCGTCTTGTTATTGTTATTATTCAGTTTATTCTTGTTCCTCTTGCTTTTCTTCATGTTTTTTTTCTTGTAATTCTAATTCTTAATGTTATTCTTATTTTTATTGCTTTTTTTTTTATTTTTGGTTTTCTTCGTGTTATTCTTCTTTTTATTCTCCGTGGTGTTTTTATTCTTCTTGTTATTCTTTTTTTCATATTCTTTTTGTTCTTCTAATGGCTCTTCTTCTTGTTCAAGAATGAGTGACCAAAAACAGGATTAGACAATTAAGTTATTTTGGTGATATAACAAGAGTTCCTTGTTGAAAACCATACTAGAGGGTAGGGTAGAAGGCAGTCGTTGAAGAAGCAGACAACGTTTTAAGGGGATGGATAACATCAAGAGATAGAAAAGGCTGCCAGATTGCATCATTACGGCATGAGATAGAGTACACTGGAGATCCATTGCAGCCGACCTTCGATGCAGAAATGACACTTGAACTGAAATGAACTGTAATGAAGGGAATGTATGATAACTTCAAGACAGTGATTCGTAAAGTTTGGTCAGGACAACCATCACAAGTCAAGTTTGTTTCTGCTTTGGAGTATTCTTCTTCTTCTTCTTCTTCGTTCGTTCTCAATCTCCCACTACCAGACCATGAAAGGGTAAGTAGCAGAATGTAGTCTAGAGAACGAAATGCGTTGTGTTGTAGTTTACAGCTTGGCTGCGATATTTTCACATTGCGGTCCAACACATGCGACTTCAGCAAGCATTTTGTGAGTACCGGGTTAGCATTCCCTCTTCGATCCCTTCTCCTTAGCCAGTCTGCCCTGCTGCAGCCTGTTATCCAGGATCACCGCGTGGAGGTGTAGAAGGGTCTTAGCAGCTATGGTTCGCTGGCCCTGACGCTAGCAGTCAGCTATGGGTTGCTGACAACTGCAGCTCATGTGCTGCTCAGCATCTTGATCCCGGAGTAGTATTCAAGGACAAGGAACGAGGGAACAACAAAATGTTCTCAAATAATGGGACATAATTGCGCAAAAGTAAATGGATTTCTGTTTTGTCTTGGTTGTGTCCCTTTGAGCGCTGTAATATAATTATTTTACATGAATAACTTCGTTATTCTATAAATGTCAATAGATTGACTCAACATTGTCTTAAATAATTACTTCTTTTGCTGCAGTTGCTTACTTTGTTGTCTATGTAAACATGTATATGAGTAGCGATGCTGTGTTATTTGACACTTCAAGTGAAAGTGTTAAAATGACTGATTGGTTAACATTCTGTGAGTAAATGGAAATACTATATACATAAAAACATACATACGCACACTAGAAAATACACACAGACACAGATAAATACAGAGACAACATATACATGTACACATCTATACAGAGACATGCATAAATATACACACACATACAGGCACGCATAAATATATACATACATATAATAGTGCAGTTTGCTTACTTGGGTATATGTAATTTAATGTTTCTGTACGAATATCGTCTACTACTTCTTCTTCGTCCTCCTTTTCTTCTTCTACATCCTGCGATTTTTCTTCTTCTCCTCCTAGTTCCTTTCTTCTTTGTCTTTTCTTTTATTGTTCTTCTTGTTTCATCCTGAAAAGGACTTTGTAGTTTACAGCGAGGCTGCGATATCTGCTCGTTTCGGTCCGACATATGCAGTTTCAGCTGCCTTTCGAGTCTGCCTTTCCGAGTCTGCCTTTCCGAGTCTGCCTTTCCGAGTCTTCCTTTGCACTGTGATCCCTATGCTCTTAATCAGACCACGCCAGTGCAGCTTGTATCCATAGCCACCGCTTGGAGGCAGAAACAAACTTTCCTTTGCTGAACCTGATGCAAACATCCAACTACGATCCACTGACTGCTCGCAACCCATTCACTGTGCTGCATCTACGGCCTCAATATCTAATGTAAAGAGCGACTGATAATTGAATATAAACAATAATTTTTTTGCAATAATCTAGGTTACCCTCCAAAGAATGGTTTTGTCCAACTTGAACTTGAACTTGAACTTTCAACCAAAATGGCTGAAATTAAGTAATCAAGCTCTGAAGATAACATTGTTATTTTTTTTCAACTTTACCTTTCATTTTTATTTGTTTGATTTTTTAGGCCAGCCCATTTTTGTGTGTTTCAATTTCCGAATTGTCTGCCGGGGTCGTTGTGTGTGATAAATACAAGAATAGCACCACTGACCCACAGAGAGCATGTCGTAAGAGGCGACTAACTGTGTGACATGGCATAACATGGGCCATGGTTAGGTGGTTTGTTTGGAGCATTATAAGCCGCGCCTACCAGGCTGCGGGTTTATTTTGCTGTAATGTTTGAGTCTATCAAAATGCATTTTCACCTCGGCTAACCACCCTACAATAAATTGGTTGCATACAGAATCAACATATTCTTCTTCTTCTTCTTCTTCTTCTTCTTTGTCTTCTTCTTCTTCTTCTTCTTTTTTCTTCTTCTTCTTCTTCTTCTTCTTCTTCAGCGTTCGCTCTCAATCTCCTGCTTCCAAGTCCTGAACAGAGCTTTGCAATTAGCAGGATGTAGTCCAGAGAGCGGAATGCGTTGTGCCGCTAGTTTACAGCTTGACTGCGATATTTGCACATTTCGGTCTGACACATGTGTCTTCAGCAGGACAATATTCTTCTAAACAAGTATAAAGACAATGTTAATAGTTATTCATTATTTGAAGGTAGTGTTAGACCGTGTACGTACGTCATCACTTGTTTATTGCCATTTAAGTTTCTGTACCATTCAAAGCACTTTTTTAAAGCTTCACTGAGCATGTTTCAGTTTTTTCTTGTGTTTTGTCTTTTAATTCAGTTTCAATTTCTTGTGTTTTGTCTTCTAACTCAGTTTCAATTTCTTGTGTTTTGTTTTCTAACTCAGCTTCTATTTCTTGTGTTTTGTCTTCTAACTCATCTTCAATTTCTTGTGTTTTGTCTTCTAACTCATCTTCAAGTCCTTGTGCTTTGTCTTCTAACTCATCTTCAATTTCTTGTGATTTGTCTTCTAACTCATCTTCAATTTCCTGTGTTTTGTCTTCTAACTCATCTTCAATTTCTTGTGTTTTGTCTTCTAACTCAGCTTCAATTTCTTGTGTTTTGTCTTCTAACTCAGATTCAATTTCTTGTGTTTTGTCTTCTAACTCAGCTTCAAATTAGTTTGTTATTTTTGAAAACAAATCCGAACCATTGCCAATTTGGACAACATAAGCTAACGGCAAATTGGGTAATAACTAATCGAAGTATTACTGTAAATATCATGGAAATCAATGCAAGTGTAACACATAAATATTCATCTTCAACTCCAATGTGAAGTTCATTACACTGTACGGCCTGAAAAATTGAGAACAACAAAAATAACTAACACTGTATATGCTTCCATACATGCGGGTCTGTGTAGAAAACATAGATTGAAATGGTAAGATAACATCACAAAATATAACATTGTTGTGAATTGCCGGAAAAAATAACAATGGAGCATGGAGTTATTAGGACAGGTTGGAGCTGTATAGAATACCAAGGAAACTAGCTATTATCATTACAACGCGATATCTGCCCTGGAATCCTCAAGGGAAGAGAAGTAGAGGAAGTCCAAAACACACATGCAGAAGAGAGCTCGAGATAGGTCATAGAGGAAACAAAGACGCCGAAAGTACTGGAAGTGATGGCAGAGGATAGGACCAACATATTAAAGACATGTGCTCTGCAGGGAGCAGAGAACGTTTAGATTTAGCTTTAATGTTATTAGATAATTAAAAACATGATAGACCCTAAGTCGCGGTCTAGGAAGCCGAACTGAACGTTTATAATCGATATATACAAATCACATTCACACATTCAACCCCCGCCCCCCACTCCCAATCCCCACCCCCGCCAACCCTCCCGAAACAAACAAAAGTCTTTACATACAACGAAAACAACGCCATAGTCGACCACGAAACAGATGGTGTACGGAAAGATCTGAGGCGCTGACTGTCACTGTGCATGAGACACACAAGCTGCTCTCGTTATAGATATATCTTCCGAAATTGACACTGAAAGGGAAAACAAGATAAGAGAAAAGAAGAAGCATTCTGCGTTATATTCTGCGACATATTTTTCGTCTTAGAAAGTTTACAGAATTTCTATTCTTCTGTAACAACACACCTGAAATTTGAAATAAACATTCATTTTTTGTATGTTAATGTTTATATTCCTCTTGATGAAGGTCCTCTGCTTTTAACCACGTATTGATTCGTTAGATATGGCAACAGGTCAAGGATGCAATCGCGAAGCAGGTGGATAGATTCGGAAAGAGTGATTGTGCATCGACACGGGCTCACATTGACCGACTCAACGCAGTTGGCGCAGGACAGACCACTTTAGTTTCCCTTGCCGCTTAACGGTACATGTGAAAAGAAAATTAACAAACATAGATTCGTTTTAGCGATATCAGGGCAATGTTGTTATCGAAGCACTGAGACTAATTTCGTCGCTCTGTTATCTCACAGTGCGCTGAAAACAAGGAAGCATGCACCTTTCTGGCTGTAGTGTAATACGAATCTTCTCTCCAGGCTGGTGATGATGGGATAACAGCGTTGATCTCTGGTCGCTGATGAAGGTGGTTCAATACAAGCTGTTTCCAGGTTCGTGGAGTTCGGGTGGAGAGTGGGGTCCACGTCAGTTTAGTGCAGCTGACTCTGATGCTGTACTGGTATCTAGATTATAGTGAAAGAACACATCAGCCAGTACGGAGGGAGGTTGCACTGACACGTGATCATGCATTACATAGTGAGGTTATAGTGACACGAGAACAGCCAGAACGGAGGGAGGTTATAGTGACACGAGAACAGCCAGTACAGAGGGAGGTTATAGTGACATGAGAACAGCCAATACGGATGGAGGACATAGTTAGACAACAGGCGGAATCACTTTCGTTATGAAACCTAGACAGAACCACCTTCCTAGGGTAACTTAGACATAATCACCTTATTTAGGTAACTTAGACACAACGGGCTTCGTTAGACATCTTAAAGTAACTAGACATGGGTTGGATTTGCACAGACACAGCCAGAGGAGAAGAGAAAGAACACATATACACCACTAAATAGCAGTGTTGTATTTATATTCCGACATCTGGATTGACAGACACATGATACTAGGGATGATAACAATGGTGCGGATGATAACAATGGTGTGGATGATAACAATGATGTGGATGATAACAATGATGTGGATGAAGATAACATTACAGAAGAATGAATAACAGACCAAGGTTGATGAAGTTTCACGAATGAAGCTCAAGAAGACGTTCCAAATTAGCAACCACTCTAGAGCGAATTTAATAACGAATGGCTCTAAAGAGGACTTTAATAAATTGATATATCGAAGTGATGTTTGCGTGTTAGCGAATTGTTACCTTTTATTATGTCACACTATGTGCATTTTGAAAGACCAGAAACTCATAATTAAAACCAATACCATGTGTTCTCTGTACGCTCCTATGTGGTAGCGAAACCTTTAAAACATATCCCAAACAAAAGCAAAGGGAGTAACGCCTTCCATCTACAGCACTTTGCGATCCTTTCTTGGAAACCCGTGGAGGGGCAAAGTGTCAAATTCAGCTGTGCTCACTTGCACCGGTCTTCCAAGCATGTACACTCTACTCTCCGAGCGATGACTAAGATGACTTGGTCGCCTGGAGGATGATCCTATCTCTGAAGATACCCTCTGTGGACAGAACTGTTGGCCGACCACAGTTGAGGTTGATAGATGTCTGTAAGCGGGACATGAAGGCACTGAACATGAATCTGTCATCCTGAGAAAGACGAAGCTGGTGACGTATCAAAATGAAAGACCATATAATGCCTGGTGACAGAAAGCTCTTGTAGCATGAGGAGATGAAACGAAACGCAGCACGGAGGAAGAAAACAACAAACTTAGTGATGAGTTACTATTCTAAGTCGCATCATGATACAGTCAGTCATTACTGAAAGTGGCTGCTATTGTCAGCGATAATTGAAAGAGGTTCCTAAAGTCAGCAATGATTGAAAGAGGTAACTATGGTCAACAATGACTGAAAGGGACTTCTAAAGTCAGCAATGAATGAAAGGGAATGCTATAGTCAGCAATGACTGACAGGGGCTTGTATTGTCAGCAATGACTGAAATAGGTTACTGTAGTCATCAATGACCGAAAAAGGTTACTATAGACAGCAATGAGTGAAAGAGGTCACCGTAGTCAGCAATGACTGAAAGAGGTCACCGTAGTCAGCAATGAGTGAAAGAGGTCACCGTAGTCAGCAAGGAGTGAAAGAGGTCACCGTAGTCAGCAATGACTGAAAGAGGTCACCGTAGTCAGCAATGAGTGAAAGAGGTCACTGTGGTCAGCAATGACTGAAAGAAGCTACTATAGTCATCCATGCCTGAAAGAAGCTACTATAGTCATCCATGCCTGAAAGATGCTACTACAGTCAGCCATACCTGAAAGAAGCTACTATAGTCATCCATGCCTTAAAGATGCTACTACAGTCAGCCATACCTGAAAGAAGCTACTATAGTCATCCATGCCTTAAAGATGCTACTATAGTCAGCCATACCTGAAAGAAGCTACTATAGTCATCCATGCCTGACAGAAGCTACTATAGTCATCCATGCCTGAAAGAAGCTACTATAGTCATCCATGACTGACAGAGGCTACTATAGTCATCCATGACTGACAGAGGCTAATATAGCCAGCCATGCCTGAAAGAGGCAACTACTGATGCTAGGAAACATAAATCGCCTGTTGCGTGTCACGTGTGTTTTATGTATCTGTATCTCTCTCACTTCTCTACTCGTTCCTCTCATGGTCGAACACTCGCTCAATCCTTTGCTCTCTAATCTTCATAGTGTTCATCTGCCACTCTTTTCTCTCCATTTGACTCCCTCTTCCGTTCAACGCTTTATCAGTTCTTCTATTGTATCTCCTTTTCATCACTTCCTATCTTACCCTTGTCAACACTCACGGCATGCAACTACGTTTCTCATCTGTCTATCTGGGGACGGCGTGGGATAGTGGATAAGTGACATAGCTCACAATCCGAAGGGGCTGTGTTCGATCCCCATCACAGCACCGGCCGTTACACCGGGGAAGCAAACCCTTAGAAAATGCAGTAGGAAGCAGACCCATAGATAAAATGCATGCCGAAGTCGGAATCACTGGGCTGATAGGCGCAAAAATAAAAACCTCAGTGCAACGCACACTGCCTTGTGGAAAAGAGAAATAAAGCGAATGCGAAAACAAAAATAAAATAATATGTGTATCTCCAATGCCTCTTTTTACGATTCAACTATATCAAATCAACTTTTCTTTTCTGTTCCTTCTCTTGCCAACATCGTCTTTTTCATCCGTTCTTCACTTCCTCCCTTCCTCTCTTCGTCCTCCTTTTCTTCCCATTAAATTATATCCACTTATACCTTTCTATCTTACACTTATTACGCTACATCCCACCTCCTCCTTCTCTATCTCTCTCTCTCTCACTTTCTCTCTCTCTCCTTCCCTGTAGTAACATGAATATTCCCTCCGCCAACTCAGTCCAAAAACTGACTCTTCCAGACTCCCCGTAACCCCACCTTGTCCAGGACAGATACCGATCAAAGAGTCCCAGCCCCCAAGCCTAGATTCATCGAGAGATTTCCCAGCCATTGTTAGAATCTGCAGGTGCTATTCCGTGTTTGCTGTATTAAAAAGAGTTTGCCAAGACAGATTCAGTGACCTGCCTCACGGTTAAACACTGACTGCCTGGGTGTGGGCGGATCAATTGGGTAACGAAAAGAAAGAGCGGCTGAGTAATGTATGTTTGGTATTAGTGTTGTGGGAGACTGAAGTTCAAATCTGAGTTCAGCTGTAACACGGCTGCATTTACAAAGCGTCTGCATTTCTGAGCAGACAGACCAATTTTGGCACGTCAGAGACGACCCGGTTCGGAACGTTAAATGTCAGACACGAGTGGTCTGACGGGGTCTTTGTGTTTGACAAGGACGGCAATAGCACCACTGCCTCACAGACAGCATGTCGTAAGAGGCGACTAACTTTCTGATATGGCATAACAATAAAGCTAGGTGCTTTGTTAAGAGAAGCATATATGGCGCCTAACAGGCTGCGGGTCTAATTTGCTCCAGTATTTGAGTCTATTAAGATAGACTCGAACATCGGTTAACCACCCTCCACGGCACTTGTTCCAACGCAGCGGAGTAATAAGCTGCTCGAGCTTAGACCACTAAGCAGAACATTTTACAGATCACTACACCAAGATCACCCCAGAGCTGGAACCTGCACAGTGATATGGCATGTGTAGAAGTACAGGTGACTACGGCTAATGTCTACCCAGCTGTATATTGGTACATGAATTACAATTCTCCGTGCGTTATCAATGTCCGAATTGGGAGCAACGTGTAACTGGAGTATGTCCTGCCGCTGGTTGTGGCGTATGAAGGGGATTGGGTCCGGTTACACTTGCCCTTTCCTGTATAAATAAGCGGCCCCGAAAAAAAAAAATGAAACTTTTATAGCCCATGAAAGAGATATATCGACTAAATGAAGTACGGGTGGACAATAGTCGAGGAAGACTGGACCGCGAGGAAGGTTCTGGGTACGTCCATACGTACTGACATACGAGCAGCAAAGATGACGCCATAACTGGCTGTGAATCGACATTGCTCTTCTGTTTTAGTTCATTATAAATGCCGCCAGACCACGGATTTCTCTGGAACTTACACTAGTCGACGACTTACACTTGTGTTCAGGGAAGCGTGTTGTTGTTTTCCATTTGGACTGGTTAATTCGTTCGTGTTGTGTGTTTTAATCCATTCGATTATCCTGTAATGGACATCGGCTATATGAATAGCACTACGCTTAAACATGTGTCATATTTCACGGTCTAGTTCACCCGGCTGAACTTCACGAGATTGGCGCCCATAGCCTTAGCTGAAGACAGGGTCAGCTTTGTTGTATGAAATTTGGACACAGCTATAATGAACTGCCACCTGGAGATAGATGGGCACCGCCAGGTGTGTAGCGGCCCAAGACTCATCATTGTTGTATGGACGGAGCTGGTACTACAAACTGCATTAACGGTGCCTCAACTACCTTCTAGGTTATGGGACTGATGATGATGAATGACTTGGAAAACATAATGAACTAAGATTTATCACCTGCGTCAATATCTGCAAGAGATCCACTGCTACCTTGTTTTACTTATACTTAAAGCATATATGGGATATGTTGGCATGAGCGTTTGTGTTTCTCAGCAACATAGCAATGTTTGTGCCCCTGCGTTCATTCGTTGTTTTCTGTCATCATCATCATCATGTAGCGTGTCATTTGTAGATCTGTAAGAGCCAATCTGTAAGATGCTCATCGCTTGCCAGAACTCTCGCCTCTATCATTGTCAAACTGTACAAAGCATTAATTAGACCTAGATTGGAGTACTGTGTACAGTTGTGGAGTCCTTATCATAGAGGGGATATAAAGATACTGGAAAGGATACACAAAAGAACGACAAAGCTGAGAGTGAAATTCCAGAATTACAGTTATGAGAAAAGACTCAAAACAACCGGCTTACTGTGTCTAAAAAAGAAAAGAATTCGAGGTGACTTAATATAGGTTCATAAGATAACCATAGGATATATGTTAAATTAGACTATATACAGTTTTTTTCAAAATACAAACCACCTACAATAACATTAGGGCATAGCTACAAATTAACTAACGAAAGGTCTAGATTAGAAATTAGAAAATATTTTTTTTAGTTAGAGAGTAGTGAATGCTTGGAATGTATTGCCATAGGAAGTAGTGGAGGCAGGAACATTTAATGCATATTAGAATAGATTTGATGCACATAACTTATAGATAAAGAAAATGTTAAAGAAACTGGCTGTTTACAACTCTGCAGAGTCTTCTAAGCAAGTATAAAAATGTTAAATTAAGTTATCTTCAGGACCTCCGTCATGTCTTGTGTCAATCTTCCCCTCTGTCGAGCTCTGCCCGACTATCCAGGCACCATTCCCTTCGGTATCGCTCTCTAGGCCATTATAGCGTTTGATGTGGCCATACTATTTTAGCTTTTTAGACAAGGTAGTGTTTACTAGCCAATTCTCCTCCACTGTTTCGTTTGCTCAGCTGTAAATGGGCTACCTGACTTTGTAATTATTGAGCGCAATTCTAGGAGAAATGAAAACTGTTGTCCAAGTTCAGGAAAATATGTGTCCTCGTTAAAAAATGAATCTCTTCGCTCTTCGACCCTCCTCGTAAATAAGGGACCTTTGTTACATGTGTCGAATGTTACAGCGATGCTACTATATCTGCACATATTTACCTCACACACTCGACTTCAGCATGACATTTTTGGACCAGGTGAACCAGCCCTCTTCAATCCCTAATCTCTAAGCCTTCCTGCACAGGTGCAGCTTTATCCATTCTCTGCACTTGAAGACTGATTAGGGTCTTGGTCAGCAGTTGTTCGCTGATCATGTTGGAAGCACCCAACTATGATATCCGCTGACTGCTGTCAGCTCATTCACTGCTGTGTCTTCGGCCATAAATGAAGTTTCACACACTTTATCACTGACAGTAATGACAATGCCGTATCGGATCATGTGTGTTTTCATTGAGATATATCTCACTTTGGTAATCGTGGGCAGAACGACCCGTTCCTTCTATCACTGTTCTGTCTTTCTTAAATAAGTCAGGTACCCATCCACATATACCTTACTACGTTACCTGTTCTTAATATTGGTGTAACTCTCCTTGGTAGATGTTGCTCTCCTTAGGAATTGTAGCTCACCCTAAGGGGTGTAGCTCTCTATCCGGTATTTGTTCTGTTTAGCATGTGTGCGCTTTCCTTAGTCGGTGTAGCTCTATTTAGCGGGTGCAGAGAATAATTCTCTTCAGTGGGTGTAGCTTTCGCTAGTGGATGTAGCTCAGATGATGTATTGCAGCTCTACTCAGGGGTGTAGATATAATTAAAAAATGTTGATCTACTTATAGAGTGTAGCTCTACTTATGGATGGCAGCTCTAATCTGGTGATGTAGCCATACGTACACTGTGCTGCTCTTTGAATGTGGATTAGCTCTTCTTCTTCTTCTTCTGCGTTCGTTCTCAATCTCCCGCTACCAAACCCTGAAAGGGCTTAAGTAGCGGAAAGTAGTCCAGAGAACGGAATGCGTTGCGTCGTACTTTACAGCTTGACTGCGATATTTGCACCTTTCGATTCAACACTTCCGACTTCAGCAAGCATTTTTTGAGTACTTGGTTAGCATTCCCTCTTTGATCATTTCTCCTTTGCCAGTCTGCCGTGCTGCAGCCTGCCGTGCTGCAGCCTGTTATTCAGGATCACCACGTGGAGGTGTAGAAGGGTCTTGGCAGCTCTGGTTCGCTGGCCCTGACGCTAGCAGTCAGCTATGGGTCGCTGACCACTGTAGCTCATGCGCTGCTTAGCGTCTTGATCCCGGAGTAGCTCTACTGATACATTGTAGCTCTCCAGAAGTCTCCGTATACAGTTTTTATGAAATTAAAATATAGCGCTCTACATATTAGGTCTTTCTCTAATTTGGTGTTGTTGCTCTATTAAGGAGGTTTGGTTTGTCTTAGTGGGTGTATCTCTCTTTGGTGGTTGTAGCTCTCCTTATTGGGTTTTGCTCTGTTTTATAATTATAGCTCCCCTTAGTATGTGTAGCTCTCTTTAAGGTTGTAGTTCTTCGTAGGGGATGGAATTCATATTAAGAATTGCAGCTCGCTTTTGGGGGGGTGTTGCATTCTTTGATTAGTGTAACTCTCCTTAGTGGATGTAGCCCTCCTTAGTAGATGTAGCCCTCCTTAGTGGATGTAGCTCTCCGTAGTGGATGTAGCTGTCCTTAGTGGATATAGCTGTCCCTAGTGGATGTAGCTGTCCTTAGTGGATGTAGCTCTCCTTAGTGAATGTTGCTCTTCTTAATGAATGTAGCCCTCATTAGTGGATGTAGCCCTCCTTTACGGATGTAGCTCTCCTTAGTGGATGTAGTCTCCTTAGTGGATGTAGCTCTCATTAGTGGATGTAGCTCTCCTTAGTGGATGTAGCCCTCCTTTGCAGATGTAGCTCTCCTTAGTGGATGTAGCTCTCCTTAGTGAATGTAGCTCTCCTTAGTGGATGTTATCTTCCTTAGTGGATGTAGCCCTCCTTAGTAGATGTAGCCCTCCTTAGTGGATGTAGCTCTCATTAGTGGATGTAGCTTTCCTTAGTGGATGTAGCTCTCCTTAGTGGATGTTATCCTCCTTAGTGGATGTAGCCCTCCTTAGTAGATGTTGTCCTCCTTAGTGGATGTTAGCCTCATTAGTGGATGTAGCTCTCCTTAGTGGATGTTATCCTCATTAGTGGATGTAGCTCTCCTTAGTGGATGTAACTCTCCTCAGTGGATGTTATCCTCCTTAGTGGATGTAGCCCTCCTTAGTGGATGTAGCTGTCCTTAGTGGATGTAGCTGTCCCTAGTGGATGTAGTTCTCCTTTAAGAATTATAGCTCTCCTAAGTGAGTGTAGTTCTCCATAGTAGTTTTATTTCTTCTTATCGTGTGTATCTCTATAAATGAGGAATGTAGCTCTACTTATTTAATGTAGCTCTACTTAAAGAATGTAGCTCTATTTACGAGGTGTATCTCTCCTTATGGGATGTAGCTCCACTCTGGCGAGTGTAGCCATACTTAAGGTATGCAGCTCTACTCATGTGGTTTTGCTTTATATAGTGGTGTAGCTCTACTCTGGGAGGGGGGGGGGGGGGGTTGGGTGTAGCCATACTTAATGTATGAAGCTCTACTCATGTGGTTTAGCTTTACTTAGCGGTGTAGCTCTACTCTGAGTTGGGGTAGGGGGGGGCGGTATATAGCCATACGTAGTGTATGAAGTTCTACTCATGTGGTTTAGCTTTACTTAGCGGTGTAGCTCTACTCTAAGGTGGGGGAGGGTGGGTGGGGTGTATTGACATACTTAGTGTATGAAGTTCTACTCATGTCGTTTAGCTTTACTTACCGGTGTAGCTCTACTCTGGGGGGTAGGGGGGGGGGGGGGGGGTTGGCATACGTACTTGCGGTATTTAGCTCTACTTAGCGGTGTAGCTCTCTGGGAGTTTAGATCTACTTAGAAGGTTCTGCTGAACTTATACACTGTAGTTATACTTCAAGAGTTTAGTCCTGCGTTGGTAGTGCTGCTCTTCTTAGAGAGTTTAACTCTAATTAAGGAGTGTATCTCTCTTTAGAGTTGCAACTTTCCTGTGTGGTTGTAGTTCCGATTAATAAATGTAGCTCTGCTTAGATGGCGTAGCTCTCCATAGGCTAGGGTTAGAAATTCAAGCTCTTCTTAATGTAGCGCTCCGTACTGAGTGCAGATTTACTTAGCACTCATTATGGATTGTAGCTCTCCTTTATTGGTGTAGCTCTTATTAAGGTGGCATGCTCTTATTAGGGATTGTAGCTCTTCGTTTTTGGTGTAGCTCTCCTGAAGGTTCGTTGCTTTAATTGGGGATTGTAGCTCTAATTTGTTTATATAGCTCTCCTGAAGGAGCGTTGTTCTCAATACTGATTGTAACTCTCATTAGCAATGTAGCTCTTCTTTATTGGTGTAGCTCTTCTGAAGGGGTAATGTTCTCATTATGGATTTTATCTCTTCTTTATTGGTGTAGCTCTCCTGAAGGGGTAATGCTCTCATTATGGATTGTATCTCTCCTATATTGGTAAAGCTCTCCTGAAAGGGTAATTCTCTCATTAGGGATTGTAGCTCTCCTTTATTAATGTAGCTTTCCTGAAGCGCTAATGCTCTCATTATGGATTGTAGCTCTGCTTTATTGGTGTAGCTCTCCTGAAGGGGTAATGCTCTCATTATGGATTGTAGGTCTCCTTTATTGGTGTAGCTCTCCTGAAGGGGTAATGCTCTCATTATGGATTGTAGATGTCCTTTATTGGTGTAGCTTTCCTGAAGGGGTAATGCTCTCATTAGGGATTGTAGCTCTTCTTTATTGGTGTAGCTCTCCTGAAGGGGTAATGCTCTCATTATGGATTGTAGCTCTCCTTTATTGGTGTAGCTCTCCTGAAGGGGTAATGGTTTTATTATGGATTGTAGCTCCTGTATTGGTATAGCTCTGTTGAAGGGGTAATGCTCTCATTATGGATTTTAGCTCTCCTTTATTGGTGTATCTCTCATTAAGATGGCATGCTCTCATTTGGGATTGTAGCTCTTCGTTATTGGTGTAGCTCTCCTAAAGGTTCGTAGCTTTAATTGGGAATTGTAGCTCTAATTTGTTTATATAGCTCTCCTGAAGGAGCGTTGTTCTCAATACTGATTGTAACTTTCCTTAGCAATTTAGCTCTTCTCTATTGGTGTAGATCTCCTGAAGGGGTAATGTTCTGATTATGGATTGTATCTCTTCTTTTTTGGTGTAGCTCTCCTGAAAGGGTAATGCTCTCATTATGGATTGTAGCTCTTCTTTATTGGTGTAGCTCTCCTGAAGAGGTAATGCTCTCACTAGAGATTGTAGCTCTGATTTATTGGTGTAGCTCTCCTGAAGGGGTAATGCTCTCATTATGGATTGTAGCTCTCCTATATTGGTGTAGCTCTCCTGAAGGGGTAATGCTCTCATTAGGGATTGTAGCTCTTCTTTATTGGTGTAGCTCTCCTGAAGGGGTAATACTCTCATTATAGATTGTAGCTCTCCATTATTGATGTAGCTTTCCTGAAGCGGTAATGTTCTCATTATGGATTGTAGCTCTCCTTTATTGGTGTAGCTCTCCTGAGGGGGTAATGCTCTCATTAGGGATTGTAGCTCTTCTTTATTGGTGTAGCTTTCCTGAAGGGGTAATGCTCTCATTATAGATTGTAGCTCTCCTTTATTGGTGTAGCTCTCCTGAAGGGGTAATGCTCTCTTTAAGGATTGTAGCTCTCCTTTATTGATGTAGCTTTCCTGAAGCGCTAATGCTCTCATTATGGATTGTAGCTCTCCTTTATTGGTGTAGCTCTCCTGAAGGGGTAATGCTCTCATTATGGATTGTAGCTGTCCTTTATTGGTGTAGCTCTCCTGAAGGGGTAATGCTCTCATTAGGGATTGTAGCTCTTCTTTATTGGTGTAGCTCTCCTGAAGGGGTAATGCTCTCATTATGGATTGTAGCTCTCCTTTATTGGTGTAGCTCTCCTAAAGGGGTAATGGTTTCATTGTGGATTGTAGCTCCTGTATTGGTATAGCTCTGTTGAAGGGGTAATGCTCTCATTATGGATTTTAGCTCTTCTTTATTGGTGTATCTCTCATTAAGATGGCATGCTCTCATTAGGGATTGTAGCTCTTCGTTATTGGTGTAGCTCTCCTAAAGGTTCGTAGCTTTAATTGGGAATTGTAGCTCTAATTTGTTTATATAGCTCTCCTGAAGGAGCGTTGTTCTCAATACTGATTGTAACTTTCCTTAAGGTAATATATCTCTTTTTATGGAATGTAGCTCTACTTAGTTAATGTAGATATGATTAGGGATTGTAGTTATCATTAGAGATTGTAGCTCTCCTAAGGGATTGTAGCGCTCCTTATGGATTGTAACTCATCGTTGGGATTGTAGTTCTTCTAAGGGATTGTATATCTGATTTGGGATTATAGCTCTGCTTAGGGATTATAGCTGACCTTATTGGATGTAGTTCTCATTAAGGATTGTAGCTCTCCTTAGGGATTGTAGCTCTCTTTCAGGATTGTAGCTGTCCTAAGGGATTGTAGCTCTCATTAGGGAATGTAGCGTCTTTTCCTGGGTGTAGGTCTCCTTAAGTGACTGTAGCTCTCCTTAGTAGGTTAGCTCTCCATAGGGATTCTAGCGGCGTTTCCTGGCTGTAGCTCTATTTAGTGGGTGTAGCTCTCCTTAGAGGTTGTAGCTCTTATTAGAGATTATAGCTCTTCTTAGGTATTGTAGATCCCCTTAGGGATTGTAGCGCCCTTTACTGGCTGTAGCTTTTCTTAGTGAGTGTAGCTCTCTTTAATGGATGTAGTTCTCCTTATTGGATGTAGCTCTCCTTAGTGCATGTAGCTCTGCTTAGTGGATGTAGCTCTCATTAGGGATTGTAGCGCGCTTTGCTGAGTGTAGCTCTCCTTAGTGGGGGTAGCTGTGCTTAAAAATTGTAGCTCTCTTTCGGGATTGTAGCTCTATTTAGGGGCTATAGCTTTCCTTAGAGATTATAGCACTCCTTATAGATTGTAGCTCTCCGTAGAGATTGACGCTCGCCTTAGGGATTGTAGGTCACGTTAGGGATTGTAGCTCTCCTTCTGGATTGTAGCTCTCCTTAGATATTGTAGCTCTCCTTAGAGATTGTAGCTTTATTTCGGGATTATAGCTCTCCTTCGGGATTGTAGCTCTCCTTCGGGATTGTAGCCCTCCTTCTGGATTGTAGCTCTCCTTCGGGAATGTAGCCCTCCTTAGATATAGTAGCTCTCTTTAGAGGTTGTAGCTCTCCTTCGGTATTGTAGCTCTCCTTCGGGATCGTGGCTCTTCTTTGGGATTGTAGCTCTCCTAAGAGATTGTAGCTCTCCTTAGAGATTGTAGCTCTCTTTCGGGATTGTAGCTCTCAGTAGTGATTGCAACTCACTTTAGGCATTGTATCTTTTTTTTATTGATTGCAGCTGACCTTAACGGCTGCGTCTCTTGGTTTTGGAAGTAGTTCTCTTCAAGGATTGCATCACTTCATAGTGGGTGTCTCTTTCTTTAGGTATTGTAGCTCTCCTCGGTGGAAGTAGCTCTCCTTATGGATTATAGTTCTCCTTTACTGGTAAAACAATCTTTATTTGGGATAGCCGTAGTGGATATAGCTATGTTTCTCCTTATTGTATTTAGCCCTTTAGGAGTATATAACTCTTTATGAGTTGAAGCTATCCCTAGGGAGTGTAGCTCACTTTAGTAGATGTAGCTCTGCGTAAGGATAGTAGCTCTATTCCGGGACTGTAGCTTTACTAAGGAATGCTGCTCCATTTAGTGATGTAGCTCATTTAATTTCCACTTGGAAGGTGTAGCTGTATCCAGAAGGTATATCTATACTTATAATATGTATATTTACCTGGAGGGTGAAGCTCTACTTGCAGGGGGTAGCTCTCCATGCGGGTTGTAGCTATATTTAATGCGTGTAGCCATTATCATGATGGCTCAACTCTAGTTTAGCAGCGTATCTCTTCTTAGTTTGTCGATAGTTGGTTCTTAGTTGGGTTTGCAGCTTTCTTCAGAGATGTAGTTTTCCTTAATGGATGTAATTATTTTTAGATACTAGCTCTACTTGGTGGACGTAGCTCTAATTGTAGTGTGCAGCTCTACTTACGAGGTGTATATTTACTAAAACGGTGTAGCTCTACTTAGAGGGTGTAGCTCTCCTAATGGATTGTAGCTGTACTTTAGGACTGTAGTTCTACTTAGAAATTGTAGATCTTATTACAGGGTCTAGCTAACCTTACAGATTGTAGCTTCACTTAGGGTGTGTAGCTCTAATAAGGTTTGCAGATAGTCCTTAGCGGATGTAGCTCTCTTTACGGATTGTAGCTCTCATGAGTGGATACAACTCTCTTTCTGGATTGCATCTCTTCTTCTTGATTGTAGCTCTCCTTTTGGATTGTAGCTTTCCTTCCATATTGTAGCTCTCCTTTCGGATTGTAGCTCTCCTTTTGGATTGTAGATATTCTGCTGTATTGTACATCTCCTGTTGGATTGCACCTCTCTTTTTGGATTGTAGCTCTCCTTCTGGATCGTATCTCTCCTTTTGGATTGTAGCTCTCCTTCTGGATCGTAGCTCTCCTTTTGGATTGTAGCTTTCCTTCTGGATCGTAGCTCTCCTTTTGGATTGTAGCTCTCCTTCTGAATCGTATCTCTCCTCCTAGATCGTATCTCTCCTCCTAGATCGTATCTCTCCTTCTGGATCGTATCTCTCCTCCTAGATCGTATCTATCCTTCTGGATCGTATCTCTCCTCCTAGATCGTATCTCTCCTTCTGGATCGTATCTCTCCTCCTAGATCGTATCTCTCCTTCTGGATCGTATCTCTCCTCCTAGATCGTATCTCTCCTTCTGGATCGTATCTCTCCTCCTAGATCGTATCTCTCCTTCTGGATCGTATCTCTCCTCCTAGATTGTATCTCTCCTTCTGGATCGTATCTATCCTCCTAGATCGTAGCTCTCCTTCTGGATCGTATCTCTCCTTCTGGATCGTATCTCTCCTCCTAGATCGTAGCTCTCCTTCTGGATCGTATCTCTCCTTCTGGATTGTATCTCTCCTCCTAGATCGTAGCTCTCCTCCTAGATCGTAGCTCTCCTTCTGGATCGTATCTTTCCTTCTGGATTGTATCTCTCCTCCTAGATCGTAGCTCTCCTCCTAGATCGTAGCTCTCCTTCTGGATCGTATCTCTCCTTCAGGATCGTATCTCTCCTTCTGGATTGTATCTCTCCTTAATGGTTGAAGCTCTCGTAAGTGGTCGTTCCTCTCCTTGTTGATTGCAGCTCTCTCGATGAGGTATATCTCTCCTCTATACTCTCAGATCCAGTTATGCTTATAAGCTGTTACTCTACTTAAGTATTGTTGTCTACATGGGGGAAGTAGCTCTGCTAAATGATTCCATTTCTGCTTAGAGAGCGTAGCTATACTTAGATAGGGCAGCTCTCTTTTGAGAATTCCTTCCTCTTTGTGGATTAGTGGTTGTAGCTCACGCTAGGGATTGTAGCCCTATTTAGTGGGTGTAGTTCTCGCTAGGGATTGCAGCTTTCCTTAGTGGGTGTATCTCACTTTAAGAACTGCAGTTTTCCTCAGTGAGTAGAGCTCTGCTTAGTGATTGTATCTCGCCTTATCGGGTGTAGCTCTCCTTAGTGGCTGTCGCTCTCCTTTGGAAAGTTAGCTCTACTCCGTTAATGTATCTGTGATTGAGGAAAACTGCTCTACTTGATGAATGTAGATCTACTTACAGAGTGTATCCCTACTAACGGGGTAGTTTCTCTACTCTGGGGGTGTAGCAATGCTTTCGGTGTGTAGCTCTGCTTAAGCGGTGTCGCTTTACTAAGCCGTGCATCTCGACTTAAGCGATGCACCTCTCAAGGAGTTAAAGGTCATTTACATGTGTAACTGAACTTAGAGGATGTACCTCTACTTAGAGAGGGCAGTTGTGAGAGTTTGTGGTGTTGCTCTATTTAAGAGGTGTATCTCTATTTAGGGATTGTAGCTCTCCTTTGCAGGTATATTTCTCCTTATGGACTGTAGCTCTCTTTTGGGATTGTAGCTCTACTCAGTGGATGCTACTATAATTGAGAATAGTAGCTCTACTAATTTGTGGAAAATCATAAAGGAAATTACGTTTTCTGTTCATATTATTCATCTCATTGAAGCATTATACCACGATCAGCAAGCCGCTGTCCGAATATCTGGGCAAACATCAGATTGGTTTGTAGTACAAAAGGGAGTAAGACATGGATGTATCCTCTCACCTAATCTATATAACATCTATGCGGAATGTATAATAAGAAATGTTCGAGAAGACGAGAACATTGAAAGTTTCGACCCATTAACGATTGTCGGGTACGAGATTCCAGAGTTACAATACGCAGACGACACAGTGATACTATCAAGAAGTGAGGAAGGGCTAGAGCAGCTAATTTCAGCAGTAAATGGATATAGTAAAAATCAAAACCTATTTATAAACATAAATTAAAACAAAATAATTGCCACTGATAAAACACATTGTCAGCATAAATTTACAATGGGTGGTGAGGACATAGATCACGTCCCACTTTGAATAACTGGGCTCCAGAATGTTGGGGAAATAGATCACGTCCCACTTTGAAAAACTGGGCTCCAGAATGTTGAGGAAATAGATCACGTCCCACTTTGAATAACTGGGCTCCAGAATGTTGAGGAAATAGATCACGTCCCACTTTGAATAACTGGGCTCCAGAATGTTGAGGAAATAGATCACGTCCCAATTTGAATAACTGGGCTCCAGAATGTTGAGGAAATAGATCACGTCCCACTTTGAATAAATGGGCTCCAGAATGTTGAGGAAATAGATCACGTCCCACTTTGAATAACTGGGCTCCAGAATGTTGAGGAAATAGATCACGTCCCACTTTGAATAACTGGGCTCCAGAATGTTGGGGAAATAGATCACGTCCCACTTTGAATAACTGGGCTCCAGAATTTGACAAGAATTGTGACAGCTGGACATAAATCAGAATAGGCTAGTCATGGCAATGAAGAGACTGAACAGCCTGAAGAAATTATGGCAGAGCACCAACAAAATGATAAAAGTAAAAGTCTTGAGAGCCTGTGTTTTTCCTGTGGCAGCTTATGGCCGCGAATCATGGACGATTACCAACACTTCCATACAAACAATCGAATCCTTCGAGTCAAAATATTACAGAAAGATCCTCAGAATACCCTGGACAGAGAAAAAGACAAATGTAGACATTCGGCAGGAGCTGAGCATAGAGGAGAATTGGTTTATCAATTCCATTTTGGCTAGCAAATGCAAATACTTTGGTCCCTACAAGAGACACACCGGTCTCGAGAAAACAATGACAGAAGGTATGGTGCCATGTAAAAGAGGAAGGGGTAGACTAAGAAGACGATGGCACCAAGATATCCAGGAAGGCCTGGGTATGACTGTGGCGGAGGCTGGAGGTTTGGTAAGGGAACGAGTTTCTTTCAGACAGACTATGATGGGAGCGACGTTCTTTAAGGACATGCTACATGATAATGAGCTTCACCTAATGAGTGTAGCTCTACTTAATGAGTGTAGCTCTACTTAATGAGTGTAGCTTTACTTAATGAGTGTAGCTCTACTTAATGAGTGTGGCTCTACTTAATGAGTGTAGCTCTAATTAATGAGTATAGCTCTACTTAATGAGTGTAGCTCTACTTAATGAGTGTGGCTCTACTTAATAATTTTAGCTTCACTTAATGAGTGTAGCTCTATTTAATGAGTGTAGCTCTACTTCATGATTTTAGCTTTCTTAATGAGTGTAGCTCTACTTAATGAGTGTAGCTCTACTTAATGAGTGTAGCTCCATTAATGAGTGTAGCTCTACTTAATGAGTGTAGCTCTACTTAATGAGTGTAGCTCTACTTAATGAGTGTAGCTCTACTTAATGATTTTAGCTTTACTTAATGAGTCTAGCTTTACTTAGCTAGTGTTGCTCTTCTTATTGGTTGTAGCTCTACTCTGGGGGAGGGGTGCGGGAGCGTAGGATAGCCATGTTCACGGCATGGTTCTCTGCTTAAGTGGTGTAGCTTTACTAACCGGTGTATCTGTACTTCAGTGTTGTAGTTCTGAAGGAGGTAAGAAGTTCCATCTTGTTCCATCTAAATTACATCTGTATTCCATCTAAGTTCCATCTAGAAGGTACAGCTGAACTTAAGTTATGGCTTTACTTAAAGAGTTCAGATCTACTTAGGGGGTGTATCTCTCTTTAGAGATTGCATGTCTCTTTAGAAATAGTAGCTCTACTTTATGAGTGCTGCTCTGTTTAGGGATAATATCTATGTTTTACTATGTGTAGCTCTCTTCACGGATACAATTCTCTTATTGGCAATATCTTTCCTTTGGTATTGTAGCCATCCTTATTGGGTGCAGCCTTCCATTGTGATTGTGGCTACCCTTAGTCTGTGTAGCGTTACGTAAATGGTTTAGATCTACTTAAGGCGTGTAGCTCTGAATAATGGATGTTGATCTGCTTTAAAGATGTAGCTCACATTAAGCAGTGTAGCTCTACTTTATGGGTGTAGTTCTATTTTGAGGGAGTTCTCTACATCTAAAGTGTAGCTCTACTTAATCAGTGTAGCTCTACTTAATCAGTGTAGCTCTACTTAATGAGTGTAGCTCTATTAAAGACGCGTAGCTCTTCTTAAGAAGTGTCGCTCTACTTTATGGATGTAGCTTTACTTAGGGAATGCAGCTCTACTTAGGAGATGTGGCTCTACTTAGGGGATGTAGCTCTACTTAGGGGATGTAGCTCTATTTAGGGGATGTAGCTCTACTTAGAGGATGCAGCTCTGCTTAGGGGATGTAGCTCTACTTAGGGGATGCAGTTCTACTTAGTGGATGTAGCTCTACTTAGGAGATGTAGATCTATTTAGTGGATGTAGCTCTACTTAGTGGATGTAGCTCTACTTAGGGGATGAAGCTCTAATTAGGCGATGTAGCTCTACTTAGGGGATGTAGCTCTACTTAGGGGATGTAGCTCTACTTAGGGAATGTAGCTCTACTTAGTGGGTGTAGCTCTACTTAGGAGATGTAGCTCTACTTAGTGGATGTAGCTCTACTTAATGGATGTGGCTCTACTTAGGGGATGAAGCTCTTTTTAGGGGATGTAGCTCTACTTAGGGGATGTAGTTCTACTTAAGGGATGTAGCTCTACGTAGGGGATGTAGCTCTACTTAGTGGATGTAGCTCTACTTAGGGGATGTAGCTCTACTTAGTGGATGTAGCTCTACTTTTGTTGGTGTAGCCCTCTTTAGTAGATGTAGATGTACTTCTTGAGTGTAGCATTTCTTATTTGGCTTGGCTTGGCTTCGTTCGTTGTCAATCGCCCGCTACCAAACCCTAAAAGGGATTAAGAAGCAGAATGTAGTCCGGAGAACGGAATGCGTTGTGTCGTAGGTTACAGCTTGACTGCGATATTTACACCTTTCGGTCCAACACATCCGACTTCAGCAAGCATTTTTTGAGTACTTGGTTAGCATTCCCTCTTTGAACCCTTCTCCTTAGCCAGTCTTCCCTGCTGCAGCCTGTTATCCAGAATCACCGCGTGGAGGTGTAGAAGGGTCTTGGCAGCTCTGGTTCGCTGGCCCTGATTCTGGAAGTCAGCTATGGGTCGCTGACCACTGCAGCTCATGCGCTGTCGCATTTCTCATTTAAAGGTAGCTCTGTTTCGTGTATATAGCTCTCTTTAGTGCACTTAAATTTAAATCATCTTTCTCTTGTGGTATGGCATTGTGGAGGTCCAGCATTCGAATTGCAGGTCACCCATTATGTCTCTTTATTTTATGTTGTTCATTATATGTATGTTACATGTGTGCAGATAAATACTTGACTCGTGATCATTGTAATGAACAAACATTCTTTGCTTACTATAGCTCTCTTTAGTGGTTGTACCTTTCTTTAGGGATTGTAGTTCTCTCCAATTGGTATAGCTCTCCTAAAGGTGTGTAACATCGTTAGTGTGTGTAATATCCTAATGGTGTGTATATCTTTTCATGAATTGTATATAATTGTATGGGATGCTGCTCTACTTTGGAATTAGGGATTGTAGTTAGGGTAGTTAGAGATGTTAGTTAGGGATTGTAGTTAGGGATTGTAGTTAGGGATTGTAGTTAGGGTAGTTAGGGATTGCAGTTAAGGATTGTAGTTAGGGATTGTAGTTAGGGATTGTAGTTAGGGATTGCAGTTATGGATTGTAGTTAGGGTAGTTAGGGATTGTAGTTAGGGATTGTAGTTAAGTATTGTAGTTATGGATTGTAGTTAGGGGTTGTAGTTAGGGATTGCAGTTATAGATTGCAATTAGGGATAATAGTTAGCGATTGTAGTTAGGGATTATAATTAGGGATTTTAGTTAGGGATTGTAGTTAGGGATTGTAGTTAGGGATTGTAGTTACGGATTGCAGTTAGGGATTGTACCTAGGGATTGTAGTTAGATATTGTAGTTCAGGATTGTTGTTAGGGATAGTAGTTATGAATTGTAGGTAATGATTGTAGTTAGGGATTGTAGTTAAGGACTGTATTTAAGGATTGTAGTTATCATTAGGGATTGTAGTTACGGATTGTAGTTACAGATTGTAGTTGTAGTATGGGATTGTAGTTCCACGAAAGAATTATTGTTCTATTTTTTCGATTGTTGTTAGGGATTGTAGTTAAGGATTGTAATTCTACTAAAGGATAGTTGTTCTACTTAAGAATTTTAGTTCTACTTAGGGATTGTAGTTCTACTTAGGGATTATAGTTAGGGATTGTAATTCTACTTAGGGTTTGTAGCCATATTTATGAGAAGGAGCTCTGCTTAGGTAGCTCAATTTTGTCGGAGTACCTCTAGTTAGTGTAGCTATTCTTAAAGAATGTAGCTGTTCTTTGGGATTGTAGTTCTCTTTAGGTAGGGTATTTCAAATTAGGGGCTCTATCTCTAGTTGGAGCATGTAACACTACTTTTGTGTAGCTCCTATTAATGAGGTATTCTCCCCTTAGGTGATGAAGCTCTTTTTAGTGTGTGTAGCGAAATGTCGAGATACGTGCTTTCTGTCTAACACTTTGATATGGCTTGGCTTGGCTTCGTTCGTTCTCAGTCTTCCGCTACCAAACCCTAAAAGGGCTTAAGTAGCAGAATGTAGTCCAGAGAACGGAATGCGTTGTGTCGTAGTTTACAGCTTGACTGCGTAAGTGCACTTTTCGGTCCAACACATCCGACTTCAGCAACCATTTTTTTAGTACCGGGTTAGCATTCTCTCTTCGACCCCTTCTCCATAGCCAGTCTGCCGTGTGGAGGTGTAGAAGGGTCTTGGCAGCTCTGGTTCGCTTGCCCTGACGCTAGCAGTCAGCTATGGGTCGCTTGCCCTGACGCTAGCAGTCAGCTATGGGTCGCTGACCACTGCAGCGCATGCGTTGCTCATCGTCTTATCTCCACACTCTGATATAACTAAAAAGCCATAGTTTGAAGATACCCACTTTTGCCAATATAATACTGTAAGCCCATAGAAAAGAACAACACAAAATTAAATGCCAAATATAAAAGCTAACACTAGCAGTTATATTCATGTTTACATAAATATCAATAAATACCGTTAACGTACGTTACGAATAAAAGTCTTCGTCTAGAGACAGTTAACGTCAAAAATGAAATTCACTGACAAATCTAAGTGATTGAAATCTTGCTAATTACACACACGTATTTAAATGTGCTTTACAGAATACCACAAACAAAAAAAAAAGAAACAGTTGACAGTCCAGCATGAGAAAATAATTACATGTTTGGAAAATTTTTCGGATGAAATAGACACACTGACACTCATTAACCTGTACTGTAAACATACTTCTCTCTGCAATTTGACAAGCTTTACTCGCCTTGAATAGATTTATTTGTGATAAATGGAGTGTGACAAGGATGTGTACTGTCCTCTTGCCTGGTTAGTATTTACACAGAACAAATGGTTCGACAGTTACAAAAAATATTAGCACTCATTACCGGTAGAGTGGGTATCAATACATATTCTCGGCTATACGGATGGCACAGTTCTGCAAGTTGCAAGCAAAGAGTATGAATTGGTGATTCAAATAAAGAGCAAATGTCAAGTATGGTGATTAGATATTAAGACTGAGAAAACGAAGTTTATGATGACTTGAAAGGTAGATAAGAAACCTTCATACAGGTAAAGCAGGGATCAAGATGCTGAGCAGCGCATGAACTGCAGTGGTCAGCGACTTATAGCTGACTGCAAGCGTCAAGGCCAGCAAACCAGAGCTGCCAAGACCATTCTACACCTCCACGCGGTTATCCTAGATAACCGGCTGCAGCAGGACAGACTGGATAAGGAGAAGGGATCGAAGAGGGAATGCTAACCTGGTACTCAAAAAATGCTTGCTGAAGTCGGATGTGTTGGACCGAAAGGTGCACATATCGCAGTCAAGCTGTAAACTACGACACAACGCATTCCGTTCTCTGGACTACATTCTGCTGCTAAAGCCCTTTCAGGGTTTTGTAGCGGGAGATTGAGAGCGAACAAAGCCATACAGGTAAAACGGGTCTCTATTGCGTAACTCTAATAATCGAAGATGGACGGTGAACACTGATTATCAAGAATACAATAGCATGGTAACATTTATGTTCATTAACACCAATCATATATTGATTTCCAAAACGATGACACGCACATTAAAAATGGCCAGCACGTTTTTTCCTTTTTGTTTTACAAGTTTGAGGCGTTGACAATAAGATAAAAGATGCAGAAGAGAATTGATGTCTTTCATTTGTAGATTTATTGTTGTTGTTACTGTCGTTGTTGTTGTAACTGTCGTTGTTACTGTCGTTGTTGTTGTTACTGTCGTTGTTGTTTTTACTCTCGTTGTTGTTGTTACTGTCGTTGTTGTTGTTACTCTGGTTGTTGTTGTAACTGTCGTTGTTACTGTCGTTGTTGTTGTTACTGTCGTTGTTGTTGTTACTGTCGTTGTTGTTGTTACTGTCGTTGTTGTTATTACTGTCGTTGTTGTTGTTACTGTCGTTGTTGTTGTTGTTACTGTCGTTGTTGTTGTTACTGTCGTTGTTGTTGTTACTGTCGTTGTTGTTGTTACTGTCGTTGTTGATTTTGAGCGCCTACTATCAGTGATGATGAAGGCATACATGTGTCCTTCCTGCTGTTGTGATACGCTGGCCTTTATCTGCGTGTCGTTCACTACTACAGAGATTACGTCGATCCCAACCTTGTTAGACAGACTGCTATGAAACAGTCGGTTTTTACGAATAATTGAATTGCAGCGAAGAAAGGGCTTGGCCAGTATTTTTACTGATCGTGACTAGCATGTCTGATCAGTATGTATTTGCTGACACAGTGTCCTCTTCCATGGGTATATAAAAGAATGGATTACATCTCATGGAAGGAAACGGAAACACATTCAGGAATCTTTTAGAAATGTAAGGCTTGATAAACACTTATCAAATTGTGATCACTTCAAAAGAATGTCATGGAAACAATACTCGAAGGAAAGATTTGAATGTTGCGGATACTTCGGAGAAAACAATTTCTTAACAATGTGACCACGATTACAAGATAAGTATTTATCTGCACTTGGAAAACGTATATAACGAACAACAGAAAAACAATTAGTAATAAGCAGCCCCGAATCCGAACGCCGGGACTTCAGGTAACAGAAGCGCCTTGCCATGGTCTATGTTTGGTGATAGGAAAGTTAGGATGCAATTGAGTTTATATATATATATTTCTGGATCGAACTCGGTCTATATCGTTTAGTTGCAAGTGTTGAATGGCGAGAAGTTTAGCAAGTTGTGACACGTGTGTGTGGGTGTCCCGATGGTCTTTTGCTTTAAATCATCTCTTGTGACGAGGCCTTTCCGTATGTTTGTGGATCTCCCTCTGGGCTAGTGCTTAAACTTATCTCCTGTTACTCGGCCATTTTTAATTGTTTTTGCTTTTTTTGCGTTCGCCTAATTTCTCTAACCCCAAAAGTGGTGTGCGTTGCACTGTGGTTTTTATTTTTCGCCTGTCGGCCCTTTGCATCCGACTTCAGCATGCATTTTATGTAAGGGTCTGCTTTATCCTGCATTTTCTAAGGGTTTACATCCCCGACGTAACGGCCGGTGCTGTGATGGGGATCGAACCCAGCACCTTCGGAATGTGAGCCGTTCCACTTAACCACTAAGCCACGCCGTCCCTATTCTGTGTGTTTGAATTCCAGTCTACCTTTTACTTCACTTTCTTTTCTGTTGTTCTGCTAAATATGTCTACCAAGAGGTATCAAGATGCTGAGCAGTGCATGAGCTTCAGCAGCCGGACACCCAAATGTGACCCTTAGCGTCAAGGTCAGCAAACCAGAACTGCCGATGATTTCAACGCTGGTCTTCAGCAGGTCAGGCTGGCTAATGAAAAGGAACGGAAGAGGGACTGCTCACCTTGTTCCCACGTGCTGAAGTCGGATGTGTTGGGCCGAAGTATGCAAATATCGCAGTCAAACTGTAAACTACGACGTAATGCATTCAGTTCTCTGAACAACATCCTGCAAAGCACTTTTTCGAGCTTGGTAGTAGTAGTTTGAGAACGAACGACGAGGAAGAAGTTAATCTAGAGCAGATAAAAACTTGCCTTGTAAGGTGCCAGAAGTAAACAGTGCTATAGGTCAGAGGACATCACCGAAAGATGGACAGGGAAAAACATGACATAAAGCAAAGCCATGATAAGAGACACTGGACGTTGAAGATTGATTGCAGTCGGCCTATGATGTAGACATGGTGCTTCAACTGAACTGCACAGATAAGAAGATCGGATGAAAACATGAACATTATGGTAAACGGGACTAAGATCAGTCAAGTAGGGAATTTCAAGTACTTGGGCAGTGTTTTCACACATGATGGAGGTTTAGTTAGAGAGATTGAGATCAGGTGCCAAAAAGCAATTTCAATTGCATACCAGCTGTCACCATTATTGAAACACCCTAACATAAACATGTTCACACAAAAAACGCTAATCAACAGTATAATCACGACAACTCTCTGCTGCCAGTGCCAAATATGGACTTTAATAAAAAGTATAGAGAGAAAGATCGAGGCATTTGAGATGAGATATCTCCGGGAAATAACGTAACTAGGAGAGACACAATGCGCAGTGAAGATGTGGCTTGGCTTGGCTTCGTTCGTTCTCAATCTCCTGCTACCAAGCCCTTTCAGGGCCTAAGTAGCAGAATGTAGTCCAGAGAACGGAATGCGTTGTATCGTAGTTTACAGCTTTACTATGATATGTGCACCTTTCGGTCCAACACATCCGACTTCAGCAACCATTTTTCGAGTACCGGGTTAGCATTCCCTCTTCGATCCCTTCTCCTTAGCTAGTCTGTCCTACTGCAGCCTGTTATCCAGGATCACCGCGTGGAGGTGTAGAAAGGTCTTGGCAGCTCTGGTTCGCTGGCTCTGACGCTAGCAGTCAGCTATGTGTCCCTGGCCACTGCAGCTCATGCGCTGCTCAGCATCTTGATCCCCAATGAAGATGTGAGAAAAATAGTTGAAGCAAGACCATGCTCTGAATATATTGATGAATCGAGAATCAATTGGTTCAGCAACCTAATGAAAATGCATCCTGACGAACTACCCCTGTGCGCCTATAACGCAGGACGTTCTGGTTTTCGCAACCGTGGCCGACCGAGAACTAGATGGATAGGAATTGTTGCCGATAATCTAAATCGTCATGGAATGAGGATCACTTCAGCGACACGTCTGTCTCTGGACAGAAAACTACGGCTCCCCACGCCACCTCACGGCACAAGTTGATAAGACAAGACATATATTTATAGGAACATACTAGAAGTAACACGAGACGTGGGTCGCGGATAGAAGCTACTGATTAACTGGTTCTGTCTGCGTAATGAACAACAAGACACGATTTAGATGAAAACTGATGAAGAGATCTCTTCGTTGTTATCTTTAAGACAGGGGAACTGAGACGTTAGTTCGGCCAGCCACAACATACTGACTAGGACGCGGCGTCAGGGTCAGGCACAACATACTGATTAGGACGCCGCGTCAGGGTCAGGCACAACATACTGTCCAAAACCCCGCGTCAGGGTCCGGCACAACATACTAATTAGAACATCACGTCAGCGTCAGTTAAAATATACTCACCAAGAGCACCATCTCTCATGTTTCAAAAGCACCGATCTTCACTTTTTTTGCTTTTGTAATCGTCCATGTTTCACATCCATAGGTTGCCATAGTAAAATGCATGTTACTAGCATCTTTAGTTGTATTGCCTTGTTTTGAAATTAGCAATGAGTTGTCTTTGTGTCTGTACCTCTTTGAGTACTGTATCGTGAGTTGTCTTTGTGTTTGTACCTCTTTGAGTACTGTATCATGAGTTGTCTTTGTGTTTGTACCTCTTTGAGTAATGTATCATGAGTTGCCTTTGTGTTTGTACCTGTTTGAGTACTGTATCACGAGTTGTCTGTGTGTTTGCACCTCTTTGAGTAATGTATCATGAGTTGTCTTTGTGTTTGTACCTCTTTGAGTGTTGAATCATGAGTTGTCTTTGTGTTTGTACCTCTTAGAGTACTGTATCATGAGTTGTCTTTGTGTTTTTACCTCTTTGAGTACTGTATCATGAGTTGTCTTTGTGTTTGTACCTCTTTGAGTACTGTATCATGAGTTGTCTTTGTGTTTGTACCTCTTTGAGTACTGTATGTCTCTGTGTTTGTACCTCTTTGAGTACTGTATGTCTCTGTATTTGTACCTCTTTGAGTACTGTATGTCTCTGTGTTAGTACCTCTTTGAGTACTGTATCATTACTCCTTCTTATAGTCCACGGGATACGCAGCATTCTGATGTAAAACCACATATCCGTTGCTTCCATAGATCCATGCGCCTGCTTCTTGTTTGTCCATGCTTCACTGCGATATGTCAGTACTGGTTCCACTTAGCCTTAAATGAATCTCTTTCTCAGTTCCATCGACAAGATTTTGTTGCACAATATTCCTTTCATTGTCTGGAATACCGACTTTGCTCGGGCAATTCTGCATTAATTTTCGTAATTGCATCTTCCATATGATGTTATCTATGTGCGCAGGTACATGTTTACGGCATTCAGATGAAGACACAACGTGCCTCGGTTCTCATCGCTTTGATGCAGCACTTTGGAGAGTCCACCAAAGTGTATCGATAATTTGGTTTAACCCTGTCCTTTTTTCTGAGAAACAGATTAGTATTCGTGTCTCATTGCAAAGGTGTCGAATCAAATACTAACTATCTGCACGTTCTAACCTACCGATCTGTAAACTGGTACCTGGCTCACTATAAAGGAAGGAATGGCTGCAAATAATGGAAGTTACCCCAATACTCTATACAAAATGATACAATATAATGAAATATGTAATACCCCATCCCCGACTGTATATAATGTACCTATAACATCTTTGTCACAAGAATCAAGTTCAGGTGGAGCACACACATGATTTGGGTAGCCAAATATTGAATATACAAAGTCAAGATTTACAATTTCCACACGTCTCTTAAATTGACTTGTTGGCATAGTAATCTCATTGATCCGGTCTTTGATGTGAAACCTATTATAAATTCGATATTCACCAATTTGATTATCACTTCAACCATCGTCTTTTCTTTTTTTTTTTAACACATCAAAAATGACTTTATTAAAACTCTAGCTAGCTGAAACCATTTAGGTGTGCTATACCGAAAGGTCTGCGTCAACCTGCAGAATAAGAAGAAAAACGGCAAGGTAATAAAATCTCACAATCTAAAGTACGGAATATTTTATCACCTCGCGTGAGCTGATACGACATGATGTCATTTCCGTTTGAAATAACGCTTATAACATCAAACGCGGCAGTTCACATTTTCCTAATGCATTTTTCATTCAGCAAAAGCCCTTACAGTTCCAGCCTGGTTCCCCCCCATCCTTGAAAATCGACCAGCCACAAAAGTAGTCCCATGCATATTTTACAACAACCTGTTCCGTTGCCTCATTACTCATTGTATGAATAGAGTCGTTTTTTTCCGTACAAATTTCACAAATTTTAAAAGATGCGGTCGTGCGATATGAAGATTTGACAACACTTTGTTCACAACTTCTGGTCTCAATTCCTGGGAGAGCTAAGACAAAGACGCTCTGAGGTGGTTGCAGCAGGGATATGTCTCCAACACGCCACAGTTTGTCATGCAATATGTGGGTAGGCAGAAAACGTCATCAATATTTGAGCACCTATAGTGCTCTACTCCCTGGGGATCTATTTACTTCTTCTAATTTTTTCATACTTTGTAAGCGCATGCGTCAACTTCTCCAATCGTTGTCAAAATTTGTAACCCTGTTTCAGCATTTAAACAATTTTTGTATTACCTGTCATAAACATTTTATTAGCACCATATGATCGGAACTGTAAAAATGACTTTGGAATTAACTTCTTTGAACGCTGTCAAACAAATTTTGAAATTATCTAAAGATAGTTGTGCACACTTGATGTTCACGCCATCTCCGTCGAGATGGATGTTAAATAATTATGATTAAGAAAACATAGAGGACATAGAAAATATTGAGAATAAAAGGATCTGCCATCAATTCAATCTTTTTGTTTGGGAACACAATACAGTACTACAAGAGGTCGAATAATTCAAATAAATCTATACCGGTAGAGACAAATTAGGAGGTACATAGAGAAATAACAATGAGAATATAAGAGACGAGGTGTTTGTATTTTATTTGCTCCTGAGTGACCCCCCGGGAATATTGTGTATGACCAGGACAAGAATAGCATCACTGTCCCACAGCGAACCTGTCAGTAAAAGCTGCTGACTGTGTGACATGGCATAGCACCGGCCATGGTTAAGTAGTTAGTTAAGAGCAGCATAGATGGCGGCGGACAGGCTGCGGGTCTACTTTGCTTCAATGGACTCGCACATCGGTCAATCACCCTCCGCGCCACTTATCCCAACGCAGCTGAGTAATAATCCGCTAATCAGAACATCCTCATCTCAGCTACATCCAGCTCACGCCAGAGCTGGGACCTGCGCACGGACAGCCGCTTATGTAGAAGTATATGTCGATTAAGACATACTAAGTCCTATGTAAATCAACATACATAGTCCAACTCCAACATACAGCTTTTTAACTCCAATGTAAAGTCCGTGCTATTTTATGTCCATGAAACATGATTCGGTTTTTAACAGCTGAAGAATGTCGACCAGTGGACATTCATCGTAGAATGCAGGCAGTGTATGGTGACAAAAGTGCGTCGAAGACAACACTGAAGAACTGGACAATGATGTTTAAAGATGGACGTGATAGATCTTCCAAGACCAGGTCAGAAACATATTGTTGCGTCAGAAAGTGACATCTCTAAAATGGATGCAGCAATGTGGGTCACCATACATGCATTATGCGATGAATGTCAACTGGTCAACATCCTCCAATTGTTAGAAACCCAATCACCGCTCGCTGATCACTTCTAGACGGATTCCATATCACACCCGCAATGTTTTCAATGTCTGCCGAGGAAACTATGAGTCGGAGGATAATGACATTTCGCAAACTTGACGGTTGGTATGTGCTGTTTAAACTAGAATTGACGTCCCCTTGTGCATGTTAAGTATGTTCACTTTTTGCAGTTAGGTCTGGTTTAATTTAAACACGCCTCGTAGATTACGATGAGGTTGCGATATCTGTAGTGTTCGGTCCGACACGTTCAGTTTCTTTTGTGATGAAGATCTCAGTAGCCCACACAAATTAATATTTAAGACAAAATAAATGAAAAGAAATGTAAAAGTTGATTAAAGTTAAGTTTAATCAACATTTTTTAATGGGTATGGTCAGATACCGCACTGAGACAAGAACACAAACATAAATGTTTAGGACATGATTGTAGTTGGAGATCGTAGAAAGTGATATAGGTAGAGATCGGAGAAAGTGATATAGGTGGAGATCGGAGAAAGTGATATATGTGGAGATCGGAGAAAGTGATATAGGTGGAGATTGATGACACCTGTGCAGTGATAGATTGGATAGAGTGCTGCAGTGATATATTAGAGCTATACAGTTGGAGATTGGATAGAGTGGTACAATTGTAAATTGAATAGAGCGGTACAGTTAGAAATTAGAGAGAACGATACATTTTGGAGACTGTACAGAGCCATATAGTTTGAGATTGGAGAAGGTGATACAATTTTATATTGGAGAGATCAATATACGTTGAGATTAGGCAGAGCGATACCGTTAAAGACTAGGTCAGACAAATGCAGTTAAAAGATTTGTCAGAAAGATACACTTGGATAATAGTGAGACCTGATAAGTTCTAATTTACAGAGAGCAATACAGATATGGATGCTGCTGAGTATGATGATGGTGTTGGTGACTGGGGTGATCGCGTTGGTGACTATGATAATGGTGGTGACGATGATGATGGTGAAGTTGACAATGATGACAGTGAAGTTAACGATAATGATGGTGTTATTTACTACGATGGGATCAAGATGCTGAGCAGCGCATGAGCTGCAGTGGTCAGCTACTCATAGCTGACTGCTAGCGTCAGGGCCAGCGAACCAGAGCTACCAAGACCCTTCTACGCCTCAACGCGGTGATCCTGGATAAATGGCTGCCGCAGGGCAGACTGGGTAAGGATAAGGGATCGAAGAGGGAATGCTAACCCGGTACTCAAAAAATGTTTGCTGAAGTCGGATGTGTTTGACCGAAAGGTGCAAATATCATAGTCAATCTGTAAACTACGACACAACACATTCCGTTCTATGGACTACATAAGCCCTTCCAAGGTTTGGTAGTGGGAGATTGAGAATGAACGAAGCCAAGCCAAGTCATGTACTACGATGATGATTGTGGCGATAAAGGGAATGATGTTCCTTGATCTGCTGCTGATCTTTCACATGTTATACAGTTCTGAAAGATACGGAACGGTTGCGTACACGTGGGGTGGTTGCTTACAAGAGGGGTGGCTGTGTACGAGTGTGGGTGGTTGTGTACGGACGGGGGTAAACTGGGTACTGCAAAAAGGTTCACATTTTGTCGAGTCCCGTGACGGATTTCCATTTAATATCACTTCTAGCGGTTTGGTAGAGGCGAGCCAAGTACAATGCTAATGAAAATGGCTTCTTGGTAATTAAATTGAATATTATTATTGCCGTTGCGACCAACCAGTTACCGTGTCCAAGAAGTTTTAATTACGTGAGCAGAAGTCCACCATTCTTTACTTGTGGTTTTTGTGGACTCATGCTGTGTCACCCTGTCTTTTATGCCTGGTTCCCGTCTGTCGATCATTATCTCTAGCATTTGCTTTTATTTTTAATACTCTTAATCTGTTGTGTACTCATCCCTCACTTCTTTCTTCCCTTCCTACCTGCTTTCATTCTTTGTCTTTCTGTTTTTCTTGCAAATAATATATATTGAGTTCTTTCTTTTCTGTTCACCCGATATTCTATATGCTTGTATGCCTGTCTATCTCACTGTTTCATTTTCTCTGTCTCTCTTTCTCTCTCTCTCTCTCTCTCTCTCTCTCTCTCTCTCTCGCTTTTGACTTATTCTTCCTTTCCATCGCAGTTAATCATTGTGTCACTGTATTCCTCAGTCCTTGTTTATTTCCGTGTCTTTCTCTTTAAACTATTTTTCTCATCTTAATTAAATCACTCTATTATTAATTTCACCTTATTTCTCACTTACATTATCAATTGTGTCTTAATGTCATTAGCTTTCTTTCTTCTTATTTTTCTATATTGTATTCTTTTTATTTTTTAAATAGTTCATTCGTTCTTTTAATTTATTTTTCGTTCCTTATTATGTTTTAGTTCGTTCTACCTTACAGTAAATATGTCACTCCTTCTCTCCGCCTTTGGCTATTACTATATTTTATTCATTCTTTCATTCTTTATTTATTCGTTTCTTTACATATTTCAAATTAATTTATCTCTGTCTTTTTCTTGTTCTCATGTATTACTTTTGCTGATTCATTCTTTATTTCTACAATGTGTCTTTCTCTGTATCTCTCACCCTGTCGTTCTGTTCTTCTTTCATAGATTACAACATTCTTTATTTATTGTAGACATTTCATCTTTTACGTTATTTTAAATAAAAATTATTTGGCTTGGCTTGGCTTCGTTCATCTCAATCTCCCGCTACCAAACCCTGAAAGGGCTTAAGTAGCAGAATGTAGTCCAGAGAACGGAATGCGTTGTGTCGTAGTTTACAGCTTGACTGCGATATTTTCCCTTTTCGGTCCAAGACATCAGACTTCAGCAAGCATTTTTTGAGTACCGGCTTAGCATTCCCTCTTCGATCCTTCCTTTCTAGCCAGTCTGTCCTTCTACAGCCTGTTTTCCAGGATCACCGCGTGGAGGTGTATAAGGGGCTTGGCAGCTATGGGTCGCTGATCCTGACGCTAGCAGTCAGATATGGGTCGCTGACCCTGACGCTAGCAGTCAGCTATGGGTCGCTGGCCCTGACGCTAGTAGTCAGCTATGGGTCGCTGGCCCTGACGCTAGCAGTCAGCTATGGGTCGTTGACCCTGACGCTAGCAGTCAGCTATGGGTCGCTGACCCTGACGCTAGCAGTCAGCTATGGGTCGCTGACCCCTGCAGCTCATGCGCTGCTCATCATCTTGATCCCCTTTTTGAATATTTAATACGCGTCTGCTGTTTCCCCTCTTTGATATAAACTTTTTTTTACTAAAGTAAAAGTGTTTAGTGTAACAACACTCGCAAGAATCAGGGCTACCGTCAGAGTCCGGGGAAAGACAATGATCACGACCCATTCTCACGTTAATATACCACTAATAAAAACATGCTATGTTCCAACAGTCGAGCAAGGGAGGTGGGGGTCGTTACTGTTATCCCTATAGTGGTTGATTTACTAAGATGCATTACATTGCACTATAGTCAGGAGAGTGCAGGTACACTTTTCAAAGCCAAAAAGAGTAAAATAACGACGTCAAAAATTTGCTTAAGAAAAGTTATAGAGTCTTCATGGGGGGAAACAATAATATTGAAAACATTATAAATATGATGGAAACTACCGATTATGTTGGATACGCTTTGAGACAAAAAATACATTGTTTTTATCATTTCACCAGAATGTTGACTGTATGTCTCGGGATAACAGTAGAACCACCGTAACTCTTCACACAAGATAAGTTGCCAAGAGTTTAATTAATTAACTCAATAGCTTCCAAAACGAACGTTAACGACCGCCTTACATTTTGAGACTTGCGCAGAACATAAAGTATGTAGTACGTATTTGCTGGAAGGAATTATCAAGCCATCAGGTCTGAGCACGATAACTGGCTACGATCAAGGCTGCATGTAATGAGGATTATATTTTTCTGGTTTTATCTAGCCATTTGGTGCATGTGCCTGGGCGGGACCATGATAGATAGGCTCGTTTCCCATCCATGATTTCCAGGGCCTGCTTTAATAGCGTGTGGCTTGGGTACGTCATTGGCATAGGACGGTCATCTGTCCAAATATAGCAAAACGGCGACAGTTTCGCATTCTGAACTTACTTTCGAGACCTGGCCTTTGGAAGACTTTATCGTTTGAGATCTCGTCATACCATTAAAATGCATGAATGCGTTTATAGTTCCCGTGTGGAAGGCGGCTTCAATGCGTTTCGAATAGCTCTGCAGAATTGTCCATGTTTTGGAACCGTTCGGCAGGATAAAGACGTCATACGATATGCACATTCGAAGCTTGGTTTTCAGTGAAAGCTTCTGCTGGTTCCAGTTTGGAGGATGTGCGTTCACAGAGGTGGTAGCTCTCCGACTCATCGAATGATGTTCTAGTGGATGTGTGCCCTGGAGAAGATGGTGTCATTCTAAACATCACTTACCTTTCTCTACAGGGCTTCTGTGAAGCTGATGGTTAGACTGGAAGCAAAGGGTAAGATCAGCAGAAAAATACTGAAGAACGTCCTGTAAATGGAATCAAGCTGTTTTGCAACAGCCAGGTCAACGAGGAGGGGATCAATAGCTGTGTATGATAGTTTTATTAGACACTGGTTGATAGGAAATGCACTACACTACAGTCAGGAGAGTTAGAACTGACCTTCTTGACCAAGTCAGCGACTAACTTGAAGAGTCACATGAAATCATATATAAGAAAAACAGTTGTCATGAATGAAAAACTCAGAGGCAAGAAGGTTTGAAAACAACAAGTACATTTACTGTCTATACTGAGTTTCATGATCATGAATGAGTTGGCTATATGACTTAGTACAAGTCTCCAAACTGAATCTCACGACCATTGGAAGAACTGACAAAATGACTTAGAAAATACAACAAGTGTCGACCCTGAGTCTCACGACCATTGGAAGAGATGAGAACGCGATATTGACAACACAACATGCCCGTGTGGGAGCGGCAAGTCAATCGTTCATTGATCACTTTGTGACAAGACTACATGACTGGAGACAGGGTTGAGCCGCGAACAAGATTAACTACCTTGTTGAGGAACGGGTCGCTTATGACTTATGACTATGGCATTAAGAGACCACACTGAATAGCATAACCACGACTGAGCAGACAACATGACATAGAAAATTTGAAAAACATGAAGAAATCCCACATTTGATATGTTAATTTGGGACTGCGTGGGCTAGTGGTTAGTGACACAGCTCATAACTCAAAGGTGCTGCGTTCGTTCCCCAGTCACAGCACGGGCCGTTACCCGGGGAATAAATCCCGATGAAAATGCAGGAGGATGCAGACCCTTACATAGAATAAACGCTGAAGTCGGATGCACTGGGCTGACTGGCGCGAAAAAACACAGTGCAACGCACACCGCTTTGATGAATAGAAATATAAGGTGAACGCAAATAAACAAAATGTCCATTATGGGTTAAAAAGTAAAACTGATGACAGACAAAGGGAATGCAGAAGTTAAAGAAGAAACGTGCCAGGTCACAGGATGTGAATATAGATGATTGAGCATTTCAAGTTAGACTTACATTTTTCTCTCGCTCCAAGTTATAGAATTTCACATATTTCATTATCTTGAAATAAATCGTGCATTTTTAAATGCATTTGGAGAGAGAGGAAGAGATAGAGAGCGAGATAGGAACGTACATAGAAGGGATGTGAAAGAAAAATAGAGAGGAGAGTATCGTAAGAAAGGAAAGTGGAAGCAAGAGAGCGGGTGGGTAAGCAAGACATCGGGAGTGTAAGAGAGGGGAAAATGGCGTGTATAGATAGAGAGAAGAGCGGAAGTGAAAGAGCGGTGTGTATATACAACTAGTGGGAATGAAAGAGAGCGAAAGAAAATGTGTGTAGCAAGAGAGGAGGAGTGGGAGAAAGAGAGAGTGGAGTGTAAAGCAAGAAAGGGGGTAGAAGAGAGAGAGGAAAGTAAGGCAATAGAGGTATGTGGAATAGCGAGAGAGAGAGAGAGAGAGAGAGAGAATGACGGGTATAGCAAGAGAGGCAGTGGGAAAGAGAGCGTGACATGTATGGTTAGTTAGAGTTAATGGAAGAGAGAAAGATATAGTTGAGAGAGAAAGAGAAATTATGAGAGAAAATGGTCACTATCCAAAAAAAAGCAGATAAGCTCACAAAAGCCGGAAGTTGAGGTACGCAGACTCGCCATCTACAGAGCTTTAAAGAAGCAAAGAAGTAGAAGAAGAAGAAAACGGAAGACTGATCACGGAAGACGGATGATAAAAGACTAAAGACAGAAGACACGGGAATGAAGAACGAAGAAGACCAAAGAGAGGTAGTCTGGCCCGTGGGCGGGACCATCCTCGAAAAGCTGTGGGTGACCGGCGACGACCTTAAATACACAGTCTACTTCGTGATCCTCATCGAAATAAAAGCATTGGGCCAGTCGATCAAAGAAGAAACATATAAATCACTTAACCACCTAAAGAAACTATAAGTTACACAAACAATAAATAACTGCACCACGTGGTAAATATTGACAAAAAAACTAAGACACGTCTATTGATAAACCACGGGACGGCGTGGCCTAGTGGTTAAGTGACACGGCTCACGACCCGAAGGTGCTGGGTTCGATCCCCATCACAGCACCAGCTGTTACCCCGGGAAGCAAACCATTAGAAAATGCAGGAGGAAGCAGACCCTTACATAAAATGCGTGCTGAAGTCGGATGCACTTGGCCGACAGGCGCAAAATAAAACCACAGTGCAACGCACACCGCCTTGGGGAATAGAGAAATAATGCGAACGCAAAAAAAAAAAATAAAAAAAAAAAATAATTGATAAACCACCATTACTACAGCAACAACGACGACCCATCTTTTAATTCTAAACAATTCACAACGAACAACAATTGTCAATCTATACGTATTTGTTGCACTTCTCACATGTTGTATCGATAGTTAAGACTCTTACAACATAATTTGTTTCTTTGTTTTATTTTATGTGCATCCCACTTACTCATGTTTGTAATTAAATGTGTTTTTGTGTGCATGCTGGTTTGTCTATGCTAGTGATATCCTATTTCTAATGAATGTCTTTGGCATTCGCTACAGTCAGGATTGAAGACTCTCAATTATTGTGTATCAAATATCATCCAGACCTCGCATTTGGGAGCTCCTGGTGTGAATGGAGAAAGTCCTATTGTGGGACTATGCTCAAACATCAAAGGCCCCAGATTAGCTAGATAATGGGGACTAGAAAATAGGTTTTTGCGGACTGTTTTTTTATTGTATTATTCATTAGTTGGCTGTCAAATGACCTGTTACCATTCAGTGGAATGAAAGTTAAAACTATTTACATAAAAACACTTACAATACAATACAGTATGGTCCCATTTCAATCATTGTCGACAGGGATCAGGTGTTTGAGACTTCTTTGTACTATAGACTCAGGTTTTATGAGGGATGGGGCTCATCTTCTTTAATGGTCTTCGTCCTGAAGAAGCCATGTAAGTTGTTGTGGTGTAGGTTACAGCTAGACTGCGATATCTCCTTTTTTCGGTCCGACACATCCGATATCAGCGCATAATTTTTTATACCGGCTTGTCTTCTCTCTTAGATTCATAATCTAGCCGGGATGCATGGTTGCGTTTCGTATCTAGAACCAACGCAGTTATGAATCACTGACCCTGATGTAAGCAGGTAGCTATCAGTCATTGGCTGCTATCTGCTCGTTCACCGCTGCATCTTTGGCCCCACCTAGGTGGAGTCACCTGTTCACTGTCCGTCCCTTGAGCTGTTAGTTAGCGTATTTACAGCTGGATAGAAGAGATCGGATAAAGGATGATCCCATAACATTTGCTTTGAGAATCCAGAACTTTAATTATTTTTTCACTCGCATGTAGCAATCCAGACTTAAAAATCACAGTGCTACTAGTTATAATAATTTAGGCCTCAACAACTAATGTTACTCGACCAAACTCAAGAATTATGCGCTCTTAAAATGAATGCTACTCGACCAATCTCAAGAATTTAGCCTTCTAAAAACTTTGTTAATCGACCAATCTCAAAAATGTAGCACTCTTAAAATCTATGCTACTTGACCAATGTCAAGAAATTAGCCCTCTTGAAATATTGGCTACTCGACCAATCGAAAGAATTTAGTGCTCTTAAAATCTATGCTACTCAACCAATCCAAAGAATGTAGTGCACTTAAAATCTATGCTACTTGACCAATCCAAAGAATTTAGTGCTCTTAAAAATCTAAGCTACTCAACCACTATCAATAATTTAGCGCTCTTAACAACTAGGCTGCTCAATCAATCTCAAGAATTTTAATCTCTAAAATCTATGCTACTCTACCAAACTCAAGGATTTTGCGCTCTTAAAATCAATACTACTCGACCAATCTAAAAAATGTAGCCGTCTAAATCTATGCTACTAGACCAATCTAAAGAATTCAGACGTTTGAAATCTATGCTACGACCAGTTTCAAGAATTCAGCCCTCTAAATACCATGTTACTAGACCAATCTAAATAATCAATAACTCTAAAATCTATGCTACTCAAACATTCTCAATAATCTAGACCTCTAAAATCTATGCCATTCGATCAATGTCAAGAATTCAGTTCTCTAACTAAGTTACTCGACCAATCTCTATAATTTAGATCTCTTAAAGATTACGCTACTTGACCAATCTCAAAGAATTTAGCCTTCTTAAAAACTGTATTATTCGACCAATCACAAGAATTTAGCCTTCTTAAAAACTGTATTATTCTACTAATCTCAAGGATTTAGCCTTCTTAAAAACTGTATTATTCGACCAATCACAAGAATTTAGCCTTCTTAAAAACTGTATTATTCGACCAATCACAAGAATTTAGCCTTCTTAAAAACTGTATTATTCGACCAATCACAATAATTTAGCCTTCTTAAAAACTGTATTATTCGACCAATCACAAGAATTTAGCCTTCTTAAAAACTGTATTATTCGACCAATCTCAAGAATTAACCCTCTTAAAAACTATATTATACGACCAATCTCAAGAATTTAACCCTCCTAAAAACTATATTATTCGACCAATCTCAAGAATGTAACCCTCTTAAAAACTATATTATTCGACTAATCTCAAGAATTTAACCCTCTTACAAACTATATTATTCGACCAATCTCAAGAATTTAACCCTCTTATAAACTGTATTATTCGACCAATCTCAATTCAGATATTTAACGATGCTAGTTGACCAACCTGAGGAATTGAACCCTCCAAAAACTACGGAACTCCACCAATCTCAACAATTTAGTCCTCTAGAATAAAAATAGGATAAGAAGGGTAATCAGGATAAGGAGGAAAATTAGAGAATTTGAGGAGTGAGAAGGAGACGGAAAGATAGTAAAAAATGTTGATGAGTAAAAATAAAAGGATAGATCATAAAGTAGACATTGAATGGGCAAATAGTATTTTTACAATAAACAAGCCAACGTGTAATGTGTCACCCCCGAATCTGATTATCAAATGTACCATCATAATAATGTCTAACAATTAATACATGGAACAGAAGGGCGATAACTTAGTTTAGTGTCTCGGAGCCAGGAAAAAAATGTAGGAGCCATGCATAGTGCAGGGTCAAAAATGATTTTTTTTCTGCGTTTGCTTTATTTCTGTATTCCCTAAATATGTGTGCGTTGCACTGCGTTTTTATTTTGCGCTTGTCAGGCTTGTGCATCCGATTGTGGCATTCATTTTATGTAAGGGTCTTCTTGCATCTACATTTTCTTAGCGTTTGCTTTCCCGGGTGATGGTCGGTGTTGTGATTGGGGAGAAAACCCAACCACTTCGAGTTGTTAGCTGTTTTACTTAACCGTTAGCCCACGCCGTTCTATGAAAAAGATATAACGGGATGATGAAGATTGTTAGAGGATACATCACTGGTTGTGAAAGGTTAGGAGCAAAAGGGACACTTCTAGGCGTCATGGGGCCCGGAATTTGTCTTGGCCTAGACATACCGACATAGTCGGTCCTATTATGTCGTGGGGTTAAGAGGTTACTTTTCCTTTCTTGTGTCGCTAAGTTTCCTGCACGATGGAGGTAGAGCACTATGCTTCACATATTTAGTTGTTCTGTTCTGTTCTGTTCTAGGAGTCGACTACACTGCACTCCGGGCACACCCATAGGTGCTCAGTCTCCCTCAGCAGATGGCGCAAAGTGTGGATGCTGATGGTGCCTGCAGCCTGTTGGTTGTACACCTTACTTGTTTCGTCCTCTCAGGTTCCCTGATTCACTGAATCCTTATTTGATTCCAAAGAGCCGCAGCCTGTGCCTTGCAGACTCACCCAAAGCAGTGTCGTTTTCCCAGCAGGTGGTCCTTGATAACCTTCACTATATCACCTTGATCCATGTCCGATGTGTCTGTTGTGGATGCGTGTGACGCCAAAAAATCAGCTCGTTCGTTGCCCGGAACCCCAGCATGACCAGGACAGTAGATCCACACCAGCCCCTGGAGTTTTGAGGTCTCCATCGCTGCTATCCACTCATGTCGTAGCCACCCATTCTGCACCATCCGAAGTGGTGTTTGGGAGTCTGACACGATGACTGCTCCTGTTGAAGCTGTCTTAGACAGCCATCTCAGAGCTTCTCTGACCGCCTCCATATTTAATTGTCTCTAGCGACAGTGGAGCGTGTAGCCAAGTAGACAGTGAACTGACCTGCTAGGACAGGGATTACAGCACACAAAGGTTCGAAATCATGGACGGGCAGAAACAAATTCCTGGTACGATTGCTGAACCAGTCGACCCAGCTGTAAATGGCTACCTGATGTGTGAGTTGGGGAAGGTATAAAAAGCAAAGAAAGGGAGCTGGTCACCACACCTCACATAGGCTGCTGCTTAGTACATGAAGAGGTATCTTCATCCCCTACGGCAATTGTTGACTGACCTTCACCTTTGCTACATGCGTGGTAGGTTTCACTTGATATTTCCAAGATTCTGGTAGCTTTGCTATGTATTCAAGCGCCTGTGTGTTTAATTTGTTCAATTGTCTGTTGGTTGCAGAAAAGTCATAGTTTGGACTATATTGTTCAGCGGTGCAGGCACGTAGGCGGTATTTCGCAATTGAAATACAGAAGTGGTATGCCGGGATCTTTGTGTATGACAACGACAAGAATATCACCACTGTCTCACAGAGAGCATTTCGTAAGAGGCGACTGTGTGACATAACATAACATAAGCCTTGGTTAGGTGGTTTGTTTAGAGCAGCATATATGGCGCCTAACAGGCTGCGGGTCTATTTTGCTCTAATGTTTGAGTCTATTAAGATGGACTCGCACATCGGGTAACCACCCTCCGTAAGCGCTTGTCTCAACGTAGCGGAGTATTACGCTGCTCGATCCTAGCCCACCAAGTAGGAATTCCTTTTTCCGGCTACATACAGCTCATACCAGAACTGAAACCTGCACCGGTTCCTTCTTCCTGTAGAAGTACAGGTCGACTAAGAACTAAGAATTTTAAAAAATGCCTTTTTCCTAAACTCCCCTAAAAAATAAAATTAATCAAACGTCTTCCCATCTAAATCGTTCAAACTCTCGTTAGAGCGGAAGTAATCAAGGTCCGGTGTAACATATTTATTGAAACCTATATTTTACGTCCTCGTCCATGCTGCTGAAAACGGGATGAGTAACAAAAACCTGGCCTTCTAAACATTGCCGTAAAATGATACTAAATTGAGTTGAGCACGAGGTTAGCAAATCCATCATGTGAAACTATTGCTTTTGAAACAGCCAAATGTTGGAATACAGACTTCCTGTAATGGGGAAAGCCGTCTTTTAAACAAAACCGATCTTCTTCACCTGAAGCGGATGTCTTTAAAAAATACAGGCCACGTCTTTCTGATTTTATCTGCTTCCTTATTCACGCCCTTCCAGTTTCCTTTAAGTTTTTCTCAAACACTTTTCTACACGTGTGCTTTGAGGTGCCCCTACTTCTCTTGTCGTGTGGATTCGAGAACAGAGACTGTCTGCCTTGTACTACTGTCGGTTTGTTTCCTTAATGTGTGTCCTTTTCAAGGCCAGCATCTTCTCCTCGCGTCATTTTCTATTAATATCTTTTTTTTTCAGCACTTCCACGTTAGTGATCTGATCATACCATTTACATCTTTTTATCCTGCGCAGGCACTCACTTGTGAAACTTTATGTCTTCTTTACTGCGTTTGTTGCTCATTAGAGTTGACGACTGATTATTTTCTGTTAGACTTCAATTTTTTTCGGTTTCAATCAGTTAACCACTACAATGATATTTTCTATTTTCAGTTTGTATTCTAGACACTTTTCTACCTATTCTTCTTCTTCTTCTTCTTCTTCTTCTTCTTCTTCCTCTTCTTCTTTCTTCTTCTTCTTCTTCTTCTTCTTCTTCGTCCTCTTCTTCTTCTTCATTTTGTTCTTCTATTTTGTTCTTCCTCTTCTTTTTCTTCTCTTCGTCTTCTTCGTTCTCAAACTGCCGCAACCTAGACCTGAAAAGAGCTTTGCAAGTAGTCCGAAGATTGGATTGCGTTGTAACGTAGTTTACAGCTTGACTACAATATGTGCACCTTTCTCTCTTACACATCCGACTTTAGCACACCATTTTTGGAACAGGGTTATCAAACAATTGCTGATGCCTTCTCAGTAGCCAGTCTTCTCAGTTTCATTCTTCTCAGTTCCAGTCTTCTCAGTTTCATTCTTCTCAGTTCCAGTCTTCTCAGTAGCCAGTCTTCTCTGTAGCCAGTCTTCTCAGTAGCCAGTCTTCTCAGTAGCCAGTCAGTTATCAAGGATCTCAACGTGGAAATATATAATGGTCTTGGCAGCTATGGATCGCTTGCCCTGACGCTTGCACCAGCTTTTCGGTCGCCGACCACTACAGCTCAGCATATTGATCTCATTCTGGCTGTGATCTCTTTATCCGTACGTCCTTATTTGTATGCCCTGCTACTATATTGTAATAATGATTCTTCGCCTTTAAACAGCGCGTCTTCCAACACAATATACATGTTTTTATTAGAATTAATTATTATGATATGTAGGTCTGTTTCTCTTCCCAATGTCAGTCCACACCAATGTGATCAATCGTCAAGTAAACGTATTTTATTTTGCATCTGATCATTGCTAAAGACCATCAAGTAAACGTATTTTATTTTGCTTCTGATCATGGCTAAAGACCATCAAGTAAACGAATTTTATTTTGCTTCTGATCATGGCTAAAGACCATCAAGTAAACGTATTTTATTTTGCTTCTGATCATGGCTAAAGACCATCAAGTAAACGAATTTTATTTTGCATCTGATCATATCTAAAGACCATCAAGTAAACGTATTTTATTTTGTATCTGATCATGGCTAAAGACCATCAAGTAAACGTATTTTATTTTGCATCTGATCATATCTAAAGACCATCAAGTAAACGTATTATATGTTGCATCTGATCATGGCTAAAGGCCATCAAGTAAACGTATTTTATTTTGTATCTGATCATGGCTAAAGACCATCAAGTAAACGTATTTTATTTTGCATCTGATCATGGCTAAAGACCATCAAGTAAACGTATTTTATTTTGCATCTGATCATATCTAAAGACCATCAGGTAAACGTATTTTATTTTGCATCTGATCATAGCTAAAGACCATCAAGTAAACGTATTTTATTTTGCATCTGATCATATCTAAAGACCATCAGGTAAACGTATTTTATTTTGCATCTGATCATTGCTAAAGGCGATCAAGTAAACGTATTTTATTTTGCATCTGATCATTGCTAAAGGCAATCAAGTAAACGTATTTTATTTTGCATCTGATCATGGCTAAAGACCATCAAGTAAACGTATTTTATTTTGCATCTGATCATGGCTAAAGACCATCAAGCAAACGTATTATATTTGGCATTTTATTTTGGCTAACAATCATCGAATAAACGTATTTTTTGGGCATTTTATCATGGTTAAGGTACATCCAGATTGTATCAGCGGCAAGATTATGATCACCAAGCTGTTATGTAAAAATCCACAGTATTTTATTTATCATGATTAACAGTTTTGCTTTAATAATGCAGTCATTAAGCTGTATAAACAGTGGTAAAAGGCATCCTTTTTTCGCACCAGTTCTAATTTCACATGGATCATAAAGCTGACCATTTTTATTTAAAAAGTATGGCATAGCCTAAACGAGACCTCAGTAATTCCTGAGCAACATCCAGGTGAGTCTCTTTATATAAATTCCATGCCCTTTCATAGTCCAGGAGTCCGATATAAAGAAGTTCTTCTTCTTCTCTCTTCTTTTGCGTTCGTTCTCAATCTCCCGCTACCAAGCTCTGAACAGGCTTTTGCAAGTAGAAGGATATAGTCCGGAGAATGGAATGCGTTCTGTCACTAGTTTACAATTTGACTGCGACATTTTCATTTTTAGGTACGACACATCCGTCTATGGCAAGATATGAAGTAGTGAGTTCCATTGAACACGCTGTTCAAATTATTTTCACTGTAGCTCTCTGGCTAGTCTGCAGATGACCTATTTTGTCTAAAGCCTGCTTACCTCTAATCTCAACCGTTTGTCTATGGCCTGTTCAGATATGTTATGATCCTGTGCGATATTTTTTACATGCACTGATATTAACGGTAGGCAGCGCATGAGCTGCAGCCATCAGCGACCCATTGCTGACTGCAAGCGTCAGGGCCAGCGAACCAGAGCTGCCAAGACCCTTCTACACCTCCACGCGGTGATCCTGGATAACAGGCTGCAGCAGGACAGACTGGCTAAAGAGAAGGAATCGAAGAGGGAATGCTAAACCGGTAATTCAAAAATTACTGCTGAAATCGGATGTGTTGGACCGAAAAGTGCAAATATCGCAGTCAAGCTGTAAAATACGACACAATGCATTCCGTTATCTGGACTACATTCTGCTACTTAAGCCCTTACAGGGTTTGGTAACGCAAGATTGAGAACGAACGAAGACAAGTCAAGCCATAATAACAGTATCCCTCTGTATGGTGGACACTTCCGCAGACTTAACAACGTCTTTATACTGGTTTAGAATACTTTACATAGTCTGTATACAATCAGTTTCTTAGAAGTTGTTTTTACCGATGTGCGAGTCCATCTTAATAGACTGAAACACTAGAGCTCAGTAGACCCGAAATCAGTTAGACGCCACGTACAGCTCCTCTTAACAAACCACCTGGAGAAAGGTGCAAATAACTTGATAGATGTTGCATTTAAAATTTGTCCGGGAAACGGCCGTTTTCCATGTCCAAATGCAAAGGGATTTTTAACGTTCTTGATACTGAACATGGGAGTCCGATCTCACTACCCAGAGAGCAAGGGCAATTTTTAGCACAAGATCCATGTGAATAAAATGCGTCTCCACCGCGATTCGAACACGCGACCTCTGGTACCCCAGGCGGACACTCTACCTCGAAACCACTGAGTCCCCTAAAAGATCGTTGTTCCTTGGTAACTTGATTAGATATTCTTTCTAGTTCCCTGATATTTGTTCTCTCTCTCACACTTTACTCAGTAAATATTGGGAATATATTTTTTGTTTTTTAGTCAGAGAGTGATGAATGCTTGAAATGCATTGCCACTGAAAGTAGTGGAGGCAAGGACAACTAATGCATTTAAGAAAATATTGGATGCGTATAACTTTTAGAACAAGGAAATTTAAATGAAACTGGTTGCATACAGACTCGCCAGGATCATCTACACCGATATTAAGACGCTAAGTTAATACCTAGAAAGACAGATTGAAAACGTGGTGTTTCAAGATGGTCGACACAAAACATGCCAGACGACAAATCGTTACAATTGGAATTAGTTAACAATTTTGAAAGGGATCAACAGTTCATATGAGCTTTACTGTTAGTTTGTGTAGACTGAGGTTGCCATAGATAATTTGGTCAAATATAAACGGGAAAGGCAGTCATAGAGTGAATGTAGAGCTCATTTATTCACTCTGGAATAGTTTAGACGTTAATACTCGTTCATTTCATCAATGTGATAGTATAGGTCACGTTTTTTTTTAATCCACAACCATTGGCGACTGGGTATGATCGCGCTCCATCCCTACGCCCACCCTCCAACACACACACACACGTTTCGACAGTGAGTCTGTTGAGTCTGTTGCAGAAGAGATTTTATAGTAAAAGTACGTCAATTTATGTAACCGTTCACCTGAAATATCTTTCCTCCTATGTTGATTGATCTATGTAACCGTTCACCTGAAATATCTTTCCTCCTATGTTGATTGATTTATGTAACCGTTCACCTGAAATATCTTTCCTCCTATGTTGATTGATTTATGTAACCGTTCACCTGAAATATCTTTCCTTCTATGTTGATTGATTTGTGTGACCTTTCACCTGAAATATCTTTCCTCCTATGTTGATTGATTTATGTGACCTTTCACCTGAAATATCTTTCCTCCTATGTTGATTAATGTATGTGACCTTTCACCTGAAATATCTTTCCTCCTATGTTGATTGATTTATGTGACCTTTCACCTGAAATATCTGTCCTCCTATGTTGATTGATTTATGTGACCTTTCACCTGAAATATCTTTCCTCCTATGTTGATTGATTTATGTGACCTTTCACCTGAAATATCTTTCCTCATATGTTGATTGATTTATGTGACCTTTCACCTGAAATATCTTTCCTCCTGTGTTGATTGATTTATGTGACCTTTCACCTGAAATATCTTTCCTCCTATGTTGATTGATTTATGTGACCTTTCACCTGAAATATCTTTCCTCCTATGTTGATTGATCTTATTATTTTTCTTCCAAGTCCACTACTTTTTCGTCGTCCATTTTTAAACTTCCTCTACCAAATTTTGGAATGTGTTTTACGAGAAGCAGGATGCAGTGTGAAGAGCGGAATACGTTGTGTCGAAGTTTACAGCTTAACTGCGATAGTTGCACCTTTCGGTGCGAAACATCCGACTTCAGCACAACATTTATGGGTACCGCATTAGCCTTCCCTCTTCTATCCCTTCTCATTAGCCAGCCTGCTCTATTAGATCACCACGTGGAAGTTGATAAGGGTCTTGTCAGCTCTGGGTGGCTGGCCCTGACGCTGGCAGTCAGCTCTTGGGAGGTGGTCATGACGCTAGCAGTCAGCGTTGTGTCGCTAACCCTGACGCTAGCAGTCAGCTCTGGTGGGCTAGCCCTGACGCTGGCAGTAAGCTCTGGTCGGTGACCACTACAGCTCTTGCATTGATTCACATCTTGAACTCCATCTTACATATTGTGATGCCCACCATCTCATAGGAAACTGTCATTGTATTTCCCCCAACTTCACCCAGCTTCACCTAACTTCACCCAGCTTCACCTAACTTCACCCAGCTTCACCTAACTTCACCCAGCTTCACCTAACTTCACCCAACTTTACCCAGCTTCACCTAACTTCACCCAGCTTCACCTAACTTCACCCAACTTCACCCAACGTCACCTTACTTCACCCAACTTCTCCTAACTTCACCCAGCTTCACCTAACTTCACCCAGCTTTACCTAACTTCACCCAGCATCACCTAATTTCACCCAGCTTCACCTAACTTCACCCAGCTTCACCTAACTTAACCCAGCTTCACCTAACTTCACCCAGCTTCACCTAATTTTAGCAAACTTCACCTACCGTCACCGAACGTCACCCAACGTCACCCAACTTCACCAAACTTCACCTAACTTCACCCAACTTCACCAAACGTCACCTAACTTCACACAGCTTCACCTAACTTCACCTAACTTCACACAGCTTCACCTAACTTCACCCAGCTTCACCTAACTTCACCCAGCTTCACCTAACTTCACCCAGCTTCACCTAACTTCACCCAGCTTCACCTAACTTCACCCAGCTTCACCTAACTTCACCCAGCTTCACCTAATTTCACCCAGCTTCACCTAACTTCACCCAGCTTCACCTAACTTCACCCAGCTTCACCTAACTTCACCCAGCTTCACCTAATTTTAGCCAACTTCACCTAACGTCACCCAACGTCACCTAACTTCACCCAACTTCACCTAACTTCACCCAACTTCACCAACCGTCACCTAACTTCACACAGCTTCGCCTAACTTCACCTAACTTCACACAGCTTCACCTAACTTCAACCAGCTTCACCTAACTTCACCCAGCTTCACCTAACTTCACCCAGCTTCACCTAACTTCACCCAGCTTCACCTAACTTCACCCAACTTCACCTAACTTCACCCAACTTCACCAAACGTCACCTAACCTCACCCAACTTCACCCAACGTCACATAACTTCCCCCAACGTCACCTAACTTTACCCAACTTCACCCAACTTCACCCAGCTTCACCTAACTTCACCCAGCTTCACCTAACTTCACCCAGCTTCACCTAACTTCACCTAACTTCACCCAACTTCACCTAACTTCACCTAACCTCACCCAACTTCACCCAACTTCACCTAACTTCACCCAACGATTTATCGGAAACGCTTCATTATTATATGCAATATAGAACTTCAACTAGAAAAAAAAAAGTATTACTACCGGTAAGAAGTAAATACAGATAGATAGATGAAACATTGAGGAAAAATAAGTCTGAAAAACGTGTATTTACATCTATAATTTCTCAAGCTAATATATCAGCTTGATGACATTGTAATACATTTTATTAGCCGACACATCGGCTCTCTGGTGTAAATCAGTTAAGAGACTGAAAAAAAATGAAAAAAAAACCTTCAGAAACTGATTGAAATAGCTCTCAGTTTTATACGAGATGTAGTGAACTGTTCCTTTCCCCCCTGCCTTTCGTTTCCTAACAAGCCATGCACTTGTTTACATCTTGGTTAACTGGGGCGTGAGAAATGAGCATGCTAACACACTAACTACTCAAGACGCTTAGCCTGGCTGAACTCCTTCGCCCTTGCTACTTCAAAAGAAGACAACAATGAATCAACGATTGTACTCGGTTGTTTGTTTTCCTGGCTGTTACATCTGCCTGCATTTCTTTCACTTCAATTTCTGGCCTTCTGTCTTCTAAAGTATCCACGTTTAAAAGCATTGATTTTTCTGTTCTTCAAAATGTCACGAGCAATAATTTCCTCTGCTGAAAATCTCTTCCCTCGACCTCTCTTCTCGCTTCTATCCACTCCACATCTTCAAGCCGCTTCTGTATTTCCACCTCACTCCCACCGAAGCAAAACCTAATTTTTCTGCTCCCTCTCTCATCATATCCAAATCTCATCTTTTAGTCAGCTACCCGGGATGGGCCACGGACAAAGGGACCCAGGTACTCCAAATATTCGGCAGGTGAGAACGAAGCCGACCGGCCCTCAGGGGTCAGGGGGAAGGCTGGGCCAATCTTCATCACCGCGGTAATGCCAGCGAGTGACATTAATTACCGCTGTGCCGGTACCAGCTATTGTCCCGCGTTTGAAAGGAGTCGGTGAGGCGTGGGACACGATCGTCCTGGCCCTCCGTAGCCTATCATCTAACCGTACCCCTGGAGACCGAACTCGTCAAAAATAATTGCGGCAACCGTAGAGAGAAATTGCAAAAATCAGTGACAAGAGTCCACAGAACGGGGTTGAGGGGTGGGTTTTTGCTAAGTCTGGGAAGCCGGGGTATATCAGCGCCTAGATACCCACAGCAGGTGATCCAAAGCGATTGATTTAGTAAATATTCGAAGCAGAAGAAACTAACACACACCCACATACAATCGTGTGTATATATATATATATATATATATATATATATATATATATATATTGTGTATATATATATATATATATATATATATATATATATATATATATATATATATATATATATATATATCCGTGGCGTGTTAAAATGTAACCGGACAAACTGCAACAAGTTAATATACGTACGATGCGCTTGATGACGTCACGTCTTGTGACATAAAAAGCACATACCAACCGTTAAGTTTGCAAAATTTCATTATCCTCCATCGCAGCGTTTCCTCAGCTGACTGTTGAAAACATGGCGGGTGTGATACGGAATCCGTCAAGAGTGTATCAGCGAGCGGTGATTCGGTTTCTAACAGCTGAAAAATGCTGACCAGCTGACATTGATAGCAGAATGCGGAAGTGTATGGTGACAAAAGTGTGTCTAAGACAACAGTGAAGAACTGGTCCAGTATGTTTTAAGAAGGATAAGAGTTAACGAAAGATCTTCTGGAAAAGGTTAGGCGCATATTGTTGCGTTAATTGCAGAGAAAACTATGAGTCAGAGAATGACATTTTGCAAACTTGACAGTTGGCATGTGCTGCTTACACCAGAAGTGACGTACGTCATCATGCCCATCGTACGTAAGTTCACTTGTTCAAGTTTTGTTGGGTTTCATATGAACACGTCTCGTATATATATATATATATATATATATATATATATATATATATATATATATATATATATATATATATATATATATATGCAAATATGTATACACACACATACAAGTTGTGTTCCAAAAGTAAAAGAACTTTTTTTTTTTTTAGGAAACAAATGAAGCATGAGTGTTATCTTTTGGCAGGGAGGTATAGATGACCCTAGTGCGCAGGCGCGAATATTATCTTGCCCCAGATTGCGTCAGTTACTGACAGTCAATCTTTCAGGGTTGAGTGTAGTGATCACCCTTCGGGTTTTCATTTACTACGAAATGACTATCATAATGACCGTTTTCTTTTACTTTCATGGGGTTCTGCATCACAAGTACGCAAGAAAATCAAGACGTTACCAAAGAGTACTACCTGAAGAGCATCCAACACCTTCGTTCTACTCAAACGGCCGGACTTGAGGATAACAGAAACATGGCATCTCCATCGTGACAACGAACCGGCCCGTTCTTAGCTCCTGATTCAGACTTTCTTGGCCAAACAAATATTTTCTCTGAGATACCATGCTCTTTATTTCTTCCGAAATGGCTCCTTCCGAATTGTTACTATTCTCTAAGCTGAACATTCCTCTGAAACTGACCCGAATTAAGTCACGAGATGACAATATGCAAAATTCCACAACCCAGCTGCACTTTATTCCCAAAGAGGCCTTTCTGAAATGCTTCCAACAATGCAACAATAGAAGTACCGATAGGAGAAGTATGTGAAGTCCCAAGGAGAGTACTTTGAACTAGATTTTCAAACCTCCTCGGATCCATTTTGGACACACCTCGCGTGTGTATATATATATATATATATATATATATATATATATATATATGTGTGTGTGTGTGTTTGTGTGTGTGTGTATGTGCGTGTGTTTGGTGTGTGTGCGTATGTGTGTGTGTGGGTATTTGTGTGTGTGTGTGTGTGGGTATGTGTGTGTGTTTCATCCGTCGTTATCGATGAGTTCCACGTTGTCAGCATTCACTGTAAACTGTCCACATGAGTTCGAAGATGGCTGAATAAGCCAATCTGAGCCTTGAATTGTCGTTTGCACTTTTGTACAGGACAATAAGACACCTCCTTCCACTCGGGTTGAAGAAGGGTTGATGTGAGTTGACTTACCGAGCTATCGTCTCTGGATGGTCTCATCTATTCTTGACGCCGCACGTCACTTAACACCCCCAGCAATAGTGCTGTGCCAGTGTGTGCGATTGGTGGTGATTATTTCCCATTTACATACACTAATTCCGGACAGCAATGAACGCTACCAAATCTTGTAATGTATCCTCTTTTTTTCTAACATTTGAGATGAAAATAGTGAACATACACATTTGACCTCTGCACTTTAATTTACCTTACGGAGCCGGCGTGGGCTAGTGGTTAAGTGACACGGCTCACAACCAGAAGGTGCTGAGTTCGATCCCCAGCACAGCACAGGCCGTTACCCAGGGGAAGCAACCCTTCTAAAATCCAGGAGCAAGCAGACCCTTACATAAAATGCATGCTAAAGTCGGATGCACTGGGCTTATAGGGGCAAAATAAAAACCACAGTGAAACGGCTAGGGGATTAGAGAAATAAGACGAACAGAAAGAAAAAAAAATACTTCAGAACAATATTTGTGTTTGGAAGCGCAAGAATTAGGTCATCTTGACCACTTATGGTTTGAAAGTTTTCTTTAGGATCAAGACGCTGAGCAGCGCATGAGCTGCAGTGGTTAGCGACCCATAACTGACTGCTAGTTAGGGCCTGCGAACCAGAGCTGCCAAGACCCTTTTACACGTCCACGCGGTGATCCTGTATAACAGGCTGCAGCAGGGCAGACTGGCTAAGGAGAAGGGATCGAATAGGGGATGTTATCCCGGTACTCAAAAATTGCTTGCTGAAGTCGGATGTGTTGGACTGAAAGGTGCAAATATCGCAGTCAAGCTGTAAACTACGACACAACGCATTCTGTTCTCTGGACTACATTCTGTTACTTAAGCCCTTTCAGGGTTTGGTAGCGGGAGATTGAGAACGAACGAAGAAGAAGAAGAAGAAGAAGAATGTTTTTTTTGAAATGACAGAGACACAATCAGTTTGCTCCCAAAGTTTAAACTTCGCTGCTCTGTTCACATCTAGGCAGATCTGCATACACAATCGGCGAACAGTGGAAGATATGACTTCTAATACTGAATTGATAACTAAGAAAATAATTAGAAACATAGATCAACCGAATATTAACAAAACAGCACATTTCTAAATTAGGAACAATACTTTATTCTCTTGTTTCGTCCTCTAGACAAGCCAAAAGAAAAGCATGAAGATTTGATATTCCTGCATCACCAAAAAATGTGTTAATTATACTATTTTGTTTCAATATGTGTAGTCCTAGACAACAAAACGGTGTTATTTATATTATTTTCTGTCACTATGTGTTGTCCTACACCACAAAAAAGGTGTCATTTATATCGTTTTGGTATTATATTTGTTGTCCTATGTCACAAACGGTGTTCATGTTGTTCATACCCCCCTTTTTCAAACCCCCAGGTCCACTTCACAATCAACAGGTGGCCTGTGTCAATGACAAGGTGTGTGAATGACGAGCCATCGAGCCTTTAGTGGAAAGAGGTTCGACTGCTGTTAGTTTTTTTCTGATCAAGTATTCTTATTGTTGTCTTCTTTGTCTTCTTCAGCTTCCTAAAAAAGAAAACAACAGAAAAATCGATTTGTGACGTTGTGTCATAGTTTATAGTGCGAATGTCTTCTTTGTTCGTTCTCAAACTCCGGCTACCAATTCCGGAACGTTCTCAAATTCCGGCTACCAAGCCCTGAACGTTCTCAAACTCCCACTACCAAGCCATGAACGTTGTCTATCTCCCGCTACCAAGCCCTGAACCTTCTCAAACTCCCACTACCAAGCCCAAAACGTTCTCAAACTCCATATATCAAGCCCTGAACGTTCTCAAACTCTTACTACCAAGAGCTGAACGTTCTCAAACTCCCGCTACCAAGCCCTGAACGTTCTCAAACTCCCGCTACCAAGCCCTAAACGTTCTCAAACTCCCACTGCCAAACCCTGAAAAGGGCTTTGCAAGTAGCAGGACATTGTCCTGACAACGGCTTGCGTTGCGTCAAAGTTTACAGCTTCAGTGCGATATTCGCACATTTCGGTCTTACACACCCGACTTCATCTGGCATTTCTTGGTACCGGGTTAGCCTTCTGTCTTCGATCCCTTTTCTTTAGCCAGTCTGTCCTGTTGCTGCCTGTTATCTAGGATCAAAATATGGCGTGTAAGGGTCTTGACATCACTAGTTCACTTGACCTGATACTAGCAGTCAGCTTTTGATCGGTGACTGCTACAGCTCTTGCGTCTAATTGTGTTAATTTAGAACAGCACATGCAAGAACTGGGAGACTTGAAGCTGTCCATTAGATATGAGGATATTCTCAGACGTTGATGTTTGAAATAAGAGTGCAATTTTTATCTCGAACATGAAATCGACCAACTAGTGCTTAGTATACGTTCGCGCCAGTTATGGAAGCGTGATCCGACATTGTAATCGCCCGCCTACCTCCGTACCCCCGCCCCCCCTCCCACTTGTACTAACGTCTTTGAATGAAACATACATACAATGACTTGCAATGGCGTGTTTTCAAATCTCCTTATGATCGCTTCCCCAAGCGGCTGCTAAAGGATGTGCTCATAGTGGGACGTAAAAACGCTCCAGGAATTCATTGAAAGTGTCTCTGAGAAGCTTCAACACTGATGTCGCCTCCGGGCCTGGAAAATGCATGCACATTACTGTTTTTGATGACACGCTAGAATCAGGTAATGTGCTCAGATTGGATAGTCAGACTTCATCGTACGAGGACTCTACTGCCGACGCCACATACGACTCATCGCATATTGCGACAGTGTGTGCCTTGACAGAATTGGACAATCATATAAGATCACATCGCGCATCAAAAGTATGACGCTGTCGCCATCTTTGCTTACAATGGACAGCTACTGTTCATACTGTTATTGTGAGTCTAGTGTAGTCCAGTCTTGTCCAGTCCAGCCTGGCCTAGCCTAGTCTAGTCTATTATAGTCGTCTAGTCTAGTCTATTCTAGTCTCGTCTATTCTAGTCTAGTATTATAAAGTATAGTGTAGTGTAGTGTGCGCTGAAAAGGGCGTAACGTGGTGAGTTGTAGTAGCTTTCTTTACATCATGAGTGTGTTGATAAAGGTAGACTTCTGTCATCTGTGGCGTTCTGCTAAGCTTCGCTTCATCTATGTGACGCTCAATACTGCGGGGATCATATCGATCTACATCTCGTCTGCCAAACAGTTTTTAAAACAGCCCTTTTCCATGGAACGCTACATGAAAGATAGATAGTGGTCTTGGTCAGTATTTTGTGAAGGACCCTGACGCGGCATCCTGGTCAGTATGATGTTTATGACCATTATAACGTCTCACTTCCTTATATTATGTCGTAGTGTCTTGTAACGCAGCGCATATTAACATAGAAGCACCATTTATCCATGGCTGAGTTTAGTAAGAAGCGATCCAGGAGTGATAACTCTTCCCTGAGATTTTGATTTGACTTTTCCTTTCGGCGTTGACATTTCCTTTCTCCCTTGTGCAAAAGCCTAGTGGTTAAGTGGCACGGCTCACCACCCGAAGGTGCTGGTTTCGATCCCCATCACAGCACCGGTCGTTACCCCAGGGAAGCAAACCCTTAGAAATTTGACTCAACACTCCAACACTTAAATGATTGACAGGCCGAGAGCACTTTCGTTGGGTCTAATAAGGAACGTGTGCTGGAATTAGACCCTCGGAAATCTGGGGCTAGTCTCTAGGTGGCTCGATTGGCTAACATCCAGTGTTCGATAAAGGAATTGACGGAAGGGCACCACCAGGAGTGGAGCCTGCGGCTTAATTTGACTCAACACGCCAAAACTGTAAAATGACTGACAGACTGGGATCACTTTCGTTGGGTCTAATAGGGAACGTGAGTTGGAATTAGACCCATGGAAGACAGGTCAGTTCTACCCTCTTAATGAAAGAGCGTTGCTACGGTAATCTTGCTCGATCCTAGAGGAATCGCAGGTTTCAGAAACTTGGTCATTGGCTGACTAAAAAGCTCTCTCTTGATTCGTTAGGTCTAATAGGGCACGGGTGCTGGTATTAGACCCTCGGAAGACAGGTCAGTTTTACCCCACTAATGACGGGGCGTCGCTACTGTAATCCTGCTTAATTCGAGAGGAATCGCAGGTCGCAGCCATTTGGTCCACGTGCTTGGCTGATAAGCCAATGGTACGCGGCTACCATCTGAGGGATTACGGCCGAAGGCTTCTAAGCCGGAATGCCGCCCTAAATCGCAGCACCACTGGGACGGGAGGCTACGATATTGTTGGGACCTGGGACTCGCGTCTCAGCCCGACCCGGTCGAGCCTTAGAAAGAGGTCTCTGCCGTCCGCCGATCAAAGCGGGCGGGAAGCTGCTCGATATTCACCCCATACAGCGATGAGGTGTGAAACCACTAATTGAAGACAGTTCTCGGTCGGGGTGTCGTAAGCAGTAGAGTAGCCACCTCACTGCGAACTGTTGAGACTCAACCCTTGATCATGAGATATGTCCACACACCAGGCGAACAACATCTCCGTGCCCTGGCCAGGCTTGTCCCCTGGTTAAATGCACTCCTGTCTCGCTCTTTACCTCTGTCTGCTATCAGTCATCCCAATGGACGCAGAAGAGATGCAGGCCAGCGGACATTGCACCTCTGCCCTATTGTGACAACCTCCCAGGTGGTGGAGAATGCTAGGCGTACCATCCCTGCAGATGAGCCGAAAAAATAAAAGGAGCAAGGAGATACCCCACTCACATGCATATGCTACGTTTCTGGCAGGACGTGACGATCCTGGGACACAGACACACTGGACCGCCTCTCTTCCGAGAGACTTGAAAAACTAGTACATACAGTCCATTATATCATATCATATCATATCATTGACACACCCTATAGACACGAGTGGGGAAGACTCGATAGTCCTGCAAGACAACTTGCTTAAGTGAGACAACTCTGACCCAAAAAAACTGCTGCCTTGCAGATAGGCTGGGGACAGCCAAAGGCTAAGGAGGGCATCCCTACAGAAACGCCTGTTGAAATCGAATGTACTGTGCCACAGGCTTAACAAAGTAACACAGTGCAACGTATATCGCTGTAACCAGCGTACGAAGAAGAAGAAGAAGAAACCCTTAGAAAATGCAGGAGGAAGCAGACCCTTACATAAAATGCATGCTGAAGTCGGATGCACAGGGTCGAAACGCGCAAAAATAAAAATCACAGTACAACGCACACCGCTTTGGGGATTAGAGAAATAAGGTAAACGAAAAAAAAAAAAAAATTCACTCAGTTTGCAATGGTTTTCAGGGTACATGTCCACTTTGTCTGGTCTGCAGCTTCTTTTTAGCAGGATGATCTACTCACGTCCATGGCCATTATGATCCGCTTACACACATCTTTGATCGCCACCTTTGGCCAGTCGATTAGTCTTTTGCCATTTGCCAACTATCCTTACAGAATATCTTCAGAAATTCGACCATTTTCCGACGAACATTACTAAGTCATCTGTCTCCAGTGCAGAAAGAAAGAGTTCATACTTGGGAGACCTGTACGGAAATGAACATCTGTAATTGCTACTCTCACCTCTACACCTCACGGTAGAAGAGGAGCGACTAAGTAAGTAAGTAATTGCTACTCTCTCCCTCCATGTAATTTCATAAATTGTATCTCAGCTACCGTTTGATGCTCTTGTTTGGCATACATTTCCAAAGATTTGATTCAATTTAGGAAAGTGCTGATAACAACTGGGTTGTAAACTATGACCTTCGTCTTATTTGTAAGTTTCGGGTTTTCCCTAACACTCTTATTGAGCCAATGAAATGTGGCAGCATCTTTGCCAAATTGACTATCTATGTACGATAACTAACTTATTTCAATATTACATTAAATAAATACAATATCTTGCTGAAGTCGCATGTGTTGGACCGAAATGAACACATATCGCAGTTAAACTGCAAATTAAGTCCTCCGGAATACATTCTACTACTTAGGGTCGTGTTGCGGGAGCGTGACACGAACGAAGCCAAGCCAAGCCAAGCTAAATGCAATATAGTGCATTGGAATAGAAACAGCGCCCATGTGTGGGTTACCGGGTCTCAACATGGGAATATTGTATAGTAACACTGTAACAAGTCAAGCATGCTGTAGGAAGTGGCTAATAAAGGTTAGTCACTGGATTGGACATGCCGTCCGGTTGTTGTTATTGTTGTATTTGTTGTTTTGTTGTATTTGTTGTTATTGTTGTATTTGTTGTTATTGTTGTTTTTGTTGTTTTGTTGTATTTGTTGCTTTGTTATATTTGTTGTTTTGTTGTTTTATTGTATTTGTTGTTATTGTTGTAATTGTTGTTTTGTTGTATTTGTTGTATTTGTTGTTTTGTTGTATTTGTTGTTATTGTTGTATTTGTTGTTTTGTTGTATTTGTTGTTTTGTTGTATTTGTTGTTTTGTTGTATTTGTTGTTTTGTTGTATTTGTTGTTTTGTTGTATTTGTTGTTATTGTTGTATTTGTTGTTTTATTGTATTTGTTGTTATTGTTGTAATTGTTGTTTTGTTGTATTTGTTGTTTTGTTGTATTTGTTGTTATTGTTGTATTTGTTGTTTTGTTGTTGCCGTCGCTGCTGCTGTTGGTGCTGTTATTGATGGTGCTGCGGTTGCTGTTGTCGTCATCACTGTTGTCGTCGTTGTTGTTGTTGAATGCCCGCGCTGACTTCGAGTTTTCTGTTTTGTGTGCCACGAAAAGGGCGCATGTAGCCGGTTACATCCCGAGCGTGCTGGGGAAGGTGTACGGGCTCCATCCAGGCTGTTTCCCAACACGACTCCATCTGCGTGTCGCTGACTAGTGCAAGAATCACGACGAGCCCCTTCCTTGTTAGCCAGGCTGCTACGAAACAGCCTGTTTCCAATAAGAAATCTAAATGTCTGATGGGGGTTTCAGTCAGTGCGGTTCACTTAAGCTGACTAACATTGTTTAAGTTGGAAATTGTTGGAGAGCAGACGAAAGCGATCACACGGAAAAACTGTGTGTTAGGCTTGGCTTGGCTTCGTTCGTTCTCAATCTCCCACTACCAAATACTGACAAGGCCCTAAGTAGCAAAATCTAGTCCGGAGAACGGAATGCGTTGTGCCGTAGTTTACAGATTGACTGCCATATTTAATGCTTTCGGTCCAACACATCCGACTTCAGCAAGCATTTTTTGAGTACCGGGTTAGCATTCTCTTGTCTATCCCTTCTCCTTAGCCAGTCTGCTCTGTTGCAGTCTGTTAACCAGGATCATCACGTGCAGAAGGGACCTGACGCCAGCAGTCAGCTATGGGTGGTTGACCGCTGCCGCTCATGTGCTGCTCAGCCATGTGCTTGAATGTGTGTGTTTGTATGCTTTGTAAGTGTACTTCTCAGCCCACATAGACTTCTTCGCTGTTGCATGACGTTTCTGTTAGCATCATTATGCCTGACCAGACGTCTCCTGTCTCCACCCTGTCCTGAAGAGTCTGTTGTAGAAGATGAATGAATTAATGTAAGGGGACTTTAATGTGTTGCGGCATAATTCTTGCTGAATCGCAAACCCAGCACATGTCCAACCGTTCTTTGTCGACCCTGACAGCGCCGACATTGTGTTTCCTTTTCCTAGATCAAGACGCTGAGCTGTGCATGAGTTGTAGCGGTCAGCGACCCAAAGCTGACTGCTAGCGTCAGAGCCAACGACCCAGGACTGCCAAGACCTTTCTCCACCTCCACGGGATGATCCTGGAGAACAGATTGCAGGAGGACAGACTGGCAAATTAAAAGGGATTGAAACGGGAAGGCTAACCCAGCACTCAAAAATCTCACGCTGAAGTTGGACGTGTCGACCTGAAAGATGCAATTTTGCAGTCAAGCTGTAAACTACGCACAACGCATTCCGTTCTCCTGCTACTTGCGAAGCTCTTTTCAGGGTTTGGTAGCGGGAGTGAGAGAACGGACAGGGTTTGGTAGCGGGAGTGAGAGAACGGACAGGGTTTGGTAGCGGGACTGAGAAAACAGTCAGGGTTTGGTAGCGGGAGTGAGAGAACGGTCAGGGTTTGGTAGCGGGAGTGAAAGAACGGTCAGGGTTTGTTATCGGGAGTGAGAAAACACACGAAGAAAAAGGTTTCTTTTTCAGCCAATATGCCATTTTGTATATTTTATTATTCTTGTGTAAAGTGTTTTTTTCCTTTTTGCATTCTTCTGGCGGAGGAACGCCTTTTCTACCTCGGGCCGCAACCTTTTTGTTATATCAATACTTATTAACCAGTGTATTGATGTGTGTGTGCGCGTCTGTATGTACATATACTAGTTAGGACCCTCTCAGAGGTCTGCCTAACCAAAACGCAATGGATGGGCCTCAAACTGTAGGCGCGTGCAAATGTTACGTAATAGTGTGATTGTTAGACAAAGTAAAGTGAAAAGAGTATCAGAACAGAAAAGAACGGTATCTCCAATATGACATATGTTCTAGTTGCTTTGATGTTTGCCTCACTAGTTTCTACTGGCGGAGGCGCGCAATTTTCCACCCCAGACCGTAGTCCATTGGGCGATATCAGGACGCATAAACCAGTGCTTGGATTAATGTGTGCGTCTGTATGTACCTATGCTAGGTTTGTGCGCCCTCAGAAGCTAGCCCAACCACAGTGCAATGGAAGGGCCTCACCATGAGGGCGCGTGTGAAAGTTGTGCAAGAGTGTGACTGAAGGACAGAGTCAAATGAAACAGTGAGGTGAGAGGAGAGAGAGAGAATTGCCCCCAGGGTGAAACCTCTTGTCCAGTGAGCCTCTCCAATATGACATATTGTGTTAATTGTTGTTGTTGTTTTGCTTAGATGTTTGCCTCACTAGTTTCTACTGGCGGAAGCACGCCCTTTTCAATAGCCTCTCCAATTTGACATATTGTATTAACGGGGCTAGTAAATCGTGGTAATATACCGGCATTTTTATATTTATAACGTATATTAGCTTCCTACTCCAAATACAGAAGAACATTATGCACACAGTTACGCGCTAGCTAATAGTTCTTATTAATAGGGAAAAGAAACAATGTTAGTCTACCATTCCTGATGTAAAAGTACTATGTGAAATATGTGAATAAACAAGGGCAGAATATCTTAAATATTGTTGTCGGTATTGTAAGAGTTGTTTACCTTGATACGGTTAATTGAACCCATAGACTTAAAATGTACATGTAGGATTACAACAGGTTTTTTCCGTCCACCTCTCTCTCTATCTGGCTCTAGCTTTCCCTCCCTTCTATTGTTGTTGTTTATTACATATTAATTTTAGCTATAGCGAAGCTGCTGTCCTTTGAACCACAGTCTGAATGATAATTCAGGTCGTTAACTTGTTTTCTGTCTATTTATATTTATTTATCAAAGTGTTTATAAATATTATGTGTGTATTTGTAAATGTGTTCTTTTATATGGATATATGAATTTACAGTCCAACGATAACGCATATTTGTATAAGAATTATGTCACATTACCGTCCATAATGTTCCCTAAACGCTAGGGTCAGGCTAATATCAAACACGCTGACCAAGACACAATCTCACATCCACGATCCGCGGCCAAAGAGCAGCAGGGAACAAACTGACCGCAGCCTGCGTCATATATCTGACTGCTTGCATCAGGGTCAGCAAACTAAAGCTGACCATAAACCAATTTCGCTACCAAATGATGACTCTAGAAACAGGCTGCAACCATGCAGCCTATTCAAAACAGTAGGGATCGATTAGTGAAGGGGGAATCAAGATGATGAGCAGTGTAGGAGCTGCAGTGGTTAGTGATACATAGCTGACTGCTAGCGTCAGGGCCAGCGAACCAGAGCTGCCAAGACCCTTCTACACCTCAACGTGGTGATCCTGACCAACAAGGCTGGCACAAAGCAGACTGGCTAAGGAGAAGGGATCGAAGAGAGACGGCTAACCTGGTACTCAAAAATCTCATGCTGAAGTCTAATGTGCCAGACCAAAAGGTGCAAATATCGCAGCTAAACTGTAAACTACCACACAAAGTATCCCCTCCTCCTAACACCATCCTGCTACTTGAACAGCTTTTTTCAGGACATATAGCGAGAATTTCACACACGTCAGGATAGTGATCGTCACATACTGTAAAGCACTACTCTAATCGATAAAGAACACAACAAATGAAGACATACCACATACAATCAGAACAGACCTAGATGGCATACAAAAGTTCTCAAAGATCACACTGCAGTGGCTCCCCTCTCATTGTGGAATTGCGGAAAAGGAGAGCCGATGCACTATCTAAAGCAGGAAACATGGAACAATACACCCATAAAGTGCCACATAAAGAGACTCAAACCATAATTTGCAGTCAGTATAAAATGAAATGGGAAAACGAAATGGGAGAAAGAAATGGGAGAACGAAATGGGAGAAAGAAATGGGAGTGAGTAACAATCTAGACCCACTCCACCAGCTACAAGGACACCAGCAAACTGCAAATCTTCCGCCCGATAACGGGGCACTGCAGACTACTGTGCCATCTATGTCGGCTTGACATCTTTCAAACAAATGAATGTCTATGTGAGACAGGAATCTAGATCCCTGAATACGTGCTTTAACAATGTCCGGCCCACGTAGAACTAAGATGCCAGACCTGGTTATTGGAGCAGAGCTGAGGCAAAATCTTTGCGGTCACCAGTCAGACCTGGAAAGGACTTTGGACTTCATCCTGACGATATGACTGAAGATTTATCATGATCAGAAAAACCCGAACGCAGAAGAAGAAGAAGAAGAAGAAGAAGAAGAAGAAGAAGAAGAAGAAGAAGAAAAAAGATAGCGAGAGTTGAGAACGAATAACGATGAAGAAGAATAAGCTTACGCAGTTGTGGCTGTGACTGGCAGTCTAGGAGTCGTTGTTATGTTGTGGCTGTGACTTGCAGTCTAGGCTTCGTTGTTATGTTGTGGCTGTGACTGGCAGTCTAGAAGTCGTTATGTTGTGGCTGTGACTAGCAGTCTAGAAGTCGTTGTTATGTTGTGGCTGTGACTAGCAGTCTAGAAGTCGTTGTTATGTTGTGGCTGTAACTAGCAGTCTAGAAGTCGTTGTTATGTTGTGGCTGTGACTAGCAGTCTAGGATTCATTGTTATGTTGTGGCTGTGACTAGCAGTCTAGAAGTCGTTGTTCTGTTGTAGCTGTGACTAGCAGTCTAGGATTCGTTGTTATGTTGTGGCTGTGACTAGCAGTCTAGAAGTCGTTGTTCTGTTGTAGCTGTGACTAGCAGTCTAGAAGTCGTTGTTATGTTGTGGCTGTGACTAGCAGTCTAGTATTCGTTGTTCTGTTGTAGCTGTGAGTAGCAGTCTAGAAGTCGTTGTTATGATGTGTCTGTGACTAGCAGTCTAGTATTCGTTGTTATGTTGTGGCTGTGACTGGCAGTATAGAAGTCGTCGTTATGTTGCTTCCTTGATCTGTTGTAGTTCTCCTGTACGATGTATATTTCCCGGACACAGTTGTAGACGTTCGCTCAGTGGGACATGTCTTGTCGGCTCATATCATGGGGGAACACTAAGAATTGTAAACTAGTTGAACTTCTTTCCGACATCCTAACCAAGTGAGACTTTCCGGTGCGGAACAACTTAACAAGAGGTGTGAATGGTTACAACACCCTAATTACACTAACACTTAATCAAGTAGTCTGTCTCCAGACATATGGACATTATAAATCTCCTCGATACAACGCATATGAACCTTGCAATTGAACCAAATGAACTTTTATCAGGACTTCACCAAGCTTTTCCGATGTTTGTATGAAAGAGCAAATCTTAGAGGCAGATTGAAAATACAATATCAAAGAGTGGCAGAGCGGGTTCAGTGGTCTCTAGGTGTAGGGTATTCGGCTAAAGTGCCGGAGGTCGTTGGTTCGAATCATGGTAGAGACCGGGATTTTTTTCATGCCGGTCTTCCTAGTATACATTCATCTGATCTCTGAGTTGTGAGATCGAATTCATGTGTTCAGTATCGAGCATGTTAATCATTTATTGACAGTTGGAAATCGAAAAGAGTAGGTTTAACTGCCGCTACCCGGACAAAATTCAAAATTCAAGTAAAAAGTAAACCTAACTATTTTGTACATTCCCCCAGGCTTAGTAAGCTGCAGGAAGTTTAAAATACCTAGGACTGATATCCGGTAAGCTTTGGCTATCTGGTAACATATGTTAACATGCCAGTTTGAATATAAGGATTTACAATTTTACAACTCAGAGTTAAGGAATTGAGAACAATATTCATCATCAAAAATAGGGCACGCTGCCCGATACAACATAGTTTCTCAATCAGATTCTTAATACAATATAGCATATCAATCAGATTCTTAATACAACATAGTTTCTCAATCAGATTCTTAATACAATATAGCATATCATTCAGATTCTTAATACAATATAGCATATCATTCAGATTCTTAATACATTATAGCATATCAATCAGATTATTAATACAATATAGCATATCAATCAGATTATAAATTCAATATAGCATATCAATCAGATTCTTAGGGGGACGGCGTGGGCTAGTGGTTAAGATATGAATCGATGTGATCCCCATAATAGTGAGCTCTACACATATTAAGCCATGCATAGCACAGCCAGCTAGATGATCGCGGTCCACCTTCATCAGCACGCTCGGGATGTGAGGAAAGCTACCACAACCCACCGCTTAATGCATTTTTCAGAGCACACAAAAGAGTAAGCTTACTCATTGTGGGCATTAAACAACAACATACGACATCCACAACACAGTTCAGGTACCAATTGAATTATGAAACGGACGCTCACGTTTATATTGCAAATGATTTAAAAGCAAATTAAAACGATGAAGTGAGATATTGGTTGTTTCCATATGTTTGCATATGTTTGTTGTGAAAGTTTATTTCTAAACCTCATACAGTCACGTTTTGGCTACAGTATGAAGTTGAATCGAATTCTTCGAGTCAAAATGTTACAGAAAGATCCTCAAAATACCCTGAGAAAAAAAACAAATGCAAACATTCGGCAAGAGAACTGCAAAGAAGAGAACTGGTTTATCAATTCCATTTTGGCTAGAAAATACAAATACTTTGGTCACATCAAGAGACACAACGGTCTTTAGACAACGGTGATGGAAGGTATGGTGCCAGGCAAAAGAGGAAGGGGTAGACCAAGAAGACGATAGCACAAAGATATCCAGGAATGTCAGAGTATGACTGTGGCGGGAGCTGGTGTATTTGTAAGGGAATGAGTTGTTTTTTTTCCAGACAGACTGTGATGGGAGCGACGTTCTACAATGGACATGCTACATCATGATGATGATGATAGTTTTGGTGTTGAGTAACTTTGATTTGCTAACGTTGTTAGTTGCCCATCGCAATGATGATGATAGTTTTGGTGTTGAGTAACTTTGATTTGCTAACGTTGTTAGTTGCCCATCGCAATGATGATGATAGTTTTGGTGTTGAGTAACTTTGATTTGCTAACGTTGTTAGTTGCCCATCGCAATGATGATGATAGTTTTGGTGTTGAGTAACTTTGATTTGCTAACGTTGTTAGTTGCCCATCGCAATGATGATGATAGTTTTGGTGTTGAGTAACTTTGATTTGCTAACGTTGTTAGTTGCCCATCGCAATGATGATGATAGTTTTGGTGTTGAGTAACTTTGATTTGCTAACGTTGTTAGTTGCCCATCGCAATGATGATGATAGTTTTGGTGTTGAGTAACTTTGATTTGCTAACGTTGTTAGTTGCCCATCGCAATGATGATGATAGTTTTGGTGTTGACTAACTTTGATTTGTTAACGTTGTTAGTTGCCCATCGCAATGATGATGATAGTTTTGGTGTTGAGTAACTTTGATTTGCTAACGTTGTTAGTTGCCCATCGCAATGATGATGATAGTTTTGGTGTTGAGTAACTTTGATTTGCTAACGTTGTTAGTTGCCCATCGCAATGATGATGATAGTTTTGGTGTTGAGTAACTTTGATTTGCTAACGTTGTTAGTTGCCCATCGCAATGACGATGACATTATCAGACGGTTTGATCTTGAAAATGCAACTTGCGCGATGTTTTGATTGAATTGTTGGAACAGTATCGTGGCATAAGTAAAGACGAATTGGGGGTCAACCAGGATGCGGGCTATCACCTCTGTTCAGACAAAATGTCGCTTGAGACTTGTGGGATTCGATCGCCATCCATTTCCGTTTATCACTTTGAGAGACGATGGTCTTACCCCTCGACCACATCCAACTCCTATTTGATTTATTCATTACCTTCACAACAAGCCTTCCCGAAACCTTCACACCAATCATACCGTAAAATGTAGGACCGTCTCTGGATCTCAAACGCCCAGTAAACCATGCGTGATCGGAGTTGTCACAGCAGGAAAAATATTAATGACCTCGATCCACATGATAGAACCCGATTCAACCATTAACCCATTCGCAGAGAATTGGTATAAAGGGTGGATGATTCCGCTAGGGGAAGAGATTCGTTCAGATAAAACCTCAAAGACTATGTGTGAAGTTCAAAGGACTCAACCATCTTTAAAAGGAGCTAAACCTCTAACGAATAACAATTTGGGGAAAGGCTTATCTTTCTCTCTAAGAGTCAGTTGGTTATACACGTTAACCTTCGTTATGTCCAGGTAAGCCTATCTCACAAGGCAAAGGAAGCGTTACTCTGTCGGTATTTGTAAGGAAAAAAGACGTTTTGTAACGTTGTTTGTCGTTTACAGCGAGAATTCCGTATCTGAACGAGATCTGCGCCTTACGACGGGATACATCCGGTATTAGCACAACATACTTTTAAACAGAGGTTCATTCCTCTCTTTGATTCATATTCTATCAGCAAAGCCGCCTGGATCAGCCAAGCCGCCTGGATGCACCCTGTATGCAATGCCATCGTTTATATGATTAGCTAGCCCTAACGACAGCAGCCAGCTATGAGTTTCTGAATGGCTTAGCTTGGCTTCGTTCATTCTCAATCTCCCACTACCAAACACTGAAAGGGCTTAAGTAGCAGAATGTAGTCCAGCGAGCGGAATATGTTGTGTCGTAGTTTACAGCTTGGCTGCGATATTTGCACTTTTCGGTCCAATACTTCAGCAAGCAGTTTTTGAGTACTGGGTTAGCATTCCCTCTCAAATCCCTTCTCCTTAGCCAGTCTGCCCTGTTGCAGCTTGTTATCCAGGATCACCGCGTGGACGTGTAGAAGGGTCTTGGCAGCACTGGTTCGCTGGCCCTGACGCTAGCAGTCAGCTATGGGCCGCTGACCGCTGCAGCTCATGCGCTGCTCAGCATCTTGATCCCATCCGCAAACTTGATGGTATTTATTCGTTTTTCATTTACCTTGACTGCTGGAAACGGGTTGCTTTCATGGCAGCCTGACTAAAAATGTAATATATCGACGTGATCGCCGTAGTAGTGAGCAACACGCAGATGAAGCCAAGCATATCACAACCGCATGGAGGAGCCCATTCTACCTTCATCAGCATGCTAGGGATGTGAGGAAAGCTACAAAATAATCCACCACTTAACGTCATTTTAGGGCGCACAAAAAAGTAATCCTACTCTTTGTCGGCATTCAAAAACAAAAACAACCCTGACCCCTGAGTTGCAGTGTCTCGTGTCATATGTTCCCAGATGAAAACATGTTGGTAGTAACATTTTTCGCTCATATTTTTGTTCATACGTGATGTTTTGGCCTTACTTGTTAATAACCCCTCATTATACTTCTTCTACTGACATCTTGTTTAACCTTACATGACTCTGCTATAACATTAAACTTCTCTTTCAATGTCTTTCGTTTGTCATCGACCTGTTTTCCTAATGCTTTCACTGTTCTCTTCCATCTCTCTATCATATTTATTTTACCTTCTTCTAACTGTCTTACGTCGTTTTCTTATATTCTCCTCTCCTCTTTACCTGCCATACCGTCCACTCCTGTTTACCTGCCCTTACCTCCACTCATCTGTACCTGTCTTCCACTCCAATCCACCTACCTTCCACTCATCTTTATTTGTCCTCCACTCCACTCCGTCTTATCTGCCCTGCAACTCCTCTTTACCTACCCTACCCTACCCTACACCACTCTTTACCTGCCCTAACCTCAACTCCTCTTTACCTGCCCTACCCTCCACTCATCTTTACCTGTCCTACCCTCCACTCCTCTTTACCTGCCCTACCCTTCACTCCTCTTTACCTGCCATACCCTCCACTCCTCTTTACCTGTCGTCAACTCTACTCCACTTTACCTGCACACAGCTATCCCTTACCTATCCCACCGACTTCCTCTTTACCTGTCATCCACCTATCATTCTACCTACCCTTTCCTCCCCCTGTCACTGATGTCAACCTCTAACATTCACTCCCACGTGACGTAAATCAAGACTTGGTCAAGGAAACCAAAATACGATCCCGAGTGGCACACCGGAAGCCGAGAAGTCTAGACACCGGAAGATGCGCTAACCGCTTGCATAATGGTCGTTGTAAATCACGTGACTTGACGCGGAGATGTCGATTGGCTGGCTGAGATTGTAACCGGACGCCTCCCCATCCTACTACACCCCCTGGGTTCCATGACAATGTACCCACGATCCAATTATTCAATCGTCCGGAATTTAATTTTATGGTTGGCCTATTCCCGCGAAATGGTTTATCCAGATTATGAGATGTTTGACTGTGAAAGCAGGTACAGAACAGGTCAGTGTGAACGCAAAGAAATGAAGGTGATGCAGTTGGCATCGACAAAGTAAACCTGCAATTGTACTGAAATAAAGTGCATGTAGTTAATAAGGACACAATGTCGTTGCGGATGAAGTGTTAGTTAGAAATAGCGTGCTTATAGACCTTTCCTGTAACAAAGATAGTCGTCACATTACGCTTTACGATATTATTCCTGTAACAATGATAGTCGTTGTCAAATTACGCTTTACGATATTATTCCTGTAACAAAGATAGTCGTATTCACATTACGCTTTACGATATTATTCCTGTAACAAAGATAGTCCTTGTCACATTACGCTTTACGATATTATTCATGTAACAAAGATAGTCGTTGTCCTATTACGCTTTACAATATTGAGAAATTCCTTAGCGCAGTGGTAGAGCACTCATTTTTTATAGGAAAAGTGCGGGGTGCAACTCCAATTACCGGCAGCTCCAGTTAACCCAGCTGCACGTCGTTATTTAACGTACGGTTAGGAAAGGACAAGACATCGAGGAGGGTAACTGGCCATTTGACCTCACACAAGCTGAGGTTTAGTATACTGAAGTCTTTAACACTTCATTCTTGACCAGCGGTTAAGTCTGCTGAAGGAAACCTGCCATCCGACCTCACACAAGCAAAGGTTTAGTATACTGAAGTCTTTAACACTTCATTCTTGACCCGCGGTTAAGTCTGCTGAAGGGAACTGACCACCCCACCTCACATTAGTTGAGGCTTATTATACTGAAGTCTCTAATACTTCATTCCTGACCAGCGGTTAAGTCAGCTGAGGGAACTGGCCATCCGACCTCATACAAGCTGAGGTTTAGTATACTGAAGTCTCTACACTTCATTCTTGACCAGCGGTTAAGTCTGCTGAAGTCTCTAACACTTCATTCTTGACCAGCGGTTAAGTCTGCTGAAGGGAACTGGCCACCCCACCTCACATAAGTTGAGGCTTATTATACTGAAGTCTCTAATACTTCATTCCTGACCAGCGGTTAAGTCAGCTGAAGGGAACTGGCCATCCGACCTCACACAAGCTGAGGTTTAGTATACTGAAGTCTCTAACACTTCATTCTTGACCAGCGGTTAAGTCTGCTGAAGTCTCTAACACTCCATTCTTGACCAGCGGTTAAGTCTGCTGAAGTCTCTAACACTTCATTCCTGACCAGCGGTTAAGTCTGCTGAAGTCTCTAACACTTCATTCCTGACCAGCGGTTAAGTCTGATGAAGTCTCTAACACTTCCTTCCTGACCAGCGGTTAAGTCTGCTGAAGTCTCTAACACTTCATTCCTGACCAGCGGTTAAGTGTGCTGGTCTCTAACACTTCGTTCCTGACCAGCGGTTAAGTCTGCTGAAGTCTCTAACACTTCATTCCTGACCAGCGGTTAAGTCTGCTGAAGTCTCTAACACTTCATTTCTGACCAGCGGTTAAGTCTGCTGAAGTCTCTAACACTTCATTCCTGACCAGCGGTTAAGTCTGCTGAAGTCTCTAACACTTCATTCCTGACCAGCGGTTAAGTCTGCTGAAGTCTCTAACACTTCATTCCTGACCAGCGGTTAAGTCTGCTGAAGTCTCTAACAATTCATTCCTGACCAGCGGTTAAGTCTGCTGAAGTCTCTAACACTTCATTCCTGACCAGCGGTTAAGTCTGCTGAAGTCTCTAACACTTCATTCCTGTCCAGCGGTTAAGTCTGCTGAAGTCTCTAACACTTCATTCCTGACCAGCGGTTAAGTCTGCTGAAGTCTCTAACACTTCATTCCTGACCAGCGGTTAAGTCTGCTGAAGTCTCTAACACTTCATTCCTGACCAGCGGTTAAGTCTGCTGAAGTCTCTAACACTTCATTCCTGACCAGCGGTTAAGTCTGCTGAAGTCTCTAACACTTCATTCCTGACCAGCGGTTAAGTCTTCTGAAGTCTCTAACACTTCATTCCTGACCAGCGGCTAAGTCTGCTGAAGTCTCTAACACTTCATTCCTGACCAGCGGTTAAGTCTGCTGAAGTCTCTAACACTTCATTCCTGACCAGCGGCTAAGTCTGCTGAAGTCTCTAACACTTCATTCCTGACCAGCGGTTAAGTCTGCTGAAGTCTCTAACACTTCATTCCTGACCAGCGGTTAAGTCTGCTGAAGTCTCTAACACTTCATTCCTGACCAGCGGTTAAGTCTGCTGAAGTCTCTAACACTTCATTCCTGACCAGCGGTTAAGTCTGCTGAAGTCTCTAACACTTCATTCCTGACCAGCGGTTAAGTCTGCTGAAGTCTCTAACACTTCATTCTTGACCCGCGGTTAAGTTTGCCCAAGGATTTCCTTTACATCTGTAATATCATCAATGACAGTGGATGTAGTAACACAGAAGAGCACTTATCTCTGAGGGCAGAGATATTGTTTTTTTTTCGACCTATTGGCTTGCCCCAGTTCCCTCATCTACAAATGTGTACCTGGCGTAGTTATAGTGACGAAATTACGGAGATTAAGACAACTGACCAATACCAAATCTTCACCACCCCCATCCCCTTCCCCACGCTCTTTCAACCTTCCATCTCATCTTTTTCAACCTTCCATCTCATATCTTTCAACCTTCCATCTCATCTCTTTCAATCTTCCATCTTATCTCTTTCAACCGTCCATCTCATCTTTGTCAACCTTCCATCTCATATCTTTCAATCTTCCATCTTATCTCTTTCAACCTTCCATCTTTTCTCTTTCAGCCTTCCATCTCACCTCTTTCAACCTTCCATCGTATCTCTTTCAACCTTCCATCTCACCTCTTTCAACCTTAAATCTCACCTCTTTCAACCTTCCATCTCATCTCTTTAAACCTTCCATCTCACCTCTTTCAACCTTCCATCTCATCTCTTTCAACCTTCCCTCTCACCTCTTTCAACCTTCCATCTCATCTCTTTCAACCTTCCATCTCACCTCTTTCAACCTTCCATCTCACCTCTTTCAACCTTCCATCTCACCTCTTTCAACCCCCCACCTTTCTTTTCCAAACTTCCATCTCACCTCTTTCAACCTTTTATCTCACCTCTTTCAACCCCCCACCTTTCTTTTCCAAACTTCCATCTCACCTTTTTCAACCTTCCATCTCACCTCTTTCAAACTTCCATCTCACCTTTTTCAACCTTCCATCTCACCTCTTTCAAACTTCCATCTCACCTTTTTCAACCTTCCATCTCACCTCTTTCAAACTTCCATCTCACCTTTTTCAACCTTCCATCTCACCTCTTTCAACCTTCCATCTCACCTCTTTCAACCTTCCATCTCACCTCTTCCAACCTTCGATCGTACCTCTTTCAACCTTCCATCTTTACTTTTTCAACCTTCCACCTCACCTTTTTCAACATTCCATCTCACTTCTTTTAACCTTTTTTATATTGAAGTTTTCAACCTTCCATCTCATCTCTTTCAACCTTTTATCTGATATTTTTCACCGTTTCATTTCGTCTCTTTCAACCCCCCATCCCTCCCCCATCTTATTGTTTGTCAACCTTCCATCTCATCGCTTTCATCGCTCTTTCTCGTCTCCTGATGATTTGAGATTACTCTTCACTACGTGTCTTTGGTAGCAAATTACAGTGCCTCTCATCACTTCACGGGCCTTCCTAACAAAAATAAAAGCGCCCTCTTAGCTGTAAATGCCATGAGAGGCGTTTCAGTAAACTCGCTAGTACATAGATTGTGAAAAAACACAAATGAAAAAAATGTAAACATTGATTAAGTTTGAGTTTAATCAAAATTGTAAAATGGGTATAGTTAGATACCGCACCGAGATGAGAAAACAAACAAAACCTACGTTACGACCAATAGGACTTCATCATGGACAAGAAATAACAATTCTGAATTAACAAATCAACAGGTAAGGAAAAAAATTGTCTATTTATCGGATAGTAGACCCAGTCTGTCTAAGCGACTGATTGGGGCAGATGCTTAACTGAATAAGAAGGGCTGCGGTCAAAAAAGGTGGCCAGGAGAGCGTAAGAAGTGAGGGGGAATGCGCCATATAAGCTAGTGGTGGCCAAATAGTGATCCCAGTGGAAGAACAAAAAAAAATGTGATATTGGCAGGGAAGGGGTGAGATTAATTTAAGAGAGGGGGAGGACTGACAGAAGAAAGGGGGGGGGGAGGCAAAGGAAGACAAATAGATGGGGGCCAGTATGAGATTTTAAGAAAAGGTATGGAAGATAGTAATGCCATGCGGTTGGAGGCAACCTATGCTGGATATGTCTATTTTCAAGGCGAATCGATGACGATCGTCAGAGAAGCAAGAAACTAGTCCAGTGACACTAACGTCAGCCTTACCCCGGTGTCAGAGAAGCAAGAAACTAGACCAGTGACACTAACGCCAGCCTTACCCCGGTGTCAGAGAAGCAAGAAACTAGACCAGTGACACTAACGTCAGCCTTACCCCGGTGTCAGAAAAGCAAGAAACTAGACCAGTGACACTAACGTCAGCCTTACACCGATGCTGATAAATTATATAGTACATAGATTATAGTTTCGACCTCATCTACATTGACCAGACCCTAGTGGCTGACGTCCTTCCGGTAACCCACATATGAGGTCCCAACAAACAAACGCGACAGGTATTTCCGTATACACTTCGGAAAAATGTCCTAGGTGTTTTCGAATGCCTCAGTGACGCGTTTCTAGTTTCGCATGTCCAATTCTAGGTTTCCCTGGGTGTAATCAATCTTTTCCTTAGCCAAAGACCACTGCTGGATTTATTGCATTTTAAACTCTGACCGGTTACGTCGACAGATCCAGCGCAGCGCATGTGACCCGGATTCTGGCAGTGACCATTCGTGATTTAAGCGAATTTGGTGGTCAGGTGTTAAGGTAATAAGGCATGTTTAGGTGGCGTGGTCGGGTTTCAATTGTATGGGGAGGTGTAGTGACAGTGTCCTTGGATGTATTCATTTCAGTCTGGTTGTGCATATCTGCCTTTCCAATGCCCTTCAGTTGTCTGTAAGCGACAGTCTTTCTATCCACATACCTGTCTCAGACAGTCTGTTCCTTCACTTGTTTGCCAGTCTGTTATCTATGCTTATCTGCACATGTCTGCCTATCAAACTACTTGTCCAGTCTATACCAGACTGTCATTCTATTTGTCTGTTAACGCTATTCTCTTCACACGAAAACAGCTGCTCCAGAGAGTCTCTCCGCCCTGTCTATTGTCGTCATTCTGACATGCTACTTATTTATCCATATTTCTATATCAATCTGTCTCTCCACTAGTCTGTCTGTGACATTCTGTCTCTCCCCCATTTTGTCTCTCACTCATTGTGTCTCTCCCCCATGTTGTCTCTCCCACATGTTGTCTCTCCCCCATGTTGTCTCTCCCCCATTTTGTCTCTCCCCATGTTGTCTCTCCCCCATTTTGTCTCTCCCCATGTTGTCTATCCCCCATTTTGTCTCTCCCCCGTTTTGTATCTTCTCCGTGTTGTCTCTCCCTCAATTTGTCTCTCCTCCATGTTATCTCTAGCCCATTTTGTCTCTCCCCAATTTTGTCTCTCCCCCATTGTGTCTCTGCACCATTATGTCTCTCCCCCATGTTGTCTCTCCATCATGTTGTCTTTCCACCATTGTGTCTCTCCACCACTTTGTCTCTCCACCATTTTGTCTCTCCCCTATTTTGTGTCTCCACCATGTTGTCTTTCAACCATTTTGTCTGTTCACCATTTTGTCTCGCCACCATGTTGTCTCTCCATAATTTTGTCTCTCCACCATTATGTTCTCCGCCATTTTGTCTCTCCCCCATGTTGTATCTCCCCCATTGTGTCTTTCCCCCATGTTGGCTCTCCCCCATTTTGTCTTTCCACCATGTTGTCTCTCCACCTTGTTTTCTCTCCCCCATTTTGTCTCTCCTGCATGTTGTCTCTCCACCATTTTGTCTCTCCACCATTTTGTCTCTCCACCATTTTGTCTCGCCACCATTTTGTCTCTTCCATATGTTGTCTCGCCCCCATTTTGTATCTCCACCATTTTGTTTCTCCACCATTTTGTCTCTCCACCATTTTGTCTCGCCACTATCTATCTGTCTGTCTGTCTGTCTGTCTGTCTCTCTGTCTGTCTGTCTGTCTGTCTGTCTGCCTGCCTGCCTGCCTGCCGGCCGGCCTGCCTGCCTGACCGCCCGCCCACCCGTCCGTCCGTCCGTCCGTACGTCCGTCTGTCTCTCTGTCTATCTAATTGTCTGTCTATCTCTCTGTTTATTTATCTGTATATCTTACTGTCCGTCCGTCCTTCCCTCTTCCCTACCTCCCTCCCTCCCTAGAATCCCTTCCTCCCTAACTCCCGCCTTCCCTAGCTCCCTCCCTAGCTACCTCACTTCCTAGCTCACTCCTTCCCTAGCTCCCTCCCTCCCTAGAATCCCTCCCTCCCTAGCTACCTCCTTTCCTAGTTCACTCCTTCCCTCTCCATCCCCTCCCTAGCTCCCTTTATCTGTTAGTCAATCGCACTGTTTATGTGTTCATGTGTATATATACATGTATGTGTACATATATCTACCTTCTACTATGCAGTTCCGTTCTTCTATTTGATTCTATGTCTGTTTGTTTGTCTGTATATTGTCTGTCTGTCCATTTAATATTTCCTCGATTCATTCCGTCTGTTTGTAAAACCCGTCCCATACGTCCTTGTAATATTTTTATTCGTCTCCTATTTCTGTCCGTCTATCTAATTACTATGTCCTCTTCTCTTGCCAATCTGCGTTCAATTTCTTTTGTTTCTTTTCATTTCTGTCTCTGTGTCTACCCTTTAGCGAAGCTAATTAACAAAAAATATTAGAAACCTATCCGGATTATCAATCACAGATTCTGGACTCGCCCCGTCAAAAATTGAGCCTACCTATAACATTCTGCCCGTTATATCCAAAACCCAAACCTTGTTCTGTAACCATTTCTTTGCGTCAGACATGCCTTGGTCCTCTTTGTCACATAAATCCCATTTATTTCACCTTACGGGTGGATGCCTTTACCAGGTGTCTGTCCAGTTTAGCTAGCCCAGCCCGCTAAGTCAAATTCCATTAGGGACAATTGAACCGCAATTATAATAATAGTTGAAAAAGCAGGACCACCCAGAGAGACGCCCATGCTTTCTTCACTTCGGCTTCTTCTGTTTAGTAATACTGGTATAGTCCCCATTAGCTTCTTCCAGCGGGCACATCCATCCTTATTAAACTCTCGATATTATAGTCCGTACGCCGAGGCAGTTCACCACTGGCCTGTCCAGCGGATAGATTAGTACATCTTGTACTTGACATTCACTTTAAAATACCCATTCAATATCTTCCATAATAAAACTGTTCAAGGCCTGACACCGGGACGATGAGGCTAACGTCTGGTCAGGCAAAACACACTGATCAGAGAATGTTAGCCAGGTTCAGGCGAGATATACTGGCCAAGACCGTCACCTGACCTCCTAACTGGTCGTCCTGGAAACGGACTGTTGTCGAGAACAACAGTCTGGCTAACAAGGTGAGATTCTGCGTGATCCCGTAGTAGTGAGTGACACGCAAATGAAGTCAAGCATTACAAAACCGCCTGGAAGAACCCACTTCACTTCATCAGCACCCTCGGAATATCAGGAAAGCTACTGCAACCTGCCACACGTCCCGTCCTCTTCAGGGCGCACAAAATGGTTACCAACCCATTGTGGGCATTAGCAACCAACCAACCAACCAAGGCATGACACCAGGTCTTCCATCGGACCTATAGTCAAATTTACGACTGGCATGTCCCACTCTGGAAATGTGCTATTATACCACATACCGTCTTCCTTGAGAGAAGGATAGAAAAAAAAGTTTTGTAATGGGTAATGCGGTCGGAGAGGATGTGTTAGTTATTTTTTGGAGGGGGTTAGGTTTCAGCTTGTTTGTGTTGTGTTATGTTTGTCCATCACGTGTGACGACGACCTTTTCTCTTTTCGTTCAACCAGTCCTTTGGCCGACGACGAGTCAAATATGGGATCTGCATAATCGCTGTCTGTCACCCATTCCTGTAGGCCTCGTTTTCCTGCCTTCCTCGCTTTCCTGCTTGCCACCCATTCCTGTATGCCTCGTTTTCCTGCTTGCCTCGTTTTCCTGCTTGCCTCGCTTTTCTGCTTGCCTCGCTTTTCTGCTTACCTCGCGTTCCTGCTTGCCAATCATTCCTGTATGCCTCGTTTTCCTGCTTGCCTCGTTTTCCTGCTTGCCTCGCTTTTGTGCTTGCCTCGCTTTTCTGCTTGCCTCGCTTTTCTGCTTACCTCGCGTTCCTGCTTGCCAATCATTCCTGTATGCCTCGTTTTCATGTCTCTCTTTCTTTCCTTTCTGTCTTTCCTGTCTTTATCTCATTCCTGTCTTCCTCTTTTTCTTGTGTTCCTCTCCTTTACGTCTTCATTTCTTTGTCTTTCTGCCTCACTTTCCTGCTTATATCTCATTCCTGTCTCGTTCTTTCTCTCTCGCTCTCTTTCATGTCTTTCTCACTTTCCTGTCTCTCTCTATTTCCCGTCTGCATAGACCATTGACCCCATCTCGCCAGCATACACAGCCCTGGCCTACTCTTTCTGCCTCTATCCAGCCTTAGCCATTTAAGCGTAGCCCCATCTCACAATTTTCTCCATGTATTTTTAGTTCTACCTCTCTTTCCCTCTTATTGAGAATTCCACATGATAGCCTGTCTAGCTATATTTCACTGTGCCATCATCAACTTATGTCCTAACCCGATCCATTTTATAATCTGAATTTATTCAAACGTCTCTTCTTGGCTTCATTCCCACGTGTCTTTATTCCTCATTGTTCCCTGCCACTTTATGTCCATTATCTTTCCCCGGCATCTGTTAGCGAAGCACACCATTGAGAATATGTTTTTCTTCATTGGGTTACATTTCAAATCTATTGAAGCAGGCATTACGCTTAAAAAAAAAGTAATTAAATCTCAGAATAATAGTCAATATGAAGAGCACACAGCTATGTAATCTGTGCTACCACATCGTCATTTCCGGTATTAGAGATCAAATGTAGCGGAAAGAAGTGTCACCAAGCTAAAATAAAGCCAAATGACATCTCTACAGCCAGTGATTGACGCAAAATTATAAAAAGCAGGTCGTGGTCAGGAAATTAGAATCGTGTTCTGTCTAGGATAGGCAACAATAAGGAGAGGTTTCGTACAATTGAACACCAAATGTCGGCCATAATATCATCGCAACACACCGCGTGATTAAGTTAAAAGTAGACATTGGAGCTCAGTGGATTAGAGATAAGGTGTCCGATTCTGGTGCTGGAGGTCGCTGGTTCGAACCGGCAGTTATGTTCACGTATAACTTCCGGGCAAAATTCCACAGGGCAGTGAGATCGAACTTCCCTGTTCAGTGTTGACGAGTTTAAAAATCACTTGGTAGTTATACATTGAAAACAGTAAACCTAACGGTCGATGCCCGGGCAAAATTCACAAAATTATATTTAAGCAGCATAGATGGCGCCTAAGAAACTTCGGGTCTACTTTGCTCTAGAGTTTGAGTCTATTAATATGGACGAGCGCATCAATTAACTACCCCCTACAGCCGAGTAATAAGCTGATCAAGCCTTACGCGCCTAGCAGGAATCTCCCTCCCGGCTACATTCAGCTTGCTAAAGAGTTGAGACCTGTAGAGTTACAGCTAGGCTAAGATTAAGACCCACTTAAATCTGGATCAGATGATCAGTGTTTTTTGGAGTGCGTCGCGTAGGAGATAACATCGGACGCAAGCTTGGTTTGTAGTCCCGAAATTTCGTGTTCAAAATCCCTTCCGTGTCTAGTTTGACTTAGCATGTGAGAATTTCTCTCTGCATGACTACATCTCTACGCACAGTAGGAATTAACAGAACTACTGTACCGCAAAACTGTCATAGGGGAAAACCTTACAAACAGATGCACACACGCATTCATGTACTGACCAATATATCCATATTACAAATAAATAAACTCACTGATTAATGGGTCCGTATTACAAACATATACAAACAATGCCGAATACGCTCTGGTATCCGCAAATGAACTTCGGTTTGCGAATGAAAGGGTGTGTCTTTTCCAGTAGAATCCAGACATGCAGGTGTGTGATGAATCAAAAAGTGTTCGTACAAAGTGGTCTAAATAGTACAACTTTTCTAAACCGTGCAACTAGTCCAAATGGTCCAACTTGTCTAAATTGTCCAAATGGTACAACTTGTCAGAATTGTCCAACTTGACTAAATGGTCCAACTTGTCTAAATGATCCAAATTGTCTAGATGATCCAAATTGTCTAAATAGTACACCTCGTCTAAATGGTCCAACTTTTCTAAATGGTCCAACTTTTCTAAATGGTCTAACTTTTCTAAATGGTCAAACTTGTCTAAATGGTACAACTAGTCCAGATGGCCAAACTTGTTCAGATTGTTTGTAGTTTGGAATGGAATGCTCCTGATGGTAATTACTTGGCTTGGCTTCGTTCGTTCTCAATCTCCCGCTACCAAACCGTGACACGGGCCTAAGTAGTAGAATGTAGTCCAGAGAACGGAATGCGTTGTGTCGTAGTTTACAGCTTGACTACGATATTTGCACCTTTCGGTCCAACCCATCATACTTCAGCAAGCGTTTTTTTTAGTACCGGGTTAGCATTCCCTCTTCGATCCCTTCTCCTTAGCCAGTCTGCTCTCTTGCAGCCTGTTATCCAGGATCACTGCGTGGAGATGTAGAAGTGTCTTGGCAGCTCTGGTTCGCCGGCCCTGACGCTAACAGTCAGATATGGGTGGCTTACCGCTGCAGCTCGTGCGCTGTTTGTCATCTTGATCCCTGGCAATTACCTAATCTTCGTTGTTTGTAGTTTGGAATGCACATGGTCTGTTGCTGTTACATAATTTTGTTTGTTTGTTAGTTTAAAGATATATGTTCCTAGTGAGTATTATTTTTCTTTATTTTTGGTGTGTGATGTATACTTTTCTGGTGATAACCATTCAATGTTCTATGTTTGTAGATTGGCAGATATAACTTCTAGTGCGTAATACTTATTTTTTTTTTTACATTAATGGCTCGGAATTGATATTTTCCAAGCCCATTGAAAATCACTTGTCTTGGTGACCATGTTCCGTAATCTGTTTGCAAGATTAAACTGTCCAGGGTGGATCGTGAACCTATTAATCGTCCTAAACCTGTCTTTACCTGCATTGCCAAATCCTTCATTTTAACCCCATTTAGGAAAATTACAACCACGCCTCTGGGTCATCAGCACCGCCCTCCAATGTATGAATTTGGCAAGCTGTATTTAAATATTTTCTCCCTTTGTTCCGCTACGTCCATTTCTGCTATTCCTTTTTAAAACCTGAAATTGTAAACGGCCTGTCCAGGGACAAAGAAACCAGAACAAAACAGAACATCCCAGACAAAAGCATGTTTTGGAAAATTCTAAACATTTTGTGCAACAGGTCTTTGTCAGTTGAAGTAAAAATAAGAACACTGTTGCAATGTTACAAAGAGCCAATGTTCTTATGTGGACCACAAACGTGGATAATCAGTAAACAGATGAATCAATGTTCAGAATAATGCGGTTCTGGTTTACAGATAAATAGATTAATAAGGATGTGTTAATGGGAGCCCGCTCGTAAACAATGCTAATTATGCGTTAAAAAACATTAGTTATCGTTTTTGATGTCGATACGAGGCGTGGCGACGTGCAGGCATTCACGAGCAAACGCAGAACTGGTATGGACCAGGGGAATCAGGCCGTCTAATCAAAACAAAGCAAATACTTCATTATCGAGTGATATCTGTGAGCTATTGAAACGCAGCATGAACTGTGACATGTTTCATGAAAGCAGAAGAGCAAGATCCCCATCGTCAATTCCAGATGCTGATCGTTCATCAAATGACTTACCTCGATGTCCAAGTGGTTCCAGGGTTGCCCACACAAAAGTCATTGGTTCCAGTCAGACACGTTGTGGTAGGCGATTGTGGAAGAATGTGCACGGGGCTAGCGACCTCGCCATGTCACAACCATTACTACCAGAATCTACTGCTTTGTCGTTCGTTCTTGGTTGGTTTATTGGTTATTGATCGAGCAGCTCATGGGCTCCTTTTGGCCCAATGCCATTTAGCGGTGGCCAAATGTTATTTAGCGGTATCTGCAAGTGCTTGTGGACTGTTGTTTAGTTTCGTACAAGGTGTTCCATTTGTCTTGTCTCGGATGAAGAAGCTCTTTCCTAACACTGGCAAGCGCCGGACATTCAAAAAGATGGTGCTGAACAGTTTTAAAGAGATGCGTGTACATCCAGCACTCTGGAGTATATTCTGGTTGGATCTCTTCATGGGACTGTTTAGTTTTATGTGTTGGGCTCCAAGCCAGAAAAATATGCTTAGGTTTCTCCTTTCCATGAGCTTTATGTTGTCTTTGGGATGGCCATATGTTTGCAGATTTCTGTCCTGGCAATCCTCATCTATTCAACAACGCCTCGTTGTTTTTCAGTAGTCTTTAACCATCTGTTTGGTTGTTGGTGTGTATTGTTGTTCATGACCTGATTCCTTTTTAGCCAGATGTATTTGAGTGACCTGTAAAAGAACGTTCTTTCGTGGTTTACAGCAAGGCTGCGACATCTTCACCTTTACGTCTGAGACATCCTTTGTCAGCTGTCGTTGTGGGACACTGGGTGTGCCTTCCCGCTCCAGTCTCCTTTCTAAAAATCCAGATTACACTAGTGCAGCCTGTTTCCAGGGCTGCCAGTTCAAGATGGAGTACTATCTTGGTCAACTCTGGTTCGCTGACCCTGATGCAAGCACCCGGCTATGAGTTGCTGGCTGCTGTCAGCTCACTCACCCTGTTGCATCAACAGCCTCTACTGAAATCGTCCTACAAATAAATCGATCAATGATGCCCTGGGATCTGGTCAAGGGTAAAATAAAATGCAGCGCTTAAACTACACCTGACCATCTACTGTGACATGCCAAGGGTGATGATAGGGGTGATAAGGATGCTGATCGTGATGATGTGTTTATAGTGATGATGATGTTGAGAATGATGATAATGATGGTGATGGCTGATGTGATAACGGTGGTGATGATTGTGATGATGACATTGTGTTTTGTCGTAGTTTACAGCTTGACTGCGATATTTCACCTTTTCGGTCACCACATCTGACTAAAGCAAGCATTTTTTGAGTACCGGGCTAACATTTCCTCTTCGATCCCTTCTCCTTAGCCAGTCTGCTCTGTTGCAGCCTGCTATCCAGGACCACCACGTGGAGATGTAGAAGGGTTTTGGCGGCCCTAGTTCGCAGACCCTGACGCTAGCAGTCAGCTATGGGTCGCTAACCGCTGCAACCCATGCGCTGTTCAGCATATTGATCTCGGATAGTAGGAATTTACATAATGTTAGTATACCCAACTGCAATTTAAATGAGTATCTTATTAGTATCTTATTAGTATATTATTACAGTTAGGAAAGTCCAGGCGGAGAAGAATTGACCATATTTCATAACTACATAACGAATTCAGATCACACAAAATGACGCCATTAAACTTTATCTCTGAAAGCAATTTCTGCGAAGTCACCGTCATTACGGCATTTATTTAAATTGCTGAGGTCGGCCTGCAAAGGTATATGACTGAGGAACAAAGGCAGCTATCGCGCAGTGTGCAGACAATGTGCTCATTTCAAGAAGCGGGTATGAAAGACGCGAAACTCAAGTAAGACGACTTGTATAGAAGAGACAACTTTAACAAAAACTGGTTTCTCACACGTTTCCTGGAAAGAAGCAAACCCTATGAAATCAACAGCAAACATGTATAATAAAGAATGAGTCACTGGGACCTTCGGCGCAGAATACAGTGTAACGCTATCCATCTAATCAAAATGGAATAGAAAATGGTTCATAGAAATCACGTATATTGATTGCTGCAAATATCCACGATGCGGCATGATTTCCGTAACTTCCGCGGTGGATCCGAAATTTGTCGTCAGATACCAGTTTGCTGCTTGACCTACCGGTAGAAGTGGTCCGGCCAAGAAAAGAACAGACGACATGACTAGTGTTAGCACGAGGGATGTGATGACCGCATCCGGGATTGCATTAGGATCAGTGATCCAAACTCAGACTAAGACGCTCTTCCGTACCCAAGCGGTGACACTGAAAATACAATGCATTGGTATAGTCTGTCTAAGAGAATAGGAATCGCAGTGAGAGCCACTGTCGCACAATAAAAATCAAGCTGAAGTTTTCATGTGCCAAGCTGACTGGCGAATTGTATAACACAGCTTCACTAAACTTAGACACAGCATCACAATGCCCTTTTGAGGAATAGCTTCGAATTTAAAAAAAACACCCGTATGTGAAAAGATTTAACGCTGGTTCGCTCGTATTGTTAACCAAGCTCACAACCCTTAGGACACTTCCATCTCGTCCTCATAAAGACAACAGCAGACGTGTCTTTGTTGAAGCCATGGATGGGGATTGTTGTTGTGTAATACCCACAATAAGTACGTTTACTCTTGTCTGCGCCATGAAAAGGAAATTAAACGGCGGCTTTTAGTTGCTTTTCTCACATCCTGATGATCCTGATGAAGGTGGCAGCGGTTCTCCAGATAGTTGCGCTATGCTTAGCTTCATCTGTGTGTGGTGCTAGCTACTACATGGATCACATCGATCCACATCTACTCAGCCATGCTGCCTTGAAAACTCTCTGTTTCCAGAGGACGCTTCGTGGAAAAGTGATTGTGGTCTCGTTCAGTGTGTTGTGCATGATTATAACGCAACTTCCTGGTCCGTATCTTATGCCTGACCCTGACGCAAATTCCTGGTCGCGTATGTTGTGCCTGACACTAACGCAATTTCCTAACCCGTATGCTGTGCCTGACCCTGACGCAACTTCCTGACCCGTATGTTGTGCCTGACCTTGACGCAACTTCCTGGCCCGTATGTTATGCCTGACCCTGACGCAACTTCCTAACCCGTATGTTGTGCCTGACCCTGACGCAACTTCCTGACCCGTATGGTGTGCCTGACCCTGACGCAACTTCCTGGCCCGCATGTTGTACCTGACCCTGACGCAACTTCCAAGGCCCGTATGTTGTGCCTGACCCTGACGCAATTTCCGGGCCCGTATGTTGTGCCTGACCCTGACGGAACTTCATGACCTGTATGTTGGGCCTGACCCTGACGCAACTTCCTGAGCCGTATGTTGTGCCTGACCCTGACGCAACTTCCTGGCCCGTATGTTGTGCCAGACTCTGACGCAATTTCCGGGCCCTTATGTTGTGCCTTATTGTACTACCGCCTCAGTTCCCCATTGATAAGGATATCTGTTAGCGAATATCGACGACGTTCCCCTTCGAAAATTAAAAAAAAGCAAAAAGAAACATTCCAATAAAACCGGGTCGAATTAGATCCATGTGAAACATAAATGATCAAGACTCATCTCACTATATCGCTGAAATGGACTGTATCACTACAACCTGGCCAAAGAGGTGGGAATTTCAGCTTATATCCCCACAGCAGTGACCATTATCTGAAGCCACCCATTGCACTGTAACCGTAAGGAGAACGATTTACCTTTTAAAAAATGACTCGAGAAGTGAAAAGAGCAATTGTAACCCGCAAATAAATAATTGTTGAAAGCTAGTGAATTTAAACAAAATAACTACGAAAGGCATCTACACACACACATCGAGACAAAAAAGCTTGAGGCTGCTATCCCCATGCACAACCTTTTTCAATCGTCTTTATAACACACTTGCTGTGGTTTCAATTGTTTCAATACGGCTCCCCTGTGTAATCGATCACACCTACAATCACTAATATTTACTTCGTAGTGTTGACACGGAAGGCTAAGACGGTAGTGAAGTATTGGTACCCGATCGATCAGGCTCCCCTCCGATGTAATCCCTGAGCTAGCCAGAGTCCCTGAAAGCTCCATTGTTTCTGTCGGCACTTCCGCGACCTCACTTGAGCGATGGGAACTCTCCCAGACGCGGAATTACATTTCGTTGAAAAATCCGCGCCTCCCCATCAAAGCTCCAGCGACTTCCGGTCCGAGTGGAACCTCAAGTGGTCACGTGACGGTGGTTCCAGAGCCTGCCTAGCGTACCGGAAGTCAGCTGATGGGTCTTGAATGGCTGTGCCAGGATCACTTCCGCTTACTGGCGGATCCCAGGGTTCTTTGCGCGCAAATTACACGGGATTTGAACCCGAGGAAAGCGGTCGTTCGCTTACTTCCTTGCACGCTACTCCACAGCGACGTGGCCCTATGGAAACCAACATCATTTGTTTTTCAAGAAAGCCCTTCATCTGAAAATTAAAATGTATCCACTGGATTGTGTGCAAATTATGGCAATTACTCATAATCTTGCAGTACATAATTTTGCTATTTCAAAAACAGGATCAATAAATGGAATGACAACTCGATAATTTTCTGACCAAATCACGTTTCTGTGTACAACCGAATTACTGGACTTGCAAATTGGCGTGTCTAATTGGAAAATAGAGGCATTTTTCACATGTATTTAATGTACTACGAAACAAAGAGTCTATGTTTGTTCACGTCTGCGGTTTGTGTTCGTGTTTAGTGCATTACCGGAGCATTTTATTGGAAGCATAAATGTGCTGCTGAGACGAGAACAGGATAAATATAACAATAAGAATGTGCTGAAAGTGGTAACTGACTGCTCTATGGTAGAAGACTCTCCATCTCATGGGTGTGCACATTCCGCCATACACCCATGTCGAAATACTGCTTTGAGCGGAGCTGCCTCTGTGTTTGGCAGCGTAGTCTGGAACAAAAGGAAGAAGCCGAAAGAAACATTATGTAATTGTTGTTTTCGGAGTGATTTTTTTCCCCCAAACATGTCCTTTTTTGTGTGTTATGTATTTTTAGAGTAAATATTATGAAGACTTTTTATGATAATTCACGATGCTGTTTTTGAACAACCGAAGATAACACTGAATGGTTTAACATAAAAACAGGAGTAAAACAGAGATGCATGGTATCACCTCTACTATTTGGCATAGCTTTAGATTGGAATATGAAACGCTATGTACACGATAAGCATCAAGTATAGAATGGATAGATAACAAGACTTTAGAAGATCTTGATTTTTGAGACGATCTAACTCTACTAAGTACCACTAATGAATAAACAAAAGAAAATATAGATAGATTATGTCAATGGTCAGAACAGATAGGACTTTAGCTCAACCTTGCTAGCAATATAAGGGATCGACATGGTTCCCGTAGTAGTGAGTGACACGCAGATGAAGCCAAGCATAGCACAACATCCTGAAGGACCGCGGCTTATATTCATCAGTACGCTCGGGATGTGAGGAAAGCCACTGCAACACACCATTTATCTTTTCAGGTCGCACAAAAGTGTAATCTACTCATTATGGGCACTTGCAAACAACATCTACCTGGGACGCGAAATGACACAAGATGGAGATGCCCACAAATACATTTCCATTTGAATTGCGTTGGCCTGATGCGTCTTTAATCAGATGCCCTACATCTGGAAATCAACGACACTGAGCAGACATACCAAGCTCAGATTATTCAACTCAATCGTAATCTCAGTCCTGGGATCAAGATGCTGCGGCGGTCAGCGACCCATAGCTAACTGCTAGTGTCAGGGCCAGCGAACCATAGCTGCCAAGACCCTTCTACACCTCCACGTGGTGATCCTGGTTAACAGGCTGCAGCAGGGCAGACTGGCTAAGGAGAAGGGATCGAAGAGGGAATGCTAACCCGGTACTCAAAAAAATGCTTGCAAAGGTGCAAATATCGCAGCCAAGCGGTAAACTACGACACAACGCATTTCGTTCTCTGGACTTAAGCCCTTTCAGGGTTTGGTAGTGGGAGATTGAGAACGAACGAAGGAGAAGAAGAACAAGTAATATCACTCCTGACATGTGGATTTGAAAGCTGGAAGACAACACCAGCGCTGGAAAACAAACTAAATATCTTTGAAAATAAATGTTTCAGAACGTTATTGAATATACTAATGACACGATAAGAACATAGACAAACCAAATATAGGTGTCGACCATCATCCGGAAAAAACAATGGACATACCTCGGACATGTCCTTAGAATGAACAACAACCGTCTTTCACTGCAAGCACTCGAATGGACACCAAAGGACATTCGGTAAAGAGGGAGACCCAAGGAAACATCCAGAAGAACAATCATCCGAGAGGGCTCAGCTATGGGCCTCAGCATCGTACAAGATCTGCAAACAGTGGCATCACACCGTTCCAACTAGAAATCATTTGTTTCTGCCTTATGCGCCGTATTTGGCGAGCAAAGAACATGTATAGACAGGCAGACAGACAGACAGACATACAGACATATATATAGACAGATAGATGTGAACATTGATAACTTTCTGTTTACGACAATTATATAAAATTAAGTAAGTATCATGTCCTTGACAGAACGTCGGTTCTTACATCCGCCAACTTATTTTGGTGTTACAAGTTTCTTGACAAGTGTGCAGCACGGTAAGTTGCCACTTTCCGTACGTGGAAAAGAAACAAGTGACTGCTAAACTTGACACAAGTGGGAATCGAACCCGATCAGTTGGGTTGTGAAGATCAAGCGAGATTTACCGCTAGGCCACGCAACCTCCTATAGAAGAGTACAGGACTAAATAATGTATGAGACTGACGTGTACATGATTAGTGCCATACATATTATGTACACAAGTTTCTCCAATTTTATATTTATGTACGCTCTGCAGTGTTAGAGAAGTTTAGGAAAAGAACTTTCCTTACTGACTTGTAGGTCAAGTATCTTTTTGCAGCTAGGTAGACTATAGCTGTGCTTCTTAGTCATCTTCTTTTTTTCCTTATTCATTGACTTTTTCCTCTTCGGCTCCATCTTTTTCTTTCTCTTATTCTTCTGCTTTTAAAATAAGGACACATATTTCCCTTACTTACTTCAAGGCCTGTCTCAGATTTCTCCTGCCACATTAAAACATATCTTAGATTTCTCTTGTCACATTAAAACATATCTCAGATTTCTCTTGTCACATTAAAACCTTTCTCAGATTTCTCCTGCCACATTAAAACATATCTTAGATTTCTCTTGTCACATTAAAACATATCTCAGATTTCTCTTGTCACATTAAACCATATATTAGGTTTCTCTTGTCACATTGAACCATATATTAGGTTTCTCTTGTCACATTAAAACATATCAGATTTATCTTGTCACATTAAAACCTTTCTCATATTTCTATTGTCACATTAAAACATATCTCAGATTTCTCTTGTCACATTAAAACATATCAGATTTCTCTTGTCACATTAAACCATATATTAGGTTTCTCTTGTCACATTAAACCATATATTAGGTTTCTCTTGTCACATTAAAACAAATTAGATTCCTCTTGTCACATTAAAACCTTTCTCAGATTTATATTGTCACATTACAACATATCTCAGATTTCTCTTGTCACATTAAACCATATATTAGGTTTCTCTTGTCACATTAAACCATATATTAGGTTTCTCTTGTCACATTAAAACATATCAGATTTCTCTTGTCACATTAAAACCTTTCTCAGATTTCTATTGTCACATTAAAACATATCTCAGATTTCTCTTGTCACATTAAAACATATCAGATTTCTCTTGTCACATTAAACCATATATTAGGTTTCTCTTGTCACATTAAACCATATATTAGGTTTCTCGTGCCACATTAAAACATATCTCAAATGTGGTGGATACATCCAGACTGCTGTCGTCTTTCTCTTCTCCTTGAATCGACAGACTAGTATAACGTCTTCCACTGCTTGTCTTCTGTTCTTACTCCACAGACAGACATTTGTGTACGTTCATTTTTAATATAGCTGGTTTTTTTGTAATAATTACTGGTAACTGTGTGACTGTCTAAGTTGTCTTCCATCCTGGGGCTACATCGACTATTAAGTTGATCGTGTTGATATTGCTCCGTCCCGACAGCCGCCAGAACAGCCTGTTAAGCTGGAAACTAATCCGCACCGAGAGCTCTAATCTGTGATCCGTGGGGAAATGACGCGGGGCTAACGAGCACCGCGAGTGACAGCCGCTAATTAGCGACGTTGGCAGTTACCTAATCTTGCCTGCAGGGTGGCGTGCTAAGCTGGGACATCCTTCTGAGTGTCAAAGGGTCGGTAGAGGAGGACAGCGTTCCTGTACATTGTGTCACCTGTATGGAAATAGCTGAAATTATACCTTATCTTTTTGGACGACGTGACAAGCGTTTAATAGCACACCTCAAAACTCACAGTAGCTGAGGCCGCGTTAAAGGAATACCAAGATAGTGCGATCCCCTATCGAGATTACACTTTACAAAAATGTGTGCTGGCGACAGATGCACAAAGGCAATTCGTGCAAAACTGGGTACATCTCATTCTGCTAAAAGGAAGAAATTAAATTTAACCTTTCTTTAGAGGTCTTTAAGCCTCTTCTGCGTTCGTTCTGAAAGGACACTGTGGTGGTGTTTTGTAGTTTATAGCCAGATTGCGATATATGCGCTTTTCGGACTGAAACATCAAATTTCAGCTGGTTGAGAACCGGGTCTGCGATTCGTATCCTTGAGCTTAACTGCACTAGGGACTACTGCAACATGTGTCCAAGTCCACAACGTGAGGCTGGTTAGGGTACGGTCAGCTCTGGTTCGCTGGCCTTGATGCAAGCGTCCAGCAATGAGTCTCTGATTGTGGTCAGCTCTGGTTCGTTGGCATTGATGCAAGCGACCAGCTATGAGTCCCTGTGTGTGATCAGCTCATTGACTGCCCGATCTTCGGTCTCAAATCATCTTCTGGATTGCTCATTGCTGCAAGCGTAAGTAAGTGGAAACGGCTACTACCACTGCCTACAAACATACTAAATGAATACACACAACACCTGAAGATGACACGCACATTCCACTTCATGGTACAAGGAAAACAAGTGCGACAACTCGTTAGTCGTGAGATCGGAAACGTCAACGGGAAAGTTGGAGGGCATTCCGTGTAGTATAATCGTCCATTTATCAGTGTATCCGAACTTTGGCTTCAGGACCTGTATTCGCACCGCTCTTCTCCATTATGGTATATCTATTGCCAAGCCTAGCAATGGACTACAACCAAGAGGAGTCCAACGTTCACCTACTTCAATACGTCCTCTGATATCAATACACTAAATGTAACGAGCTACTTCAGAAAACGTATAAGGAATGTAAGAAGTTATTACGATTACTTTATATTACTGACACCACAAAATTAACTTAATGGGGCAAATCAATTAATTAAATAAAAATAAACGCTATTTTTTGTAACTCAACATCGCGCAATTCATTTTGAAAACATTCTGCAAGTTAGAAGCAAGGGCCAACCACTCTACTTACCTTTAACATCATTTCTATTATAGAATAACTCTCAGGCACGGCAGACAGTAGTCGTCCCTTATTGCACTCACTGTAGTGTGCAGACGATCTGCTCATCCTATCTCCTCTAAAATGGGCTTAGAAAGTGCCCATTGGGGAAATTGTCGTTGTATGTTTCATCAACTACAAGCAGAACTCAACGTTGTAATGGTGGATCGCATAGCAGGCATTAAAATGTCTGAGTAATTGTTTTAATAATGTATACGTTTAATTGCTTTTCAGATTATACTAACTTGAGTGTCTGGGTATCGGGAAGGTAGGCTGTTTCTCTCCCGACGCAAAGAACCCAGGTTCGATCCTTGAGCTGGGACCAAGATGTTACGGCTCACAGCAGCCAGTCACTCATAGCTGGCTGATTGCATTAGGGTCAGTGCGCCATAGTTGAACAAGGCTCTATTCCGTCTCATATCTCGGCACTGGGAACATGCTGGGCATGTTTCGAGTGTAGTCTGGCTGAGGGAGTGACATCGCAGTGGGAAGCAAACCCGGTACTAAAACTCTAGATGAAATGGGATTGGTTGAGCCATTAGGCGCAGAACATGCAGCATCCCTGTAAACTACAACACAACGTCGCAAAGTCTTTTTTTTTAGGAGGAGCCTAAAAGAAAAAGACTTAAACAATATCCTGGTACCGCTGCGCTTGAGTTTACCCACATGTAAAAGTTTAACTGACTTACATTTGAACAGATACGACCGGTAGCAATAGTGACTGGCCACCATACAGCAAAAAACACTTGAGAGTTAGTGTAATGATGCAGATAACACTTCATCATCGGCATCAGGTCCTGGCCAACAAACATATTTTCCATCTGTTTTACCAAGAAACGGTATTTTTATTCGTTAAGATAACTGGTTTCATATAAATAAAGCGAGCAACGACGGCCAGAAGTCGATAAACAGATATAAAGGTAATGGCACAGTAGAAGACGTTAACGTCTCTCCGCAGTGATGTCGCCTCATAAAAGATGCTTGCGCCGAACCGCTCAGCCTCGTGCATTGCCCTCACATATGGAGCTCACATCACCGAGAAGCGAGTCATCTTTGCAGCACATACAAATTAATCTGCACGAAAGGATAGAATGCAGACCGGTCTAATCCTCGATGATATCCACGTTCACACCACATGCGGCAGAGTTTGTCGCAGTCGGATCTGGCTGCATAACCGTAATGCTGTCAAATATGGATACACATTTCTGACGCTGTCAATTTTGCTTACGATTGGCAACTATTGCAATTCTTATTTATCTAGAAAGAATGTTGGTAAATTATGTTAGTAATGGATAGGAAGATGCAGATTATGTTAGTAATGGATATGAAGATGCAGATTATGTTAGTAATGGATAGGAAGATGTAGATTATGTTAGTAATGGATATGAAGATGCAGATTATGTTAGTAATGGATAAGAAGATGCAGATTATGTTAGTAATGGATAGGAAGATGCATATTATGTTAGTAATGGATATGAAGATGCAGATTATGTTAGTAATGGATAGGAAGATGCAGATTATGTTAGTAATTGATAGGAAGATGCAGATTATGTTAGTAATGGATAGGAAGATGCAGATTATGTTAGTAATGGATAGGAAGATGCAGATTATGTTAGTAATAGATAGGAAGATGAAGATTATGTTAGTAATGGATAGGAAGATGCAGATTATGTTAGTAATGGATAGGAAGATGCAGATTATGTTAGTAATTGATAGTAAGATGCAGATTATGTTAGTAATGGATAGGAAGATGCAGATTATGTTAGTAATGGATAGGAAGATGCAGATTATGTTAGTAATGGATAGGAAGATGCAGATTATGTTAGTAATTGATAGGAAGATGCATATTATGTTAGTAATGGATAGGAAGATGCAGATTATGTTAGTAATGGATAGGAAGATGCAGATTATGTTAGTAATGGATAGGAAGATGCAGATTATGTTAGTAATGGATAGGAAGATGCAGGCATTAGAATTAACAAGTATTGCTCTTATAAAATAAGATTTAAATTATATTAAGACATATTTAGGCATGTTTTTTTTCGGAATTGTAGGCAAACGAGCAACCAAAATCGGTACAAAATGTTTTGAAACTTAGTGTGAAGAAGAGTAACTAGACATTGCGTGAGTGGAATTATACGTTTGTATATATATACCAGTGATTATTTGATGTATTACGTATTTCGGCATACAAAACTAGGTTTTCATTACCTGTCAAGGGCTTTGCAAAATTTTATAGATTTACAGGTAGCTGTGTACACAATTTTACCTGTAAGTTGTGATTCATGTGGCGTTAACCGTTCAAATGATGAAGCGGAGGCCGAGGCTATAAAAACAGCATTTGAGATTTTGCACCAACAGTTTGACATTGGCGAATTGTTGTCGATGGACTCTGTGATTTTTAGTGACTACAAGTCGGTTCTAGAGAACACCTCATACAAAGAAAATGAGATATTCTTGGTGATGAGGGCAATCAACAACATTATCACTGCCCACAGGATAAAAACCACCTTGCAATATATCCCTGGACCTAGTGAGCTGCTAGGGAAAGCGATTTCCGACAGATTGGTAGAAACAGGAGCCTTGAAAAAACAATTGGATAGACCCTACAGCAACCGCACAGTAAAACGAAATGTCACAGCCAAAAAGTAACGATGACATAAATAAACTACATAGAAGAGATCAAAGTCTCATCATTCAGTTTCGAGCAGGACATAACAGAGTCAATAACAACTTGAATCGCATCAATCCCCAGCACCGGCCTTTGTGCAGACATTGCTCTCTTCCTGATTAAACAGTTAGACACCTATTCATTGAGTGCATGGCACTTGTGGAAATGAGGAAAATATTCTTACAAACACTGCCGACAATTGCCAACACACTGTACGGAGCAGTAAAACAACTGAAGAAGACCTGTAATAATATAATAATAGTATTGGGCTGCGAAGAGCAAGCTTGATCAGCAGATATGGGATAACATCAAAAACAACAACAACAACAACAAAACCTGTCTAAGTTTGACAAAAGTGTGTCGAAAACAACAGTGAAGAACTGGACATCGATGTTTAAAGAAGGACGTAAGTTAACGAAAGATCTTCCGAGATCAGGTCAGGCGCAAATTGTTGCGTCAGAAGATGTCACGACAAAGATGATGCAGCAATTCGGGTGGACCGTCGCCGGAGCTTTCGCTAGCTAAAACTTTTGTCACCATACACTGCCTGCATTCTGCGATTATTGTCAACTGGTCGACATCCTTCATCTGTTAAAAACCGAATTACCGCTCGCTGATAAACTCTGGATGGATTCCGTATCACACTCGCCATGTCTTTAACCGTCTGCTGAGGAAACTATGAGTCGGAGGATAATGACGCTTTGCAAACTTGGGGATGGTATGTGCTGTTTAAATCAAAAGTGACGTTATCGTGCGCATCGTAGTTATATTTAATTATTGCAGTTAGGTCCGGTTTCCTCTACGTAGCGGCGCTGGAAACAGACTGTCCTAGCCACTAGGGAAGGCTGGCAAACGGGTAGCAATACCAGAGAGAATGGAAACCAATCACTCAAAAGATACTGCTCAAATCGGATGTGCTGTCCCGAAAGGCGCATGTATCGCAGCCTTGCTGTAAAATATGACTCCCCTTATCAACATCCTTTTCAAGACTAACGCCAAAGAAGTACATCATTGAATAATGCGTGTGTTGATCCCAGAGACAAAGCCAAGTATTTAGTCAGCGTTCTAAAAACACAAAATCGAACAACAGAAAATAGCATGGGTGCTTTAGACATTATGGAATCGATCCACTGACCTCTAGGTAACAACGTTTCCTGATCACTAGACATATGTGGTGCGTGTGTGTGTGTGTGTGTGTGTGCGTGTGTGCGTACTGTTGTGTGTATGTGTGTGTATGTATGAGAGAGAGAGATATTGACAGAGATTGAGAGTGATGTAATAAGAGATGTATTGAGGGCGAGAAAGAGATTTCAGACAGAGATTGAGAGTTTTTTATATAAATTTAGAGAGTTAAAAAGATTGAGAAAGATTGAGAAATAATATTGGAGAGTGAAAGAGAACGTTGTATGGACTGATTTATATATATATATATATATATATATATATATATATATATATATATATATATATATATACATGCATACATACATTTGTATATATATAATTGAGACGAGAGAGTGAGGATAAAAAGTAGCGCAGTTAATACTTAGTAGTACTAGTGGTGATAAAATTAATAGAAGTAGTAGTAGTTGTAGTAGTAGTAATAGTGGTAGTAGTAGTAGTACTAGATCACCAATACCAGTTGTTATGATAGTAGTAATAGTAGAATTATAAATAGTCGTGAAAATAGTAGTAATAATAGTAGTAACAGTAATACTATTAATAATACTTGTAATAGTAGTAGAGCATCAATACTAGTTGTAGTGGTAGTAGTAGTAATCGAATTAGTAGTAGTAGTGGTGGCAGTAGTAGCAGAAGTAGTAGTATTATTATTAGTAGCTTTTTTCTCTATTACTCTAACAACATTTCTTTCTCAACATCTCTCGCAACCACTCTTAGTATATCTTTCAATCTCTATCGAATCCGTTATAATTCAATCTATCTCAATTTCTCTCTCAATTACTCTCCATGAATCTCTCCTACTCTCATATATATATAAATTGAGATAGATTGAATTATAACGGATTCGATAGAGATTGAAAGATATACTAAGAGTGGTTGCGAGAGATGTTGAGAAAGAAATGTTGTTAGAGTAATAAAGAAAAAAGCGAGAGATTGGGAGACAGAAAGGATAAGTTAAGAAAATCAGCCAGCCGAGCAACCAAAACAAATATCTTCCAGTCAACCAAACATTTCGCCTTGAATGACTTGCCACTGTGTAATATAAGCCGCATTTGATCCATCCATTTATATAGCATCAATATTTATAGTGCACTAATTTGAACATTTGTGGTCCTGTAAATTCAAGGTAGTGTCAGAAGCTACGCTGCTATCGAGGATGAAGTGAAAAATATTTCATTGTATTAGACATGACTTTTCTATCAGGCTGTCGAGATCTCCATTCTACGCTGCGTGTCTTTCTATAACAGTACGCCATGTTTTCATTTGAAGCATAGTGGACTGTGCGTGTTAACGAGCAGCCAACACAGTTCCTTATGCAGTGAGAAGATAATGCTCTACCACTCTGCAGATTAGGTGATTTATATTTAAAAGCTATAACGTATGTGCTATATCTACTGGGGTCATGTCTCTTTGGGGTCACGTCTCTTGGTGTCACATCTCTTTGGGTCACAACTCTTGTGGTCACATCTCGTGTGGTCACATCTATTGTGGTCACATCTCTTGTGGTCAAATCTCTTGGGGTCACATCTCTTGTGGTCATATTTCTTGAGGTCAAATCTCTTGGGGTCACATCTCTCGTGGTCATATTTCTTGAGATCAAATCTCTTGAGGTCAAATCTTTTGGGGTCACATCTCTTGTGGTCATATTTCTTGATGTCAAATCTCTTAGGGTGACATCTCTTGTGGTCATATTTCTTGAGGTCAAATCTCTTGGGGTCATATCTCTTGAGGTCAAATCTCTTGGGGTCACATCTCTTGAGGTCAAATCTCTTAGGGTCACATCTCTTGGGGTCATATCTCTTGAGGGCAAATCTCTTGAGGTCAAATCTCTTGCGGTCACATCTCTTGTGTTCATATTTGTTGAGGTCAAATCTCTTGGGGGTCACATCTCTTGAGGTCAAATTTCTTAGGGTCACATCTCTGGAGGTCAAATCTCTTGGGGTCACATCTCTTGGGGTCATATCTCTTGAGGTCATATCTCTTGGGGTATCTCATTTCTTTTGTTATCTCATCTCTTGGGTTCTCATCTATTGGGATCTCATCTTATATGGTCTCATCTCTTGGGGTTTTATCGCTCGGGGTCTCATCTCTTAGGGTCTTATCTCTTAGAGTCCTGTCTCTTGAGGTCATATCTCTTGGGGTCTCATTTCTTGGGGTCTCATCTCTTGGGTTCTAATCTCTTTGGGGTCTCATCTCTTCGGTATCGCAATTCTTAGGGTCTCATCTTTTCGGGTCTAATGTTTTGGTGCAACATCTGTTTGGGCAACATCTCTTGTTGTCATATCTATTGTGGTCGCATCTTATGGGGTAGGGGGGAGTGGTCACACCTCTTGAGGTCACATTTCATGGGTTCACGTGTCTTGGGGTCTTATCTGTTCTGGTCATATCTCTTGAGGTCAAATCGTTTTGGTTAGTTCTCATGGGGTCTCATCTCTTGGGGCAGCATCTCTTGGGGCAACATCTCTTGGGGTCTCATCTTTTAGGATCTCATCTCTTGGAATTTTATCTCTTGAGGTTTTATCTCTTGTGGGTCTCATATCTTGAGGTCATATCTAGGGCCATATCTCTTGGGTTTTCATCACTTGGGTTCTCATCTCTTGGGATTCCATCTTCTGGGTTCTGATCGCCTGGGTTTGCATCACCTTGGTTCTCATTTCCTGTGTTCTCATCTCCTCGGTTCTCATCACTTGCGTTCTCATCTCTTGGGTTTTCATCACCTTGCTTATCATCTCCTAGGTTCTCATCTCCTGGGTTCTCATCTCCTGGAGTCATTTCTCTTTGTAACGTATCTCATGGGACCATATCTCTTAGAGCCATATCTCTTAGTGGCTCATCAGTTGGGGTCACATTTCTTTTGGACGTATCTCTTGGAAGCCGCATCTTACGGAATCATATACGTTCGGGTCATATCTACTTGGGGAATATTTCTTATTGTCACATTTCTTGGATATGATTCACATTACAAGTTAAGTCATTTTATGTGGACCCAAAACATCAATAATAAGGGACCGTTTCTAGAGTGTGACACACAATCTTTCAACACACACCAAGAACTAACATGTACTTTTGTTCCTACAAGCGTGACCTTGAAATTTCAACTTTTAAGACGTTCCTAATTGAAAAAAAATTGGTCTTTTCATTCGGATTATTCCGCCCCCCCCATCACAATTTCACATCAGTGAATGACGCTTCCTGCCACCTGTTTTCAGTGACTGATCAAGTGAAACTGTCCAAAATAACCAGGAAATATTATAGATTAAGATTATCAAAGTAAACGACTTGCGCGTTGTATTGTTTTAATTGACGACACATATTTCAAGTATTTAACGTTCTAGCTTAAGTCTTCTTCTTCTTCCTTTTGTTCTTCTTCGCACGCCCTTGTTGTTTTTGTTATTATTATTACACAGCTGCTCCGAAAGCCTGCTCTTGGCAGCCAAATGCCATTCTTATTTACACACAGTTCTTCTTCAGTTATTTCACTGTTATGTACAGTGTGCTGGTCATTGTTGGCAGTGCTTATTTTTTTTATTTTACTTTTTTTGCGTTCGCCGTATTTTTTGAATCCCCAAGGCGGTGTGCGTTGCACTGTGTTTTTTTTTTGCGCGTGTCGGCTCAGTGCCTCCGACTTCAGCATACATTTTATGTAAGGGTCTGCTTCCTCCTGCATTTTCTAATGGTTTGCTTCCCCGGGGTAACGGCTGGTGCTGTGATGGGAATCGAACCCAGCACCTTCGAGTTATGAGCCGTGCCACTTAAGCACTAGGCCACGCCGTCCCCTGTGGCAGTGCTTATAGGAATCTCGCTCTTGAATAAACGCATCTATCTCCTTCATACTTGGCGTTCACCAGGCCTCTTTCGTCGCCATACAGTTTATCTCGCAATTTGGTTGCTGAGAACATGTTGTCACTCTGCTTCTCTTATGAAGCCTGCATACCTGTAGAACATGTTGAACCGTTTTTTTAATTTTCTTCCTCACACGGGCAAATGTCTGTGTGTCCAATTTTTAATTATTTGTGCAAGTGATTTTTCAGTCTGCAGTGAACTGTTTCCAGTCTGAGTAGTGTCCCTTGATCTCTTCTTGGCAAGAGTAGTATGCTTTGGTATAGGGAATTATTGGTCTTCTCTGTGGAATTTGTATTTAGTGATATTCATACATACACATACATACACACACACACACACACACACGCACGCATGCACGCGCTCACACACACACACACACGCATAAACACACAACGTACACACCCACAGAAACGTACACACGCACGCGCTCACACACACACACACACGCACGCACAAACACACAACGTACACACACACAACGTACACACACAGAAACGTACACACACACACAAACGTACACACACACAACCTTCACACATACAAAACGCACACACACACACACACACACACACACACAAACGTACACACACAAACGTACACACACACGACACGTACACACCCACAAACGTACACACAAAACGTACACATACAAGTACATACACATGTACACACACGTACACACATACACAAGTGCACACACACGCACGTACACACACATACAAGTACGCATATACGCACGTTCACACAGACAGACAGACAGGCAGGCAGACAGACAGACAGGCAGGCAGACAGACAGCCAGCCAGACAGACGGATAGACACATTCACACATACATACATATTCGAAAACATAGACACATTCACACATACAGACATATTCGCACATACCAACACATTCACACATACCGACACCTTCACAAATGCAGACACATTCACGCATACATACACTTTCACATATACAGACACATTGACACTTACATACACATTTACACATTCACACATACAGACACATTCACACATACCGACACATGCACAAATACTGATACATTCACACGTACATACACATTCACACATACATACACATTCACACATACATACACATTCACACGTGCAGGCACATTCACACGTGCAGGCACATTAACACGTGCAGGCACATTCACACGTGCAGGCACATTCACACATACAGACGCATACACACACTAATGCACACATACACACACACATACATCGACACAATCGTTCGCGTTCACACTCACGCACACACATAATCAAACGTTCCCACACTCCTGAACATACACAAATATAATCACATACACACACACACACAATAGCCATTCACGGAAAGCTACATACACACACACTCACGTCCAAACATTACACAGCCGCGCTCGCAAACGGGAATACATTAATACAAACTAGCGGGAAATAATTATTACCCAACAGCAATCAACTACGTCAACAAGGAGTACCACTACCTCTATCGTATCCGTAATCACCACCGTCGCCATCATCACGGTGCCTACCTACAACAGCCTATCTCGCGCCATCAACACGGGTTTCTGTAGCGGCCATTTTGAAACCGGCCGTTATTCTTCCATTAATTGAAGTCTCCAGGGAGATAAATCCTGTCGGCCTCCGCTTGGACCATCGATTAACAAGCCGCTGCCCTTTGGCGGAATTTGATTTTGATGTTAGATAACGTACCCGTTGAGTAACTATCACAGCCCGGCCTCCCGGGGAGGCACCTGGTGTGGCGGATCGTCAACTGTTTGGGATGGCGGAGATTGTTTGTGAGTGGTTCCGGAAGGTTCATAGGGGATGCGCATAGGTAGACGAGATAAGGATATAGATTGACGGATGAAGGGATGGGTTATGTGTTGATGGATGAGTACGTTGTTGGATGGACAGATATAAGTTAGATAGACATATTTTTTGATTGGTTGGTAAATATATAAACGGAAATACATGCAACACAGACAGGTTGGCAGACTGACATACAGATGGGCGTACGGTCCTGCCGATCACAGATGTGTCGGACAGAAAGGTGTAAATATCACAGGCAAGCTTTAAACTAGGGGCACACCGCGTACAAAGCGTATTCAGGGCTTAGTATTGGGAGACTGGGAATGAACGCACAAGAAGAAGAAGAAAAAGAAGAAGAAGAAGAAGAAGATAAAGAAAAAGGAAGGAGGAAGGATGCATGACGTACGGTTGGACTTGCTGGCGGGCGGGCGGGCGGGATTGCAGACTGACAAACTTATCGACACACGGACATACTTATCGGCACACGGATATACTTATCGGCACACAGACATACTTATCGGCACACGGACATACTTATCGGCACACGGACATACTTATCGACACACAGACATACATATCGGCACACGGACAGACTTATCGGCACACGGACATACAAATCGACAGATTAATTTATGAATAAAAAGAGAGAATTCTCGACAGACGGTCCGAATTTTCGACAAACGAACAAACTTACCGACAAACGAGCAGACTTACCAACATACTGGCAGACTTACCGACAGCCGGGAAGACTTACTGACAGACGGGCAGACTTACCGACAGACGGGCAGACTTACCGACAGCCAGGAAGACTTACTGACAGCCGGGCAGACTTACCGACAGCCGGACAGACTTACCGACAGACGGATAGACTTACCGACAGACGGGCAGACTTACCGACAGCCGGGCAGACTTACCGACAGACGGGCAGATTTACCGACAGACGAGCAGACGCATTAACATACATACCTATCAGCAGACAGACATATATCCAAATCAGCATTCAGTTCTCTACTTGGAGATATCATACAGACTCAGACAGCGCTTGTCTTCTCTCCCAGACTCAGTTAAAGGTTAGACGACTTCTGTCACCTCCTTCATAACCCCCTTCGACCACCACTACTACACTACCACTTCTTTAACCACTGCTAATAACAATGATGATAATACAAATGATAGTAATAATAATAATAACAATAACAACACCAGTATTACTACCGCTGTCCCGGCTGCTACAACAACTACCACTACTGCTCCTTCTGCTGCTGCTACCACTACCACTACCACTACTACTACTACTACTACTACTACTACTACCACCACTACTACTACTACCACTACTACTACTACTACTACTACTACTACTACTACTACTGCTGCTGCTTCTATTACTGCTACTACTATTACTATTGATACTACTACTAGTGTTACTATTAATACTACTACTACTACTACTACTCTTGTTACTATTACTACTATTACTACTACTACTACTACTACTGCTACTACTACTATTATTACTATTACTACTATTACAACTATTACTACTACTATTACTACTGTTAGCACTATTACTACTACTACTACTACTACTACTACTACTACTACTACTACTACTACTATTACTACTACTACTACTACTACTACGACAACTACTACTGTTACTGCTGCAGGTGCCCCTGCTACTTCCGCTGGCCAGCTGTAGTAACAAACTTGTAACACCTATCTTGAAATTTCTGTTCAATTGCTCAATCTTTCTGTGGTGGTCAGCTCGGAGCGGAACAATGATAACCTGTATTTTCTGGACAGTTCATTGTTTCCTCTGCCAAAGACGGATGTGTCAGACCGAAATGTGCAAATATTGCGGACAAACTGTAAGCTAGCGACTCAACGCATTCCGTTCTCTCGACTACATCCTGTTCAGAGCTTGGTTGCGGGAGATTGAGAACAATCGCAGAAGAAGACATAAGTTGGTTTCTTTAATCTGCCTGGAATCGAAGGTATTCTCCCTGCAACTTAAACTTAACAAGCACAATCAATAATAAAAAGGCAATATCAGATTTTGCTTGTTAACAAATTAAAAACATAGTACACGGACAAGTGCCCCTGTAAGGGGAACAAACACATGGTGGAACATGTTAGCAGCTCTGTCGGCTCCACGAGAGGATCAGGACGAATGTATGTCCTACCCCGACTCAATTGCGAAATAAAGTGTATGGCGACACGCGCATTTTGAGAAGAACCACTAAGCTTATGAAGGGAATATACGGAGCTACGTTATAGATAAGGACGAAGAAGCGACAGTATACTACTTCTTAGTTTGGCCAGGTAATCTTCCTGTATCAGTTTCAATCCATCTATGGCTAGATTGTCGGAGTCCTCACTTCCCTTCACATTACTGTGTGACCACCGGGCCTACACGCTATTATTAGCTAGATTAAAGATTCAGACAACCATCAACAGAGTGGTGCTCTGGTTTTAACAAATATAGTAAATGCAACCTACCAGCGATGTCGTGTAGGACGAATGAAATGAGACCAGAACTTCGTCAAGTATTACATAAAAGTAGTACATACAAGTAGTACATACAGTAGTAGTACATATAGTAGCACATATGAACCATTTTTAGTCCATCAATAATCCGGCCTCCTTCTGGTGGAATTTGCCAAAATAATTCGCGTGCGCCTTCACTGGTCGTTTCTAAAGCGACTTGTTTCGTGGTGTTGTTTGCTAGCGTCATGCCCAACCTCGCTAATCTCTTTTACGACATGCATGTAAGTGCAGTATAGCTGTTCTTTACTTCCCAATTAGAGTCCTTGGCTTCCATAAGGTGAATCGAATGTTGTCATTGGGTGTTTTTTAAAGAAACTAGACCGTCGATATAGTATGCAAAATGTGTTGTACAATACTAGCAAAGAATGAAAACTGAAGATCCTCAGAACATGCGTATTTCCGGTGGAAATGTACGGATGCCATACATAGACGATCATACAAATATTAAGATAGAGGATCCGGGCTGTCGAAACACAATGTTTTGGAGGAATCCTAAAAATACCTTGGATAAATCAAATAACAAATAAAGCCATCTTGGAAGATCTTAGTCTCGAAAAGAACTGAATATAAACCACTTGATGTGGCAGAAAAACCTCAGTTTCCGAGACACAACGTGGTTCATAATTCTCGGAAACTGGGGTTTTTCTGAACACATCATGCGCCATGACGGACTGGAAATAAACTAGTGCTGGGGGGCATTGTTCCAGGAAGACGACACAGAAGCCAACCAAGACGTAGATGTCACACAAAACAGCAAGGACACCCTAAACATGAACATGTTACTTGATGAGGATGAGTCCGTCTATGGGAGAGCGCCACCAAGAAAGTTGCATAAGACACCCTGACTGCTGAATATATTTATTTGATTCCCTCGGCGATTTGACTGTCAGGGAGAAAACAGCCCCTGGCTCCATGTACCAACACATTAAGATCAGGTAGATTACTAATTTGATATCACTTGTTTGTTTATTTCACTTGAACGGCAAGTCCGTGTGGTACAGTAGTGGGTGACAGTCGCGCCTTGGGCTGCAGTTGATTGCATCTTCCAAAGGGAATACCGCCGTAGGAACACACGGACAAGTGACTAATGGTTTTGTAAACGTGTGTTCTAATTGGACGGACGGGTCAACTCCTGAACGGTAGCTAGTTCACATGTTCGTATCTTTCACCAATTTGTGTGCTATTCCGTTCTACTATCCTGGGTCGTATTATCAGAATTCGCAAGTACGGGTGCATGCTATTTTGAGTGGATGATACACACTATTACTACCAAAATGTCTTTTTCATAGATACAGCCTGTCTCAACTGTCTGTCTGTCTGTGTCAACTGTCTGCCAGTCTCCACTGTCTGTCTAATATGTGTGTATGTCTCAATTGTATACATGTTTCATTGTCTTCCAATTTCTACTGTCCGCCATGATCTGTTTGTAGAAAAGTATGTTTGTAAAAAATTGCTTATGTCAAAATGTATGTCAATATGTATGTTTGCCAATATTAATGTCTGCCGAAATGACTGTCTCTCATTTCTGTCTGTCTCTCATTTCTGTTTGTCTGTTCATACCTGTCTATCAATATGTCAGTCTGCAGATGTATATGTATTTCAATTTTGTTTTGTCTGCCGAGGTGTGTCTGCCGATATGCCTGTTTGACGATATGTCCCCGTATATGTTCAGATGTCTATCCAAATGTCTGTCCAAATATCTGTCCAAATGTCTGTCCAAATATATATCCAAATGTCTGTCCACATGTCGGTCCAAATGCCTGTCCAAATGCCTGTCCGAATGTCTGTCCAGCAATATGTTGCTTGACGAAATGTCTATCTTCCGATGGGTCCATCTGACGATGTGGCTGTATGTCGACATTATTGTCTGCTGATATAAATGTCTTCCGATATGTCTGTATACGAATATACCTGTTCGGCGATCTGACAGACTGTCCCACGATATGTCTATCAACCTATAGTTATGTCTACCGATTGGACTTTGTAGAAATTTATGTCTGAATAAATGCATGGCAGCGATATGCCCGTTTGTCTATTTCACTGTCTGTTAATATAACTGTTTGTCTGTCTGTTGTTATGATTGAATATCTGCTGATATGTCTCCCTCTTTCTCTCTCTCACACTCTCTTTATCTCTCTCTCTCTCTCTCTCCCTCTCCCTCAGTCTTCATGCCTTTCGAAAAGTATTCCTATATTTATAATAGTATTTCTTCCGATCAGTTTTTCTTTTTCGATTAGTCTGTTTCTCTTCTGATCATTCAGTTTCTCAAACTATCAGTCTGTTTCTCTTCTAAGTCAGTCTCTCATACTATCAGTCTGTTTCTCTGCTCATCAGTCAGTCTCTCATACTATCAGTCTGTTTCTCTTCTGATTAGTCAGTCTCGCATACTATCAGTCTGATTCTCTTCTCAGTCAGTCTCTCATACTATCAGTCTGATTCTCTTCTCAGTCAGTTTCTCAAACTATCCGTCTGTTTCTCTTCTCAGTCGGTCTCTCATACTATCAGTCTGATTCTGATCTAATGAGTCAGTCTCTTATACTAACAGTCTGTTTCTGCTCAGAAGAATCAGTCTTTCATACTATCAGTCTGTTTCTGCTCAGAAGAGTCAGTCTTTCATACTATCCGTATGTTTCTCTTCTGACCCTTGTGTATGTCATTTAACCAGTCTGTGTGCATGTTGATATTATGATATTATGATTGTATGCCTGCTAATATGTGTTTCTATCAGATGATATATGTCTCTTGACTAAATGTTACATGTCTGTCAGCAAATTTCTTTGTTCTACCAATACGTTCGTCAGCGGCTGTCTATCTGTGGAAATGCATGTCTGTCAGTGCATGTGTCTGCCTATATGTCGATTTGTCTTTCTTTCCGTAGATTTCAGTCGATTTGATTATCAGTCCCTTCATTTGTCTCTCTGTTAAAACTTACGTATGTTGAAATATTTAAAATTCTATCGACTCGTGTCTTTCTGTCTGACTGGCGATACCTATGTACGTTAAGGTTTGATAGACAGTTGATGGAAAAGGAGAGGCATATCTAGTCGAACAATATATGTCATGCGGAACCCGGCTGTCGATAGATGAAAGTCTCGGCTATCAGAGCCTAGCTGAAAAAAAAAACAACGCTATATAAACAGAACAACAATATCAGATCGAACGAAGAAGCGGTAGTGGTGGTATACTTATAATGAATGTAGACGTAGTAGCATCAATAGTAGTGTTAGTCCAGTTTAGTTTAGTTTAGTCGAAGAATCAACGTCATTGCACACGGTTTAACTACAGCGAACTGTAGATACATGCCTTCTAACTAACGGAGACATCACATTGAGACGTCACACTCCATGACTGACTACACTAAGGAACTTGCATGTTTCAACTAGCAGTGCAACTATAATAGCGTGTTCGGGAATCATAGATGGACACCCAGTTGGTTTCAGGGCAGAATTATGTGAAAGGATCACTTTCAACAGTAATTTGTTGTGTCTTGTACCGCGAATTTGTTTTATTTTTTGTTTATGTTCGAGAATAAATTGATTATAAACCTTGGCACAAAATGCGTTTCATTATTTAGGTCGCTGTGGAATATGGCGTTTCAAGGGATTTTCTTGGTGAGTCAGATGGCATCTCTAAAGTACGCCATCGTTTAACCCAAAAGTGCTGTGTTCTTCTACATATTTTTGGAGAATCTCAGCCCAAAGTATAGACTTTGTAGCACCGGCGAGGATCTCGTAATATATTAGATAGTTTTTCAACATTATTTTGAATTTTTGCTCTGGCAGCAAGCGTTAAGCCTACTCTTTTCGATTCCCATTCTGTCGAGTGATGTTTAACGTGCTCTACATGGCACACATTTCCCAGAGATCCAGGAAACTTCCAGAAAGTCTGCATCCAAAAAATCCAGGTCTCTGACGTGATTGTATCCCGCTACCTCCAACACCCGAGGCTGACGTTTTACCTCGCGACCACCCAGTCCTAATTTTAGTGCTAACATAAGATGTGTTAGTATCGGTATGGGGATTCCGTTGTGAAGTGGTTAAGCCGTCGCCATAGTGGTCAGGTGGTCCGGACTCCGTCGTCTTTTTCACGGGTGCTTGATGCGGAATCTTCTGCGTCTCGTAGTCGCCCCCTAGTCGTCTTGTACTTGACTTGCCACTGGGGTCGGGCGGCACGAGACGAGAGAGTGAGGATACAAAGTAGTGCAGTTAATACTTAGTAGTACTAGTGGTGGTAACATTAATAGAAGTAGTAGTAGTTGTAGTAGTAGTAATAGTGGTAGTAGTAGTAGTAGATCACCAATACCAGTTGTTATGATAGTAGTAATAGTAGAATTATAAATAGTCGTGAAAATAGTAGTAATAGTAGTAGTAACAGTAATACTATTAATAATACTTGTAATAGTAGTAGAGCACCAATACTAGTTGTAGTGGTAGTAGTAGTAATCGAATTAGTAGTAGAAGTGATGGCAGTAGTAGCAGAAGTAGTAGTATTAGTAGTAGTAGTATTAGTAGTATTAGTAGTAGTAGTATTAGTAGAAGTAGTAGAAGTAGTAGTAGTAGAAGTAGTAGTAGTAGTAGTAGTAGTATTAGTAGTAGTAGTAGTAGTAGTAGTAGTAGTAGTAGTAGTAGAAGTAGTAGTAGTAGTAGTAGTAGTAGTAGTAGTAGTAGTAGTAGTAGTAGTAGTAGTAGTAGTAGTAGTAGTAGTAGTAGTAGTAGTAGTAGTAGTAGTAGTAGCAGCAGCAGCAGTAACACTAGCAGTTGTGAATGATATCTTGTACAACGGTTTTGACCGAACAGGTCTTGCCTGTCGGGAGCACCTAGTCACAATGGATGCCTGTTACACTGAGCAATCGTGACATCGGAATGTATTGAATCAGTGTTTCCATCAAATTAGACGTTGGAAGAGAAGTGGTCGCATGGGAGACCACTCAGAACGTCAATGGAGATTGAAGAGCGATACATTTATCAATAGAAGATATTATGCATTCTTCTCTTGTCAGATACAGAATACAATAACTGGACACTAGCGTCCACTCATGTACATAAATCTCTCTTCAAACAATTTAGGGAAACAAACTTAACTAAATGATATTTGATGCAGGCGCATAACGAGAAGCAATGTACATAACTATAATTTATTCTAGTTGATTTCGACAAGCTGTACGCAATATAATTCGCCGAATGTGGCTTCCAGTGTGTTGTTATGATAACTATTTACGGGTAAATTCCCATGATACAGTTAGTAGTTGATATCCACTTGATAGTTGGACAAATGTTGATTGTGTTAAGCAGAAAATGTGTATTGGTAATAGGAGCTAACCAATGACTAGTTTCTGACACATCGCTTTCGCGCATACAAACATTCAGAAGAGATTGAAATTGATGTATGCATTTGAAAGACGTGTCTATAAATAAAACTCGCATGCATAAAACAATATTTTACCGAATATGCCATATGGCTTGGCTTGGCTTCGTTCGTTCTCAATTTCCCGCTACCAAACCCTAGAAGGGCTTTAGTAGCAGAATGTAGTCCAGAGAACGGAATGCGTTGTGTCGTAGTTTACAGTTTGACATCCATATTTGCACCTTTCGGTCCAACACATCCGACTTCAGCAAGCATTTTTTGAGTACCGGGTTAGCATTCCCTCTTCAATCCCTTCTCCTTATCCAGTCTGTCCTGCTGCAGCCTGTTATCCAGGATCACCGCGTGGAGGTGTAGAAGGGTCTTGGCAGCTCTGGTTTGCTGGCCCTGACGCTAGCAGTCAGCTATGAGTCGCTGACCACCGCAGCTCATGCGCTCGAATAATAATTAATGGGGATCAGTTGAAGAAATAGATTTGCATATCAACCCCGAGGTGGACTTTTGATTCTGCTTCCGAATTTATATTTTTTAAATGTCAAATGTAAATGTTGTTCGAACTCACTTGTACTGTATTCTAGTGGACAATGAGTTGGCTGACTAGACTGGGATTACAACGTGTCAGGCATTCAAGCTCGAGGACAAACATACAAAAACAGATCCATGGTTCGTGCCTGGTATGACCGCTCCTCTTGTTAGCCCAGATGTAAATGGATACCTGACGTAAGAGTTGGGGAAGGTAAAAACAGCAACAAAGGGAAACTGGCAAATCCACCTCACATTGGTTTCGGATTAATACATGAAGAGCTATCTTCACATGAAGAGCTATCTTCATCTCCGACGTGAATTGTTTCCATTGGACTGAACTTTACTTTTTGTTATTCTTGAAATTCTAAAAAATGTAGACATAGGTATTCCTGACTGTAGTGCAATGCTTGGATTTCAAACACGCTTAGTTAGACAGTGATCACTGTCCCTGCGCTAGTATGTTTACAAGTGCACATCGTCGGCGGCAGGTGGGGGATCTGTTAAATATGTTCTACCTTTCCCTAATGCCAGCACCAAGTCCTAGTAACATGGCCCACCTTATTCTGATATAGATTAGATGGCCAGAGATGATCTGTTGAATCAATGACATTCAGGAGATCAAGATGCTGAGCTGTAGTGGTCAATGAACCTTTTCTTACTGCAAGCGTCAGGGCTAGCGACCCATAGCTGCCAAGAACTGTCTCCGTCTCTGCGTAGGGATCTTGCATAACATTGATATAAAGGGCAGGGGAAGGGAATGACGAGGATAGGCTAACGCGGTACCTACCAATTGTTATGTTGTAGTCGGATGTGTCGGACCCAGAGGTGCACATATCGCAGTAAAGTTGTAAACTTGATTTTTTTAATTTCACCAGACTTTCAAAGAGTACCCCAAAGAGTCTGTTATCTCTGCCAGATTGTGAACAAGATGCAGTCGACTATAAACAACAAAAGAAGAACGCAGACTTCACTTTACTGCAGAAGAGATCCGTAGACATACGATTTCCGTACTGCCCAGCGCTTCTCCAAATTGTTAATGGGTTTATATGATGCATCAAACTGACGAAAGACATTTTATTTCACCAAATTAGTGAAGGGCCCATATGCTGCATCCATACGACTAAATATGGTCCGTAAGTTTCACCAAACGACCAGTGGGACATATGTTTGACCAGACACCAACGCCCCTATGTCAGAAAACAATATTAAGAACCCCCGATCTAAACTCATGTCAACACAACACTTGACCTTGACATCAAGCAGCGCATTATGGGATAGGAGCTTGACGTCACCATGACAACGAGAACGTTCCAGTGTCAGGTCCCAGAACTGTGAATGAGTGCCGAGAATATGAGGGCTGTCACGGGCGACTGATGGCCCTTGTTTGCACTGGCCGCAGTGACAGGGGTCCCAGGCAAGCATCGTTGGCTAGCGACAACAGTATCCTGCTCTGTGCTTTCAAATATTTAGGATGAGAATAAATGATGCGAACCGAAAAGCTGCGCTGCTGAATCATGCGGTGCTTCTATTGTATCTTTTGTTTCCTATAATTCCATGTGTCATACGTTTGCACAGGTCTGTGAGACCAATACTGAATGAAACGTGGATAAGTACGCACGTTTTACATACACAAACACAACCAAACAAGCAATACTATCAATATATCCTATTTCGGGACTAAACAAACCACAAATGAGATTAGTTATATAGTGCCTGATAAAGACCTTTATGTCGTAACATATCTGTTATTGTGTATGTGGTACTCTGAAACCTGTTTGCCTGTGTCACTTAAGGCATCGCTGTAATACAGTACCATTTCCGAGGCACACATTGTTATATCAAGCCATTTCTTTCTCCTATTCCAACATTGTTTAGAATCCCTACTTTTCCTTTCCTTAAACTTGATTATTTTAGCTTATCTCTCTCTCTCTCTCTCTCTCTCTCTCTCTCTCACTCTCTCTCTCTCATTCATACATTGCTTAGAATCCTATATCTCATTTACAAATATATCAATGTCCCCCACCTCTTTCTCTCTCTCCCTCTCTCTCACTCTCTCTCTCTCTCATTCATACATTGCATAGAATCCTATATCTCATTTTAAAATATCTCAATGTCCCTCACCACACTCTCTCTCTCTCTCTCTCTTTCTCTCTCGCTCTCATTCTAAAATATGTCAAGGCCCTGCATCTTTCTCTTTCTTTCGTTCTAACATATCTCTCTGTCCTCCACTTCTCGCTCTCTCACTCTCTATCATTTAAAACATCTCAAATCCCTCCACTTCTCTCTCTCTCTCTCTGTTACATTCTAAAATAGCACAAGACTCCATTTCTCTCTCTAACTCTCTCTCTGACTCTCTCTCTCTCTCTCATTTCAAAATATCTGAAATTCCTCCTCTTATTTCTCTGGATCCAAAATATTTCAAGGTCCTCCACTTCTCTCTCTTTCTATCTCTCTCTCTCTCTTTCTCTCTGTCTCATTCTAAAAGAGGTCACGGTCCTCCACTTCTCTCTCTCTCTCTCTCTCTCTTTCTCTATGTCTCATTCTAAAAGAGCTCACGGTCCTCCACCTCTCTCTCTCTCTCTTTCTCTCTGTCTCATTCTAAAAGAGCTCACTGTCCTCCACTTCTCTCTCCCTCCCTCTCTCTCTCTCTTTCTCTCTGTCTCATTCTAAAAGAGCTCACGGTCCTCCACTTCTCTCTCCCTCCCTCTCTCTCTCTTTCTCTCTGTCTCATTCTAAAAGAGCTCACGGTCCTCCACTTCTCTCTCTCTCTATCTCTCTCTCTTTTTCTCTCTGTCTCATTCTAAAAGAGCTCACGGTCCTCCAGCTCTCTCTCTCTCTCTTTCTCTCTATCTCTCTCTTTCTCTCTGTCTCATTCTAAAAGAGCTCACGGTCCTCCACCTCTCTCTCTCTCTCTCTCTTTCTCTCTGTCTCATTCTAAAAGAGCTCACGGTCCTCCACCTCTCTCTCTCTCTTTCTCTCTGTCTCATTCTAAAAGAGCTCACGGTCCTTCACTTCTCTCTCTCTCTTTCTCTCTCTCTCTCTTTCTCTCTGTTTCATTCTAAAAGAGCTCACGGTCCTCTACTTCTCTGCCTTATTCCAACATTGACCGTAGTCCTCAAAATCACTGTCTATTTCTGTCTCTCTGTCTGCCTCACACTGTCTATTTATGTCTCTCTGTTTACATCACACTGTCTATTTCTGTCTCTCTGTCTACATAATACTGTCTATTTCTGTCTCTATGTCTGCCTCACACTGTCTATTTATGTCTCTCTGTCTACATCGCACTGTATATTTCTGTCTCTCTGTCTGCCTTACACTGTCTTTTTCTGTCTCTCTGTCTGCCTCGCCCTGTCAATTTCTGTTTCTCTGTCTGCCTCACCCTGTATATTTATGTCCCTCTGTCTGCCTTACCTTGTTTATTTCTGTCTGTATGTATGCCTCACACTGTCAATTTATGTCTCTATGTCTGCCTCGTCCTGTCTATTTCTGTCTCTGTCTGCCTCACCTTGTCTATTTATGTCTCTATGTCTGCCTCACACTGTCTATTGCTGTCTCTATGTCTGCCTCACCTTGTCTATTTCTGTCTCTATGTCTGCCTCACCCTGTCTATTTCTGTTTCTCTGTCTGCCTCAACCTGTCTATTTCTGTCTCTATGTCTGCCTCACCCTGTCTATTTCTGTTTCTCTGACTGTCTCACCCTGTCTATTTCTGTCCCTATGTCTGCCTCACCTTGTCTATTTATGTCTCTATGTCTGCCTTACCCTGTCTATTTCTATTTCTCAGTCTGCCTGACCCTGTCTATTTCTGTCTCTATGTCTGCCTCGCCCTGTCTATTTCTGTTTCTCTGTCTGCCTCACCGTGTCTATTTATGTCCCTCTGTTTGCCTCACCGTGTCTATTTATGTCTCTATGTCTGCCTCACCCTGTCTATTTCTGTCCCTCTGTCTGCCTCACACTGTCTATTTCTGTCTCTCTGTCTTCCTCACCCTGTCTATTTCTGTCTGCCTAACCCTATCTATTTCTGTCACTCTATCTGCATCACTCTATCTATTTCTGTCTCTCTATCTGCCTCACCCTGTCTATTTCTGTCTCTCTGTCTCATTGTTTATGTTTGTCTCTCTGTATATCTGTCCTTCTTTCTGTCTCTCGCTGTGTCTCACTTACTGTCTTTCTGTCTGAGGCTTCTTTCATGTCACTTTGGCTTTCTTTGTCCGACATTTATGACCTAACTTGGTGAAACTGAACATCTTGACAAACGTAAATGATACTAAAAGTATCGACCCAAAATGAATGACACTGAAAGTGTCGACCAAAGTGGATGACACTGAAAGTATCGGCCCAAAATGAATGACACTGAAAGTATCGGCCCAAAATGAATGACACTAACATTCTCGACCAAAGTGGATGACACTAAAAGTCTCGACTCAAAATGAGTGACACTGAAAGTCTCGACCAAAATGGATGCCACTGGAGTCACGACTACCCTTCTGCCCTCTCTTCCATTACATAACAAAAAAATGTAGTGTTAAACAGAAGTCGTAACATCTACTATAATTTAAAAAGGAGAGATAGTTTTCTGGGAGGAGAAGGCTCTGCTACTGGGATCAAATATCCAATGTTTTTTATTGCCCTGAATCAAATTTCACATCGCCGTTTTTTAAATGAATTTTCTTAACCACGCAATAAGAACAGTTAAGCATATCCATGTCCACTTATTATGGATATACATTACTTTACATTGTTGGAACTTCTCAAGTTTCATAACGTTATGGCATGTTCTATTGGAATTGTTGTAACACTTTCCGTGCATTATTCTTTAATAATTCGGGGTTCTAAACGGGGGTGTTATTCGAGGTTGTAAGTACTGGGTTTAGTTTAGATGTTGGTTTTGTTGTTTGAAGTTGTTCTTGCTGAGTTTAGGTAAGATGTTGGTTTTGTTGTTTGAAGTTGTTCTTGCTGAGTTTAGGTAAGATGTTGGTTTTGTTGTTTGAAGTTGTTCTTGCTGAGTTTAGTTTATATGTTGGTGTTGTTGTTTGAAGTTGTTCTTGCTGAGTTTAGGTAAGATGTTGGTTTTGTTGTTTGAAGTTGTTCTTGCTGAGTTTAGTTTATATGTTGGTGTTGTTGTTTGAAGTTGTTCTTGCTGAGTTTAGTTTATATGTTGGTGTTGTTGTTTGAAGTTGTTCTTGCTGAGTTTAGGTAAGATGTTGGTTTTGTTGTTGTTCGAGGTTGTTCTTGCTGAGCTTAGCTTAGGTAAGATGTTGGTGTTGTTGTTGCTCAAAGTTGTTCTTGCTGAGTGTAGATAAGATGTTGAGGTTATTCTTGCTGAGTTTAGATAAGATGTTGGTGTTGTTGTTTGAGGTTGTTCTTGCTGAGTTTAGATAAGATGTTGATATTGTTCTTGCTGAGTTTAGATAATATGTTGGTGTTGTTGTTTGAGGTTGTTCTTGCGGAGTTTAGATAAGATGTTGGTTTTGTTGTTTGAGGTTGTTCTTGCTGAGTTTAGATAAGATGTTGGTTTTGCTGTTTGATGTTGTTCTTGCTGAGTTTAGGTAAGATGTTGGTGTTGTTATTTGAGGTTGTTTTTGCTGAGTTTAGGTAAGATGTTGGTGTTGTTGTTTGAGGTTAATCTTGCTGAGTTTAGGTAGGATGTTGGTGTTGTTATTTGAGGTTAATCTTGCTGAGTTTAGGTAGGATGTTGGTATTGGTATTCGAAGCTTCTCTTGTTGAGTTGAGTTACTTCTCGACGATATTTCTTCCTTGGCAAGCTACAGTGGCTCTTCTTACATCCACAAGTGTAATTGAGAGGGTGAACAAGATCATCTGGGTTTGTATTCAATGTGAGACCCTTCACTAATCGCACCACTATGGGATTACATTTTCATTTCTCGCTTGATTAACTAGACTGCTTTTTCTAGGAACACGAAAAGAGGCGAGTGATACGGGTTATGGTCCATATTTTTTGCCTGACTCTTGTTACACATCGCTCTCAGTAACTGTGAATCAAAAAGTATAATTTACTGCTATCTGTTTTGTATAGAATAAATGTAACTGCACTCCGGTAAGGCCGACAGGAACTCAGTGTTTCTCAATACCACGACAAATGGTGTGGTTACGAAGAGGAAGTCCTTTAGTAACATTCTTTTCATTATAAAGAACATGTGTTAATCTGCACAATGGGACATCTTATTTTTAAGACACAAAATCGCTCTTTAGCATGACTCGATCTAGCAGTTTGCGCATGCGCATTAAAGCGTAGAATATGGCTGCCTCATTGCCGACATTCTTTGTGGAAGAACAACAAAGCGTTTATAGTTTGTTTTTCTTTTTCTGTGATGGTAAGTCTTCATATAATGTTACTCCTTGCACAACAGACGTTCGGTTTGGCTTCTTGGTAACATGCCTTGTAGGACACTGTGCAGTCTAGTTCGACACATGTATTTCGGGTTTGTGCAGAACCCCAGCTCGTGTCCTTGCCATTTGTTTGTTCCTTCTGCTTGTGGTCTCAAAACGAAATCAATCTAGGGGCCGTAAGAGAGCAAATTAGACACAGGGCCTAATTATGACAGTGTTGTTATGGTATGTTTCGTCTACGTGGTTCACTCTGAAATATTATCATGTTACTTCTCGCTCTCTTATTTTTTCTTAACCCTCAGTTAGGTCTGAAAGGTCCGCGCAGTTTCTCTGATGGCTGGATAGACATGAAGCCGATATGTTTGTCTGCTCTCTACAAACGGTCGCATGTCTGTGAATCTTTTTTCAATATGTGAACATTATTTCGTCTTCTTCGTTCGTTCTCAATCTCCATCTACCAAGCTCTGAAAATGGGTTTGCAAGTGACAGTGTTGTGTCCGGAGAACATAATACGCTGTGTCGTAGTTTAACAGCGTGCCTTCGATATTTGCACCTTACTGACACATCCTTCTTCTTCTTCTTCTTCTTCTTCTTCTTCTTCTTCTTCTTCTTCTTCTTCTTCTTCTTCTTCTTCCTTTTCGTTCGTTCTCAATCTCCCGCTACCAAACCTTGAAATGGCTTAAGTAGCAGAATGCAGTCCAGAGAACGGAATGCGTTGTGTCGTAGTTTACAGCTTGATTGCGATATTTGCACCTTTCGGTCCAACACATCTGACTTCAGCAAGCATTTTTTTAGTACCGGATTAGCATTTCCTCTTCGATCCCTTCTCCTTAGCCAGTCCTCCCTACTGCAGCCTGTTATCCAGGATCACCGTGTGAAGGTGAAGAAGGGTCTTTGCAGCTCTGGTTCGCTGGCCCTGACGCTAGCAGTCAGCTTTTGGTCGCTGACCACTGCAGCTCATGCGCTGCTCAGCGTTTTGATCTCCGACACATCCGACTTCAGCAGACATTTTTTGGTACCTGCTTAGCCTTCCCTCTTCGATCACTTCTCCTTAACCAGTCTGCCCTAATGCAGCTTGTTTCACCGCGTGGGGGTGTAGAAGGGTCTTTGTAGCTTTTAGAGACTAGTCTTGACTCTAGCAGCCAGCTTTGAGTCGCTGACCGCTGCAGCTCATCCACTGCTCAGCGTCTTTATCTCATTTTGAACATTTAATGTCACGAATTTGCAGTAGATGTTTTAAAGTCTGAATTGTCACGAAACTACTTTTGGTAATGATTCGTATACACGTGCTGTATAAAAGATGAGCCCAAAAGAAACGTGAAAACCATATTGTGACAATATTGAGGACAGTTTCAACATCAGAGCTAGCATTTCTAGTGCTCTATCTCACCAGAGCTAGCATTTCTAGTGCTCTATCTCACATTGAGAGTAGATGTAGTCGTAAGATAAGCGATGAGGTAATCTCGAAGCGATGAGCAGAAACGGTTGACTATCAAATCTCGCTAGTTTTAATCGACCGTAGTCTTACAGGCGATACGACCAGAGTGCCTGCACACTGAGCTACATCCAGTCGTCTTGACAGATCTTCTTGCCAATTGTCCAAGGCAGCTAAGGTGAGTGAGTAAAGTTGATGAACAGCTCCGTTTTTTCCCTCACTGGAATCCAAATACAGCGCAAGTTTATCATCAAGCCACAAACACAGTCAGATGATGTCGCCATCTTTGCTTCCAACTAACCCTAACTCATATCTCTCTTCCAGCAAGATGCTTCCCTAACCTTGAGGTCCTGTAGTTACATTCCGAGGTGCTTACTATTTCAATTTCTTTTCATGTGTTGGTTACATACAATCTTTTGAATGTAAATAATGCATACGAATCTTGCGCATCTTTTTTAAAGAAAAACAAAACAAACGATTATGCCAGAGACCAAATAAATTCCTTGCCAGGTCAACGGGAACCACTTATCTCGGTAATTGAAAGTTAAAAACGTTCTTGGTTTAGGCATAACGAGATATGACTACATCTGAGAAATAATATTGCAGGGAATAGTTAAACATTGGGCGAATTGAGGATGGCAATGAAAGTGCTGGTTTGGTAATATCAATGAAAGGACATGATATAATAGTTCCACACTCGTTCGCAGTTCTGAGGGAAGAGGACCCTATAGGACTTTCTGTATTGTAATTTGCCTGTGTATCCTAGGGGTGAAGCGTCCGTTTCACAATCACAAGGTACCGGGTTCAGATCACTTTCGTGTCCAGTTTGGCAGACACACGTTTTTTTCTTTCTCGTTCTTCCACATACGAAAAGTAATGACAACCTACCGTACTGCACACGTGCCAAAAAACGTTCAAGTCAAATAGGTGGGCGGTTGTAAGACACCACGTTCTGTATAGGACATGCTATTTGCTGATTTCCTCTGTGGCTCTACTACGACCCTAACGGGTTAACCGTTTATTGATTTGTGGATATGTTTTGGCAGCGCAGATAAGTACGTGTCTATATGCGCGTTGACGGGAAATGGTAAACGCTGCAGTCAAGCTGTAAACTAGCGACACAACGTGTTCCGTTCTCTGGACTTCATCCTGCTACTTGCAAAGCCCTGTTCAGGACTTGGTAGAGGGTGATTGAGAACGAGCGCAGAAGAAGAAGAGGTAAACGCCGTAGTCCAGCAAAGTTTAAATAACAAGAAATTGGAGGTGATGGTAGTGACGAAGAAACCAGTCTCTCCAAAATGATGCATCAAAGCGAAGGGGCCTGAATTGAGAAACGTTAACACGTGTAAATACCTTGACACGTACATACCATCAGATACAATTTGATGAAATAAAATGCAAAATAGACCATGAAAAACCGGTTTTTCCAGACTATGAAAGGAATAATGTGCAACAAAACCTTGTCGCTCGAACTAATAAAAGAGTCTTTGGATTCTACGTGGTATCAATACTGACCAAATGACAGTGAACAATGGACATTCAGCAAACAAGCGCTTAGATCTTTGCAAGAATGGAGATGTGGTTTTACAGAAGAATTCTGCGATTATCATGGACTGTAAGTAAGACTAATGATAGAATACTGGAAGAGGCATCAACTCATTGCAACAATCAGACCAAGGTACTTATCTTTCTTCGGGCATGTGAAGAGAAAAAGCGGTTTAGAGCAAACGGGAACGATTGCAGGAAAGATGGACAGAAGAAATCAGAGAAAATGGTGGACAGCCTTAGCGAATGGCAGGGGGGGGGGGGGGGGGGGACAATCAACAACATAGTTGGTAAACGAAATAAGTGATGACGGTCCATGATCGCCACCGTCAACCGGCGAGGCTCGTTATGATGATGGTCGTTATCACAAACACGTCTTCCCGTCCATGGTGAGACATGCGATCCTCCTATTCTGCGGTCGCTCCTTTTGTTGGAGCATATGAGTATCTTCTTCTTCTTCTTCATCGATTATCTGACGCTCTGCTTCTAGTCCTGTGAGGTTCACGAAGGAAACTGTCCGTTTCAGGTCTTCGTCGATCTCCCACAGCTTTTCGAGCATGGTCGCTCCCCCAGGCCAGACTGCCTCTCTTTGGTCTGCATAGGTAGCGCATTTTTGCAGAATGTGTTCTGGTGTTTGCGTAGATGCTCCACAATTATACGTGTCGGTGTCTCTGAGACCCATTCTGTGGAGGTGGGCCTTGAGTCTACAGTGTCCTGTTCTGGGTCTGAAGATCTTTATCTGCCCATCTATGCCAACTTTGTCTATGCTGTCAGTTTCTGGCTTGTATTCTTTGTGCTGGCTCTCCATTCAGTCCTCGTGGATCGTTTTATGAGTGTCTTTACTTCCTAAAACGCTATGGATAAGAAATCTTGCCGCCACTTTCGGCAATTACGAGCTCATCTGCTTTCTCTTTTCCAGGGATGCCACAGTAGGCATGAATCCATTGTAGGACTAAATCTGTTTTTTGAGACAGCAATCCTATGTTATACTTTATTTCATGTGAGAGTCGATCTTTATTGTGGCTTGAGATGGCTTGGAGTATACTCATGTAGTCTGTTAGATTGACAATTTTCCTTAAATTTATGTTTTAGCTGATAAGAATCCGAGTTGCTGCATGAACAGCTCTTGTATCCATATCCAGCTTTTGGGAAATACTGGCTCCAGTCACTTTCAGTGTTGTCTCATGACAGTAGTTTCTACATCATGCGGTTGCCAGTCCCTCTTCCTCACTCCTTCATGCGTTTATGTCTTTATTGTGTGTTCCCCCCTTTCTCTATGATATGCAAGTCCAAAATGTTTTATTGTTCGTTGTCCCAGAAGAAAACTTTAGACGTTTTCGTCTTAACGCCGTATATGACCTTTCCTATTAATGCTCGTTTACCCACTTCCATTCACAACCTTCCTCTGGTTCTTCATTGAAAGAAGCAGTGGCTCTGTTCATTTTGCCCCGAGAATCATGCAAATGACGTTCCGTCTACCCTGCTGTAAATTATTATCTGACTTTATGTTGTGGGACGCAAAGCAGCGAGGAAGGACATGTGTCAACCCATTACAGAAAGCTGAAAGTGGTACAATGAAGTTTGTAATTATTAATCCGCGACTACAGTGCCTTCTATAATATGTCTCTATATGTCTCTCTCTCTTTCTGTTTCTCTCTGTCTCTCTATGTCCGTCTCTGTCTTACTCTCTCTGTCTTTCTCTGTCTTACTCTCTCTATCTTAATATCTCTGTCTTACACTCTGTCTTATTCTCTCTGTATGTCTCTCTCGCTGTCTATCTGTCTGTCTCTATCTATCTCTTTGTTTTCTATTGTTGCCTCTCTCAGTTCTCGTAGTGTGTGTATCGCTGCCATTTTCTGGCTCTCTGTGTGTCTGTTTCCCTCGCACTCTGTCTCTCTCTGTCTGTCTGTTTATTTCTCTCTCGCTCATTCTGTCTCGTTGTTTGTTTCTCTCTCACTCTCTGTCACTCTCTGTCTGTCTGGCCGTCTCGCTCTGCCCTCTCTGTCTCTTTGCATCTCTCCGTCCCTCTCTCTGTCTTTCTATCTGTGTGTCTCTCTCTCGGTCTTTGTGTCCCTCTCTGTTTCTCTCTCTGTTTCTCTCTCTCTCTGCCCTCTCTGTCTGTCTGGCCGTCTCGCTCTGCCCTCTCTGTCTCTTTGCATCTCTCCGCCCCTCTCTCTGTCTTTCTATCTGTTTGTCTCTCTCTCGGTCTTTATGTCCCTCTCTGTTTCTCTCTCTCTGTTAATCTCTCTCTCTCTCTGCCCTCTCTGTCAGTCTGGCCGTCTCGCTCTGCCCTCTCTGTCTCTTTGCATCTCTCCGTCCCTCTCTCTGTCTTTCTATCTGTTTGTCTCTCTCTCGGTCTTTATGTCCCTCTCTGTTTCTCTCTCTGTTTCTCTCTCTTGCTCTCTCTCTCTCGTTTGATCCACTTCTGCTGTGATGCACGTGGTAAGCCTCATGTCTCTGTCTTGGTCCAGGCATGTCACCACAGTTGCCAACATCCCATGACGGCTTAGGATATCCCTATCATTTCCTATCCACGTGGTTCCCGGGCTTACACGGTTAAGTAAGCGGGATGGCGGTACGTTCGTCATAAGAGCGCAGGGATAGCCTGCACATTGCTTTCGCATCGGGTGACCGAACCCTTTGATTTTCTCTCTATCCATGTGTTCGATTCATGGTCTTGTTTCGACAATTTTGTCTGATGTCATCATTTCTCATCCCCAATTAACGTCAATTCTGTTTCTCAAGGACCTCATTTCACAACTCGTAATTAAATGAAGTTATTGCCCACTGCAAGCGATGATGGCCACAAGATGAGACGGGTTTGTCTTAATAATGTGATGTGCGCTGTATGAGGATTATAGTGATGGAGTGAATGCGCTGGTCATTAATTTCACTCTTTTCCCGAGTTACCTTGGATCAGTGGCAAGACTATTGGTCGAGACGACTGGACGTAACTCGGGATGTAGGCACTCTGGTCGTACCTCTCGTGAGACCAGGTGTCGCTTGAAACTTGCAGGATTTGATCCCCCACCTTTTCCGTTCATCACTGTGAGAGTCGAGTGCCTTAACCTCTTGACTACAGTGGTCCTCTCGTAATCATTCTCTCTAGGATCGTTGTCAATGTCCATGTTTGACACTGATAGCACAGTGTTGGAAAACATATACTGATAATCAACAGTCCTTCACAGAACCTTTTTAATGGTCAGGCGTTTCAGCATTGTAGACCCATACAATGCAAATGCGTTCTCCTTCTGTCAGAGAACCTCACATTCTCTACCTAACAAACGATCACGCAGAACTACCTGCATCTTTCGCTGTTTTAAACTCGTCCCATGGAACAAGACTATGCCTCTTCTCTCCATAATTAATCGCCCGGGTCACCTCAGGCAAGAATTACTGCATGCGTTGGCTTTAGTGCAACTATTATTAAAATAATCATCTCTTCTATCCAACACAAACTTACAATAAAGAAATGCCCTATGCTCCGATAGAAAATAAATCAACAAGAATATTAATTCAGACAGGTAAGACCCTGGGGCAAATTTCCTACACGAACATTGAAATGTCACGTTTCACGTGAATAACAAAATTATCATCACACAGTCACGAACGTGATTGAACAAACATAAAGAAGGAAAATGTATTTTGATAAAAATACAATAAAAAGGCATTCTACTATATCGAATATGTATTTTTCAGCGGACTAGTACACTCAAACAAATGTAACGCCTATATATTACTGAACAAAAGGCAAAGAAACACCGATAAATAATGGATAGAAAATGTGTTTGTCTGACGTTCATATATCAAGATAGCGCCTGAGTGAAAAAGCTGTAGAGCGCCCGCTGTTCGTGTTTTAGGTTTGATTCCCGTTAAAACTTGGTACCTGTGATTGTGTTATCGTAGGAATGACAACGATGGGAGAACTGGAGACTCAGAATAAAGGCACAACACTCCATCGACAACGGTAGTGTATGATGGCTGCCTTAACGTGAGCTCATTTCAGTAAATCAGATAGATGCAGAAAAACTCAACTGATAAGAGTAAATGTTGACACAAACACTGAATTTATCCAAAAAGGGCTGTCCCGTAGTGGCTGGTCACTGAGAGGGAATGAAGTTGTTTACAACTTCAGTAAGTTAAGTCACAGTTGGAATGGACCGGTTCTCTGACCAACAATTTTGACCTGACCAAGAATGGAAAGAAAACAGAGATCATGTACCAACCAGCATCAGGCATGACGTACACAAAACCAGAGACTACAGTCAGTGGGCAGACGCTGAATGTCGTAGATAAATTCACATATACGGGCAGCACGCTGTCGAGATCTGCCAGCCTCGACGATGAGGTGGCAATCAGAATATCAAGGGCCCTTGGTAGAATAAGCTCGATGGTGTGGCAACGTCGTGACATCAGCGTCAACGCAAAACTCAGTCTACCATGCACCATCATTCCAACCCTACTGAACGCCTGCGAAAGCTGTACTGTAAACTCTGGACATGTAAGGATGTTAAACCACTTCCACACAGGTTGCCTGAGACGAATATTTCACATTCGATGGCAAGATCGTGTCACTAACATCGAGGTTCTCTCGAGGGCTAACATGCCCAGCATCCATGCACTGCTAGAAAAAGCACGACTAGGATGGGCCGGATACCTCGTCCGTATGTCAGAGAGCGGCTCTGACGTTCTGTATTCTACCGTCATAGGGGCTGTGCCGCAGGCACAAAGTTCCGTAGTGCCAATCTTGGACTTATTGTACAGATCGCATTTCACTCTGAATTATCACCTGGTCTCACCTGGAGAGTTCGTTGTAGGCATCGTTCTCTATGTGACTTTATGCCATTGTGCACTGTACTGTTCCCTGCCTCATTGAATATGATTTATGTTTCACTCTGCTGCATCATCCCTCCCTCTCTAGCGAGTCTGTCCCTTTCCCTGTTGCCTGGAATGTCGCAGTAGACTCGTATCCACTGGACTATTCTGTGATTGAATCACGGGAACAGGCGTTCGAGCAAGTCTGACAGAGCGCGAGTTCAATTATGTGCTGATTCTCCAGAGGGCCTTCGTGAGAACGACCACTTACTTGTCTGCCTATTCCTTATGGTCCATACGGGTTGCAGCTGCTTGTCTCGGGGCACTGACTTCGACACTGAAGTTGCTGTAGCGTTTCCCAATTGCACATTTTGCTTAAGATACTTCGCTTTTCAGTTTCATAGTGATGCTTCCTCACTCGTTTCCAATGACATTTTTGATTGAGCCATACGTATAGTCATGTGTCCAGGCTGGTGGGGGAAATGTGTGGTTGGTGTAATTATACAACAATTGTTCAACCGATGTATCAATAGCCACTACGTTAGTTTTTTTTTTTTTTTTTTTTTGCGTTCGCCTTATTTTTCTAATCCCCAAGGCGGTGTGCGTTGCACTGTGTTTTTATTTTGCGCCTGCCGGCCCAGTGCATCCGACTTCAGCACGCATTTTTATGTAATGGTCTGCTTCTTCCTGCATTTTCTAAGGGTTCGCTTCCCCGGGATAACGGCCAGTGATGTGATGGGGATCGAACCCAGCACCTTCGGGTTGTGAGCTGTGCCACTTAACCACTAGGCCACGCCGTCCCCTACGTTAGTTTGATTAGCATTGCAAACATTTCCGATTTTGTGGCGGAGTGTAGAACCACTAACTTATATTAATCCTTTATTTTGTTTTTATAAGGCTTTTCTTTTATGTGTGTTTGTAATTTGGCTTTCGTTTTCCAAAGCACGCTTCTTTCAATATCATACCAAATATGGTTTGACAATTTTTATGAACTTGTAAATCTTTAGCGGTCAGTGAACCAACGCTGATTGCTAGCGTCAGGACCAGCGAATAAAGCTGTCAAGACCCTTGTTACACATCCACGCGGTGATACTGGAAAACAGGCTAGAACAGAACAAACTGGCTAGGTAGAAGGGATCGAAGAGGAAAACCTAGCCTACTTCTCAAAAATGGTTGCTGTAGTCGGATGTTTCGAACCAAAAGCTTCAAATATCGCAGTCAAGCAGTGAACTACGACACAAGTCATTCGTTCTCCGGACAGCATCCTGCTGCTTGCAAAGTCTGTTCAATGCTTGCAAGCGGGAGATTGAGAACGGACGATGGAGAAGAGGAAGATGGAGAAGAAGAAGAAGAAGAAGAAGAAGAAGAAGAAGAAGATGAAGATGCATAAGGAAACATTATTTTTTTAAAAAGAATGTTGTCCTCATATGAGCTTAGGCAGGTCAAAAAGAGGAATGGGGATCCAAATGCTGAGCAGTGCATGAACTGCAGCGGTCAGCGACCCATAGCTGACTGGTAACGTCAGGGCCAGCGAATCAGTGCTGCCAAGATCCTTACACACCTCCACGTGGTTATCCTGGATAAGATGCTGTAACAGAACATAATGGCTAAGGTGAATGGATCGAAGAGGGAATGCTAACCCGGTACTAAAGAAATGCTTGCTGAAGTTAGATGTGTTGGACCGAAAGGTGTAAATATCGCAGTAAAGCTGTAAACTGCGATACAACGTACTCCGTTCTCTGAACTACGCTCTGCTACTAAGCCCGTGTCAGAGGTCGGTAGCCAGAGATTGAGAACAAACGAAGCCAAGTCAAGCCTACAATAGAAATGATATAGATAATGCAAACTATTTAATACGGCCGTTATTAGAAAACCAAAATGAGAAACAAAAACGTGTTGAGACAGTTTGACGATATCATGGACAGACAAGAACACGTCAAAGGATTTCAGAAAGAAAACGAAGAGAAAACAATGAACATGAGCAGAAAAAGACATCGGCAAATTAAAAATAGGAAGTGGAAAAGGATATTCTGCAGGTCCGTCTCACTGTTCGTAGAGCAAAGACCATCAGTTGTACTCCAACCAACTCTCTACTCACAGAAAAGAAGATCCAAAATCAATGACTGGACGACTTTAAAGACAGATAAATTCAGTTGACAAAAACTGGCTGACAAATGGGAGAGTTGGAAGCCATGTACACTGCGCATGCTCACGGAAGTCCCTGGCAGACAAGTGGGATATTGAAGGGAAAGAAGTGAGAAGATTGATTAAGAGAGTTCGGTCTGGCGACATTAGGAGGTGGGGTGCTCCCGGGCGTACATCTTTGCAACTGAAGAAAGAAGTTACAAATATAATGAAAGAACAAACGATTGTTGGAAAATTCAAAGAATTCAGAAGAAAAAAAATAGCATAATTTGCAATACATCGCGAGGGCATTAAAATATAGGGATATTCAGTTATGGAGAGTAGAAGTACTTGAAAATATATATATTCACCTAATAAATAGTGCAGATGACGAACCAAGTTTCTACTCCAGAAGATGATTCACGATCTCCACTGCCTATTTTTTCTTCTCGACTGGGAATGTCTCCAAAAAATTGCTAGAAGGTATCTGTCATTCAGCGGACAGCGCCCACATACATTTAACGTCAATAAAAGTACATACTATTTCCACCATACACAATAACAAATGCATCGATGCAATTGAAATATGTGGCAGATTTTCAAACATCACAAATAAACATGACGAGACTTTCCCTACACGATACACCAGCATAAAAACATTCTGGAAGCCTTAGTTGGGCTCTACTGCAAGCATCAGTTGAGATAGTTTCCAGACAGGCATGGTAGAAATGCAAACCCTACTGGAGTGAAGCATTTAAAAAAAACTAAAGGATGCTTTATCGAATACCAGAAGCGTGATAGAGTGGGATAGATGATTGTTCTGGTTTCGTTAGTTCTCAATCTCCCAATACCAAACTCCGAACGGGCTTAAGTAGCAGAATGTAGTCCAGAGAACGGAATGTGTTGTGTCGTAGTTTACAGATTGACTTTGATATTTGCACCTTTCGGTCTAACACATTAGACTTCAGCAACAATTTGTGGAGTACCAGGTTAGCATTCCCTCTTCGATCCCTTCTCCTTAGCCAGTCTGCCCTGCTGCAGCCTGTTTATCCAGGATCACCACGTGGAGGTGTAGAAGGGTCTTGGCAGCTTTGGTTCGCTGGCCCTGACACTAGCAGTCCGCTTTGAGTCGCTGACCACTGCAGCTCATGCGCTACTCAGCATCTTGATCCCCGGATAGATGATTGATTGATGATTGATTGATAGAGTGGGAACAGGCAACGCATGCGACAATATCGCCGCTCTCAAATCAATCATGGCAAGATACAAAGGAAGATTTTTGCAGACAAGCGATAACTAAAAATAAAATACTACAAGTCTTAACACAGATAGCAAAAATACCGAATTGGAAACTAGTCAGTGACCTGAACAATAACAAATCTTACACCAAATAAATGTCAATCAACAATGGGCATAGTATGTTAATTAACGTGACAAGATTTAAACTACGCCCAGTTAACATTATACTAATGCAAACCTCGTTTAAATCCCAGCATATCAAAATAAAGCAATCCTTGATTAACAAAATACCAGGGACACACATATTGGAGCAAAACATCACACGCTAACTGATTTATTGATGAATTAATGGTTAGTGACAATGAGATCACTCAAGAAAATGGAATCACCAGGGAAAGATGGGATAACCAGTTAAATACAAATATGTCTGGGCACAAAGGCAAACAAACAGCTCATTGCAGCCCATGCAATTAGGTTCTTAAAAACACAATAACAATTGCACTACAATGATGAACTTAGCCCATATTAATCCCAATGTTGAAGACAAATGAAGGCATATTGTACTGTGGTACTATAATCCTGGTGATTACTCGAGCACATCACCCACCCTAAGCCAGGAAGCCACATGTGGTCTTAACTCATCTCAGTCTGTTGAAGTGTCATGTGGTGCCAAGGCCATCTCTTCAACTTAGTATTGGACGTCCGCGTATACCGATAAAGGTGCAGGACCGCCATGACGTCACTGAACGCGCTCATCTACTGTGAGGCAACCGGACCACATGACCAGCCCACCTGTGCTTTTCTATCACCGATGGACCTATGGCGTCAGTGAATCATTTTTGACTCCTGATGAGGGTGTTGCAAAAGTATCCTGAAGTGAGATTGACAATGGTCTACGCTACATCTCATGTACAATTACTTGAGACTGCTTTATATCCATTCTTTGCGGGTTCCACACCTCGCATCAATACACAATGGCTAGAATGACCACGTCGCTGAATGTGTGGGCTCTCACTTCGCTATTTGTTATCTGTTGAAGTAATGAATAGATTCGATTGGAGCTAAACGGTTCTACTGCTAACCTTCGAGAGGTCTCATATATTCAGGGAGAGAGTTGGTATGTGTATTGACTCAGGTAGAAATCAGTTCCAATGTGCATATCTTTGTGTACAGACATTTTTCAGCATATGCTGATTTTTTAATTCTAATACATTTAATAAAGAATTTGCAAAACCAAAAGTCTACAAGCGTATCGGTTAGCTGTGTAGGGGAACTGACAAAATACATATTAAATACGACACTCATGTGACTCTTGGAAGAACTTCTAACATCGCCACAGCAAGCTAAAATCTGACAATAGCGGACAACTGAAATCAGATAACTCACATTGTTCAGCATAATAAAGATGTCTTCAAAAAAAGTAACAAGAGTTTTCATTAATTAAAGTTTTGGGTGAATATTGAAAACAAGTTTTGATCATGAAGGGGCAGACATATTGAAGGTCAAAGTTTAAAGAAATAAGATCTGCGAGAATATGTACAAATGGATCAGCTACCTTCAGAACAGAACAGCTGGAGTTCAAGTCTAAGGACAGACTAGCAGAACTATGACATTATAAAAAGTAGTGCCACAGGCTAGAGTTGTCTCCCAGATTTCCTTTCGCTTGAAAAAACGATATCTCATCATCATCTGGTTGATCAGACCTGAGACTGGTTCCAAGGTATGAGTATGTCTCTCCATGTAACCCTATCTTCTGGTTGATAAATTCTAAGACTGATTATAAGGTCTAGGTATGTTTCTCCATGTGGCCATATTCTCTGGTTTATCAATCCTATGACTGGTTGAAAGGTTGTCTAAACATGTATCTCCATTTGACCCTACCCTCGCAGGTCGCTGACATTTGGTCCACGTGATTAGCTGATAAGCCAATGGTGCGAAGCTACCATCTGAGGGACTACGGCCGAACGCCTCTAAGCCAGAATCCCGCCCTAAATATCAGCACCGCTCTGATGGGAGGCTACGACATGGCTGGGACCTGATGCTCGCGTCTCAGCCAGGCCCAGTCAAGCCGCAGAAATGCACCTGGTTGAATGCACTCCTGCCTTGCTCTTTACCTCTGTCTGCTATCAGTCATCCCAATGGACGCAGAAGAGATGCAGTCCAGCGAACATTGCACCCCTGCCCTATTGTGACAACCTCCCAGGTGGCGGGGAATGCTAGGCGTACCATTACTGCAGATGAGCCGAGAAAATAAAGGGAGCAAAGAGATACCCCACTCACATGCATATGCTACGTTCCTGGCAGGACGTGACGATCCTGAGACACAGTCACACTGGACTGCCTCTCTTCCGGGATAGTACAAGCTAGTACATAGTCCATCATATCATATCATTGCCAAAACCCTATAGACACGAGTGGTGAAGACTCGATAGTCCTGCAAGACAACTTCCCTAAGAGAGACAACTCTGACTAAAAACAACTGCTGCCTTGCAGTTAGACTGGGGACAGCCAAAGGCTAAGGAGGGCATCCCTACAGAAACGCCTGTTGAAATCGGATGACCTGAGCCACAGGCTTAACAAAATAAAACAGTGCAACGTATATCGCTGTAAACAGCGTACGATGAAGAAGAAAGAAGAAGAAGACCCTACCCTCTGGTTGATCAGCGTTTAAGCTAGTTGAAAGTTTGTCTGAGCATGCTTCTCGATTTTACCCTATCCTCTGGTTGATCAGTAATAAGACTGGATGTAAGGTTGTCTGAGTATGTCTCTCCATTTGGATATGCCTTCTGCAGTTCTCTTCATTTAAGTATATGTCTGAGATGTTACGTGAGTCTTGGTCGCCCTTGTCGTCTTTTTCTCCAGATCTCGCCCTCTAGTATCTTCTGCAGAAGAATTTCATTTCAGATAGTGTATCTCTACACACAATATATTCTTTTTTGTTTAATTTTCAATATTTATCTAAGTGAATCTACTTCAGTGAGTCCATTGCAATTGTATATTCTTTCAGCCCCACTCCTCGTTTCAGTCTACGTTAACATCTTATTTCAAACGTTTCTAGGTTTTTTCACTCCATTCATCTTTGCTAGAGAGTATGTTTCAACCTCATGCAGTGCATCTGTGGCCATACGTGTGTATTGCTTATTTTTTCCTCAGTTCTTTCCTGATATTTTTCGAAGTTAGTAACATATGTTTTTCTCTATAGACTTGTTTTTTTAGTCAAATGCAATCCTTGTCTTAATTTCGTCTCCTTGCAAGCATATTATGCGAGCATTCTAAATATTTAAACTTCAGTACTTGTTGATTTGTTTTCTCAATTCATGATTATTTTCATTTACCTATGTTGCTTGGATATTACCAAAGTATTTGCCTTTCTTTAATGTGCTTTTTCGTAGTAAACGTTGCAATGTTACAACTGATCTTCTTACAGTAGCCTTGAATATAAGTTGTTGTTGTTTCCAAATGCCCACAATGAGTAGGTTACTCTTCTGTGCGCCCTGAGAAAGACGTTAAGTGGCAGGTTACAGTAATTTTCTTCACATCCCGAGCCTGCTGATGAAGATGGACTAGGGTCATATAGGCTGTTGTGATATGTTTGACCTCATCTGCGTGTCCATCCCTACTACTGAGCGGATCGCGTCATTAGCCAGACTGTCATGAAAGTGAGGTAGGGTATTAGTCAGTATGTTTCACCTGACCCTGACTAACATAGTCTGATCAGTTTATTTCACCTGACCCTGACGAACATAGTCTGATCAGTATGTGTCACCTGACCCTGACTTACATAGTATGATCAGTATGTTTCGCCTGACCCTGACTAATATAGTCTGATCAGTATGTTTCACCTGATCCTGACAAACATAGTCTGATCAGTATGTTTCACCTGACTAACATAATCAGATCAGTATGTTTCACCTGACCGATATAGTCTGATCAGTGTGTGTTTCCTGACCTTGACTAACATAGTCTGATCAGTATGTTTCACCTGACTAAAATAGTCTGTTCAGTATTTTTTCCCTGACCTTGACTAACATAGTCTGATCAGTGTGTTTTTCCTGACCAGATGCTAATATACTATCCCCAGTCGAAACAATTAAAGCAGCGAGAACGCTGCAAATGCCAATATTACTTGAAGAAGATTGATAGATCACCTTAGTAACACAAGTTCATTAGTGCGAATATACATATGCAACTTGGTTATATCATTTATGTGTCGAATCTGGGTAGAGGTGAGAAATGCTTGGTCAGGCATAATGATCGGAGATGTTAGTCAAAGTCAGGCAAATCAAACTGATCATGCATGTTAGTCAGGGTCAGGTAAAACATACTGATCTGACATGTTTGTCCGAGTCAGGTAAAACATGCTGGTCAGACATGTTAGCCAGGGTCAGGGAAAACATACTCGTCAGACATGTTAGTCAGAGTCAGGTAAAATATTCTGGTCAGACATGTTAGTCAGGGTCACGGAAAATATATTGGCCAAACCACCTCCTCGTCTTCTTCGTAGTTGTCCTTGGAAACGAGCTATTTCCGTGGTTGTCTGCCAACAATGTGAAGGATCGACGTGATCCCCACAGTAGGGAGCAGCACGAACATAATGCCAAGCAAAGCACAACCCTGTCCACCTACTTAGCACATGCTCCGAATTTTAGGATAGCCATTTAACGCTTTTTCACGGCGCACAACAAAGTAGTTACTCATTATTTGCATTGAACTCGAATCAATCAATCATCTATCGAATCTACGTCACTGATTATGTTACCCACCGTTTCATAATTTCCCTTCTAAGAACTGTTTACATAAAAACTGATAACATCGCAATATTTTCCAGCACACATCTTCCAAAAAGACGTCACTTACTTTGACGGTCCTTCAAAAGGTATCTCTCCCACGGTCAACCTCCTCCGCGTTTAATTATTGGAACTACGTCCAACTATGTTCCCCGTCTCTCTCCACCCGAATCCTTTTTACCAGTGTCCTCATTAGAAACCCCGCTTGTGCTGAAGCTGTCTCGGAAGGGTATGTATCTGGTTACAGCGCAGCACCTGAACACAGATGAATAGGACGTCACGCAACGCTGGGGTCCGTGCTAGTATTCAATGCCTCTGGTACCCTGCTGTGCCTTATTTGAATCTAATCACAATTTTTGGACGATTTTTTTCCTTCTTAAGCTTGTTGTAGAAAATGTAAAAACATAGTTCCTGCTCCTTCTCTGTTCTCTTCTGTACCCAAATCAAAAACAAGTTGGAACAGTGATACTCAAACTGTCGTTACGTCCAGAAGCCATTCGTCAGGGACAAGAGGAAAGGCACACGAAAATGACTAACTAATCGTAACTAAAGTGATCACGGTGGAGGAATAGAACGCTTATTTGTTAGGAACCAATTGAAAGCATAATAAGGCTAAATACATGAATCATTCCTGCAGCGGTAATGCTGATTTAAAAAAAAAAACAAGTAGAAAGACAGTCTTATTAGGGTGAGAAAATAGTTTTTCTCTTTTATTTTTAAAGCCTCATAACCGCCCCGGCTTGGAGGAGGAAGACTAGCGTCTGATCAGGGAAAAATATACTGGCCAAGACATGTTAGTCAGTGTTAGGCAAAATATACTGATCAGACATGTAAGTCAGTGTCCCGAAAAATATACTGATCAGATATGTAAGTCAGTGTCTCGCAAAATATTCTGATCAGACATGTAAGCAGTGTCTCGCAAAATATACTGATCAGACATGTTAATCAGTGTCTGGCAAAATATACTGATCAGACATGTTTGTCATGGCCCTGCAGAATATACTGGCCAGACCATCACCTGGTTTCCTAGTAGCCCGCATTGGATACGGGCTGTTTTCATGGCAGTCTGGCTGACGAGGTGAGAGATCGACGAAATCCCCGTTGTAGTGAGTGACACGAAAGTGAGGTCAAGCACAGCACAACCGCCTGGGTAAGCCCGGTCTACCTTCATCAGTACGTTCGGGATGTGAGGAAAGCTACTGCAACGCTACTCATTGTGGGCATTGGAAACAACAAAAACCGCCCTGCTAAAGACCAGCCAGGCACAACATCCTGACCAGGACGTTGGGTCAGCATCTGGCTTAATATATTGGCCAAAAACCACGTTATCTTTTCTTGTTGCGTTTGACGAAAACATGCTGTTTTGAAGGCAACGATTGGTTTTGCTGACGAGATCTGGATCGACATAATCCCTGTAGTAGTGGACAACACGCAGATGAAACCAAGGATAGCACAACCGCCTGGAGGACTGTCGTTTTCCTTCATCAACACGCTCGAGCTGTGACGGAAGCTACTACAACCCGTGTGTTGACGCACGTTTCAGGGCGCACAAGCAGAGTAAACTTACCCGTTGTGGGAATTCTATAACATCAACAATTAGGATAGCAGCAAACTAGTGCCGTTCAGGATTTCAGGACACAGGAACAGACTTGGGGAAAGAAAACTACTGCCGTACATGAATTCAGGAGACAGCAAAAGACTTCAGGATAGCAAACTAGTGCCGTACAGGAATTCAGCAAACAGCAAAATACTTGGGAAGCGGCCTTAAACAGATGCAAGTCGAAGGCAGATGCATTTCGCAGAACACCAGTAGAATGCAATACGATATGGCTTGGCTTGGCTTCGTTCATTCTCAATCTCCCACTACTAAACACTGAAAGGACATAAGTAGCAGAATGTAGACGAGAGAACAGAATGCGTTATGTCGTAGTTTACAGCTTGACTGCGATATTTGCACCTTTCAGTCCAACACATCCGACTTCATGAAGCATTTTATGAGTACTGGGTTAGCATTCCCTCTTTGATCCCTTCTCCTTAGCCAGTCTTCACTGCTGCAGCCTGTTATCCAGGATCACCGCGTTGAGGTGTAGAAGGGTCTTGGCAGCTCTGGTTAGCTGGCCCTGACGCTAGCAGTCAGCTATGGGTCGCTGACCGCTGCAGCTCATGCGCTGCTCAGCGCCTTGATTCTGTAATTATGTTCGATATTGATCCTAGTTAGCACGATAAAATAGGGCAGGCTGGTTAAGGAGAAGGAATCAAAGAGGGAAGGCTAACCCGGTATCCTGAACTGCCTTTCTGGTGCTCAAAAATGCTTGCTGAAGTCGGATGTGTTGGACCGAAAGGTGCAAATATCACAGTGAAACTGTAAACCACGACACAACGCCTTCCGCTCACTGGACTACATTCCGCTACTTGCAAAGCTTTTTTCAGGGCTTGATAGCGGGAAATTGAGAACAAACAAAGAAGAAGAAGAAGAAGAAGAACATAATTACAGAATGGGCGAGAACAATATTACAAAGATAGAAAAGGGAAGGGACCTAGGGCGTATAATAGACCATATAGGTAAAGGTGAGTGAGCACGTCCAGCTAGCAGTGAAAAAGGCAAATGCAATGTCAGGTATGATAAAAAGAAATATTAAACATAGGAGCAAGGAAGTGATAGTCAAACTGTATAAAGGATTAGTTAGACCTAGATTGGAGTACTGTGTACATGTGTGGAGTCCTTATCATAGAGGGGACATAAACATGCTGGGAATAATACACGCGAGAGCGACAAAGCTGACAGTAGGATTCCAGAATTACAATTATGAGGAGAGACTCAGAAAAACCGGCCTACAGTGCCAGGAAGAGAGAAGAATTCGAGGTGACCTAATACAGGTTTATAAGCTGATCAGAGGAATCGATACATTAGAGTATAATAAGTTTACTTTTTTTTTCAAAACATAGCCACCCACAAGAATAAAATGGCATAGCTACAAATGAACTAAAGAGAAATCCATATTAGATATTAGGAAATATTTGTTTAGTCAGAGAGTGGTGAATCAAGCTTAACAGGGTCTTCTTTCCCCGCTGAGTGGTGAATGCTTGGAATGCATTGCCACGGGAGGTAGTGGAGGCAGGGACAATTAATGCATTTAAGAATAAATTGTATGTGCATATCTTTTAAAGCAAGGTAATGTAAATGAGACTAAACCAGTATAAAGACGTTAAGTTAAGTTAAAGAGAGGAAAAAGTTCGTGGCAGCTATATGTCGTTCTCTCTGGCGCTAGTAGTCAGCCCTGTGTCGTTAATCTCTTCAGCTCATTCAGTGCTCAGCATCTTGGCTTGGCTTCGTTTTCAATCTCACACTACCAAATACTGGAAGGGCTTAAGTAGCAGAATGTAGTCCAGAGAACGGAATGCGTTGTGTGGTAGTTTACAGCTTGACTGCGATATTTGCACCTTTCGGTCCAACACATCAGACTTCAGCAAGCATTTTTTTGAGTACCAGGATAGCATTCGCTCTTCAATCCCTTCTCCTTAGCCAGTCTGTCCTGCTGCAGCCTGTTATCCAGGATCACTGCGTGGAGGTGTAGAAGGGTCTTGTCAGCTCTGTTTCGCTATTCCTGACGCTAGCAGTCAGCTATGGGTCGCTGGCCCTGACGCTAGCAGTCAGCTATGGGTCGCTGGCCCTGACGCTAGCAGTCAGCTATGGGTCGCTGACCACTGCAGCACATGCACTGCTCAGCATCTTGATCTCATTTACCTCATTCAGCAACTGGGTCGGTAAGCTCGTGTGGACGTGGAGACGCCTTTTCTAGTTTAAGAGTGTTCGCCGATCGATATACGTCCATATATTGAGGTATTTAATCTTCGTTTTCTATTAGGCTACGTTGTCTTTTGTTTTTGTTACATTTCCCTGTAAAGTCGTTCCCTGGATTCATATTGCTCTGGTGGATAGTTCTGCAAAGATTTCCAAGAACATTTGTGTGGAGATTCGTCTTTGTGGACCAGTGATCAGTACTCAATTGGTTGAGCATATTCGTCTAGCATGATGTGTTCAGCTGTTTGTGCTGCTTGGATGAACAAACACGTGGCAATCAGTCTAATTTTAGCCTGTGTATGTTGCCGTACAATCTGGTATGTCCCGTTCTCATGTGGAACCGGCTCGCTGGTTCAGCTCAATCAAGACAGTGATAGTTGTCTCTCGTTTGATCGCCTTTTCTTATGGCTTACGTAACAGGTATTCTTTTTTGGAAGGTTGTTATCGTTGTTGTTAACGTGTTGCTCCGTCCTTTGCTAACATGTCTGCTATCTCATGTATTGGTATGCCACAGTGTGATGGTATCCACCGTATCCCTACCCCTCGCATGCTTTAAAGTTCTCATAATGTGTTTTCTAAGCTGGGGAAGTATATCACTGTCGATGGCTTGCACAGCTCACTTTGCCTCTGTAAGGAATACAACCCGCTGGGGTTGGCTTGATGTGCTAGTAATCATGTCTTTAGCAATAATTAGTGCATGTACTCCAGCAGAATATTTCGATCATAATTCCCCAGTGGTTTCGCTTACTTGGTATTTCTGTTATAGCATCTATCCACCTACAATGTAGTTTTCATCGCATTTATAACCAGCTATTCGTTTATCAGTGCATGGTTTCATCAGCATACTAAGCCAGGTTCAGTTTCTCACATGCACAGTTTCCCCATGTTCAGTTTCTCCTATGCTCAGTTTCCCTATGCTCAGTTTCCCCATGTTCAGTTTCCCCATGCTCAGTTTCCCAATGCTCAGTTTCCCCATGCTCAGTTCCCCATGCTCAGTTTCCCCATGCTCAGTTTCCCCATGTTCAGTTTCCCCATGCTCAGTTTCCTCATGCTCAGTTTCCCCATGCTCAGTTTCCCCATGTTCAGTTTCTCCAATGCTCAGTTTCCCCATGCCCAGTTTCCACATGCTCAGTTTCCCCATGCTCAATTTCCCCATGCTCAGTTTCCCCATGCTCAGTTTCCCCATACTCAGTTTATCCATTCTCAGTTTCCCCATGCTCAGTTTCCCCATGTTCAGTTTCGCCATGCTCAGTTTCCCCATTCTCAGTTTCCCCATGTTCAGTTTCCCCATGCTCAGTTTCCCCATGCTCAGTTTCCCCATTTTCAGTTTCCCCATGCTCAGTTTCCCCATGTTCAGTTTCCCCATGCTCAGTTTCCCAATGCTCAGTTTCCGCATGCTCATGTAGTCCAGATGACACCACTAGATTTCCGTAAGGACACCAGCGTCGGATTTCTTCTCATGGTTTAGCTATTTCCCGTGAACAGGTACCCATCAATGCAGAGGGGACATCCGGAAATAATGCAACTAAGATGAACGGGACATGTTGTTCCCCAGCCGGTTGTGTGCCTCCTCAAGCAGGCGCTGTGCGATGAGCCTCCACGGATCACTCAATTCTTTATCCCCTGTGAAGATGTTGCAATTAGGTAATGAATCAACCATTTCTATTATCATATGCTTCTACACCGCCACGCGGTTATCCTGGATAACAGGCTGCAGCAGGCCATACTGGCTAAGGAGAAGGTATCGAAGAGGGAATGCTAATGCGGTACTCAAAAAATGCTTGCTGAAGTCGAATGTGTTGGACCGAATAGTGCAAATATCGCAGCCAAGCTGTAAACTACGACACAATGCATTCCGTTCTCTGGACTATATTTGCTACTTAAGCCATTTCAGGGTTTGGTAGTGGGAGATTGAGAACGAACGAAGAAGAAGAAGAAGAAGATATGCTGTTACAGCCTAACAATCATTCCATCATTTCTTCTTTGAGAGGACGCTAACGTCTAACACTACCTTTACCTCGCAACTGCCTAGTGGCCTCAGAGAAAGTTCCAACCAGCCTATGCCTCTCATATACCTAGCCCACTCAGAGAAAGTTCCAACCAACCTATGCCTGTCATATATCTAGCCCACTCAGAGAAAGTTCCAACCAACCTATGTCTCTCATATACCTAGCCCACTCAGAGAAAGTTCCAACCAACCTATGTCTCTCATGTGGCTAGCCCACTCAGAGAAAGTTCCAACCAACCTATGTCTCTCATGTTCCTAGCCCACTCATAGAAAGTTCCAACCAACCTATGTCTCTCATGTGCCTAGCCCACTCAGAGAAAGCTGCAACCAACCTATGTCTCTCATGTGCCTAGCCCACTCAGAGAAAGTTCCAACCAACCTATGTCTCTCATGTGCCTAGCCCACACAGAGAAAGCTGCAACCAACATATGTCTCTCATGTGCCTAGCCCACTCATAGAAAGTTCCAACCAGCCTATGTCTCTCCTGGGCCTAGCCCACTCAGAGAAAGTTCCAACCAACCTATGTCTCTCCTGTGCCTAGCCCACTCAGATAAACTTCCAACCAACCTATGTCTCTCATGTACCTAGCCCACTCAGATAAACTTCCAACCAACCTATGTCTCTCATGTACCTAGCCCACTCAGATAAACATCCAACCAGCCTATGTCTCTCATGTGCCTAGCCCACTCAGATAAACTTCCAACCAACCTATGTCTCTCATGTACCTATCCCTCTCATAGAAAGTTCAAATCAAAATATGCCTCTCATGTACCTAGCCCTCTCATAGAAAGTTCCAACCAAACTATGCCTCGCATGTACCTAGCCCTCTCATAGAAAGTTCTAACCAAACTATGTCTCTTATGTGCCTAGCCCACTCAGAGAAAGTTTCAACCTGCTTATATCTCGGCTAAGTGTCACAGCTGTTTTAGCCCCATCAGAGAAAGTTCCAACCAGCCTATGTCTCACATAAAGTAACAATGAAAGAGTTAACGAGATCATCCACTCCTTCTAACAATCATTCCATCACTTCTTCCTTGAGAGAACGCTAACGTCTAACAGTGGATCATGTATTTCTAACGTTCGAGGATGTTCAAACGATGATTCAATCATTCCTCACCTGAGAGAATGTTCAAACCAACTTATGATTCAATTACTTCTCATCTGAGAGAATATTCCATTTTATGTATGATTCAATCATTCCTCATCCGAGAGAATATTCCATCTTATGCATGATTCAATCATTCCTCATCTGAGAGAATATTCCATCTTATGTATGACTAAATCATTCCTCATCTGAGAGGATGTCCCAACCGACTTAATATTCATTCACGTCTCACCTGAGAGATTATTCCATCTTATAATTGAATAATCATTCCTTATTTGAGAGGGTGTTCCAACCAACATGATTCAATCATTGATCACTTGAGATGATGTTCCAGCCTACGTATGGTTCAATCATTCCTCACCTGAGAGGATGTTCCAGCCTACGTATGATTCAATCATTTCACACCTGAGGGAATATTGTAACCTAACATCCAGACATCATTTACAGATCCGATCGGCAAATGTCTCAACTGACATATAACTTACCTCATTTCTCACAACGAAAGTACAGAGGCGCGACGAAAGTGTGCACTGAATGTGACAGGGTATGCCGTTCCGGGATTGGTCTTTACCGCCATCAGATTTCGCAGCAATAGTATGTAGCTGTCGCCATACTTCGCTTGCGATGGGCAGCTATTATTAATATTATTTGTATTATTATTATTAGTTATAATACACAATACTAACGCATCAGTCTTTTCTCCCATGTCCATTACTCGTCTATAAGATGTTAACCAATTGCATATCTAAGTCCTTTCTCCCATGCCCATTACTCGTCTATAAGATGTTAACCAATTGCATATCTAAGTCCTTTCTCCCATGCCCATTACTCGTCTATAAGATGTTAACCAATTGCATATCTAAGTCCTTTCTCCCATGCCCATTACTCGTCTACAAGATGTTAACCAATTGCATATCTAAGTCCTTTCTCCCATGCCCATTACTCGTCTATAAGATGTTAACCAATTGCATATCTAAGTCCTTTCTCCCATGCCCATTACTCGTCTATAAGATGTTAACCAATTGCATATCTAAGTCCTTTCTCCCATGCCCCTTACTCGTCTATAAGATGTTAACCAATTGCATATCTAAGTCCTTTCTCCCATGCCCATTACTCGTCTATAAGATGTTAACCAATTGCATATCTAAGTCCTTTCTCCCATGTCCATTACTCGTCTATAAGATGTTAACCAATTGCATATCTAAGTCCTTTCTCCCATGCCCATTACTCGTCTATAAGATGTTAACCAATTGCATATCTAAGTCCTTTCTCCCATGCCCATTACTCGTCTATAAGATGTTAACCAATTGCATATCTAAGTCCTTTCTCCCATGCCCATTACTCGTCTATAAGATGTTAACTAATTGCATATCTAAGTCCTTTCTCCCATGCCCATAACTCGTCTATAAGATGTTAACCAATTGCATATCTAAGTCCTTTCTCCCATGCCCATAACTCGTCTATAAGATGTTAACCAATTGCATATCTAAGTCCTTTCTCGCAATTGCATCGCCTCAGTTAGTAGATGTTTCAACTTGCGCATAAAGACTAATACTTGGAATGGTCTGTTTAGAAGATATTACATCCTACTCCCTCCTCAGTCAAAGTCTAATAACTACAATGTGATATTTAGATGGTTCATCCTACTCACCCCTCAGGCATAGTCTAATAACTACAATGTAATATTTATATGTTCCATCCTACTCGACCCCCCCCCCCCCCCCCCTCCGGCATAGTCTAATAACTACAATGTAATATTTAGATGTTCCTTCTTACTTCCCCCCTCAGGCATAGTCTAATAACTACAATGTAATATTTAGATGTTCATTCTTACTTCCCCCTCAGGCATAGTCTAATAACTACAATGTAATATTTCGATGTTCCATCCTACCACCCCCTCCCCCCACCCCTCCCTCAGGGACAGTCTAATAACTACAATGTAATATTTAAATGTTCCATCTTACTCCCCCCTCAGTCAAAGTCTAATTACTACAATGTAGTATTGTAATACGTAGATGTCTCAGCTATACCCCCCCCCCCCCTCTTTCAGTCAAAGTCTAATAACGTATATGTCTCATTGCGAAGAAGGTCAAGCTACTCACCCGTCCGCCATTTCCGACATCTTCGGTTCTATATTAAGGAAATGTTCTCTCTTAGCAGGCCTCAGTTACTTTTAACAATTAAGATGTTCAATTTGAATATTATAGTCCAACCCTGTCTCATACATTTCCCCTCAAACGGCATATACCCCATAGCAAATTTCCATTAGTATTATTGACTTGATCACATGAATTAGCTCTATTCCCATAACAGAAGATGTTCCAAATCTATCTATGTCCATCTCATTTCAAACAAGATATCATTTGTCATCTCAGCCATTCTCTATACCATATCGCAAAACTTCACAACGATGTGATTCGATTGCCAAACTTGTTCGCATCTCGGTAATGTCGTTGATCTCGTTTGTGTCCTCAGAAAATATTTAAATCTACTAAACGCTCGTACACACGTTTATATAGTATTACGTGTTTTAATTTGATCATTTCTCCGTCACATCTATACCCGATGTAGCGCCCTATGAGAAGGTTCCAACCAACCTGTCTTGGTTATGTCTCATAACTACATAGCACCCTCAGAGAAGGTTCCAACCTGTTTATGTCTCGGGTATGTCTCTCAGGTGCCTAGCCCTCTCATAGAAAGTTCCAACCTGCCTTTGTTCCTCTGGTGTCAGCCCTCTCAGAGAACATTCCAGCCTGCCTATGTCTCACAACTGCCTAACGTCCCCAGAGAACATTCTAACCTGTCTATATCTTACAATTGCCTAGGGACCTCCGAAAATATTCTAACCTGACTATGTCTCACAAGAACTTCGCGCTCTCAAAGATCATAACAAACTGCTTATGTCTTGTCTATGTTTCACAATTGCTTAGCCCACGCCTCCCCCCCCTCCCCTTGAGAGAACATTCCAGCCTGTCCATTACTCGGCTTTGCCTCACATTTTGTAGTTTCCTTCAAAAGATGATCCAACACCCGCACCCCACCCACCTCGATAATTTCTCCCCTGTCCATTACCCTTTCAGAAGGTCTTCCAACCGACTCATGCTTCAGTCATTTCATCTCATTCTATCTCCATAACTGCCTTAGAGGATATTTCAGTCTCCTCAAGTTTCCCCTCATCTAAAGTTAGGCCCTGACAGGTAGAGATTACTAAAATAACTGTCAGATCTGGAGTGTTCTTAAAGAGGTCAGTAGAGATGCCACACTGAAGGCCTTGCGCTGCCATGAACACTTTCAAGCAGTTGACCTAGAGGTCAGTGTAGGGCCGGGTAAAGTAACAATGAAAGAGTTAACGGGATCATCTCCTCCTTCTTTCTGCTAACTATAGCTGGCACCGCAGTCAGGGATGAAGTGGTAGAGATTGTATTGTACAAAGTCGGATTCGTTTTTCTTCGGCAGGTAGACTGTGCCTTTTCTCACTACTTATTACCTCCAGTCGTCTTGACTTATGTATTGCAACTGGTTCAAAGGTAGTTCGGGATCAGAGAGTGAGGTTGAAGAGCAGCGCAGTTTCTTCTCACTATAATCCAAACACAGTGCAAGATACATCATCAAGACAGAACTGTCTGATGGTGTCACCATCATCGGTTGCGATGGCCAACTAACTAGGATACGAGGGATGCAGAAGGGGGGGGGGGTGGATTTGGTCGCTAAAGTTGGTAGGTAAGGGAGTCGCCCCTCAAAGCTATGAACGAAACGGTAAGCGACCGAATCTGGCAAGTGTCAAGTGACCCCTGGTCTCAAGGAAGGTAAAACCCTGACTGTCAGCATCCTAAGTTATCTTCAGTCGTCTCGACATATTGTCTTGCCAACAAATACAAAGTAGCTCGTTACTATAGAGGAAGGTTCAGGACCAGAACGGGTTTTCGTCACTAGAATCAAATACGGTGTAAGTTACATCACAAAGACACCCCCCCCCCCCCCCACACACACACACACACAAAACACATTGCTATTCTTGGCATTGTCTGTTTCTCAAGATAAATTCGGTGTATAGAGAGTAAAAGTCAGGTGACAAAACCCAACCTTGTCTCACTCCCTTTTTTATCCGTTTATATTTCCCCACTTGATTCATCAGCCTAGCAATTGTTAATATCAATGATAGGTCATTGACAACATCCCGACAGCACACACCGTCATGGACTGCTCTTTCTGCCACTCTCCAGGTGACCATGTAATCTTAGTTTCTTCTCCATGCATTTCTAGGTTTACCTCTGGCTCTCTCACTCATTCTATCTCTCTGTCTCTCTCTCTCTCTCTCTTTCTCTCTCTCTCTTCACTTTTGAAATAGCATATCTGTGTTGAACGAGACCTTCCGTGGCGTTTGTCCTACCCATCTTCACTTTCTTTGTTGTTCCAATGGCTGTTATTAGCGACTTTTCCATATGTCTTCATTCCTTACCATTTCCTGCCATTTTATGTCCAATCTCTATCGCATGCATCTGTTAATGAAGGACTGGAGTTTTTTTATGTATGGCCTTGTTTGTTCTCTATTTGTCCGTGCATTCCATACAACAGCACCGATCTGACACTGACGTTGAATAATCTAAAGTTGGTGTGAATCATGTTGTCTCTGGATCTCAATATGTTGTTTATGGCCAGGAATGCATCTCTTGCCTTTTCAATTCAATTTTTACCTTTCAATTCTGATCCTTTCATCTGCACCTATTGATGTGTCTATTGTGTTGCCCAAATAGGGAAAGGTATCAATTTATACAACTACTACAGGGGACGGCGTGGCCTAGTAGTTAAGTGGCACGGCTCACAACCGAAGGTGCTGGGTTCGATCCCTATCACAGCACCGGCCCTACCCCGGGGACGCAACACCTTAGAAAATGCAGGTGGAATCAGACTCTTATATAAAATGCATGCTGAAGCTGGATGCACTGGGCCGAAAGGCGCAAATATAAAAACCACAGTGCAAAGCATACCGCCTTGGGGATTAGAGAAATAAGGCGAACGCAAAACAACAAAAATAAACAAAAAATTAAAAAATACACCTACTCTCTCTAGATGTGTTCTATGCTCATAGAATTGAGTTTAGGGATCTCGGTTTTCTTCGTGTTGATATTCCGTCTCAATTTGTCTGATTGTTATTTTACCCTATCAACTGTATCTTGCATTTGGTTATGTATATGGAAAAACGCTGTCAGATCTTATCCATAGTCCAGGTTCTCCAATCGTGACAACAGTGACCACTGATTACCAGTGTTCATTTTCCTTCATTGATGTCTTCATTGCCCATTCTATAGCCAACAAGAACAGGTAAGGAGAGAGCAGTCATGCTACCTGTCCTCTCCGAGGCTGGGAATCAGTGCTCTTGTATGTACCGCTCTTCTTTTTCTTTGTGCATATTATGTATACATGTTAATATAATGTTGGGGAAACGACTGGTAACAGAGAAACACATACATGATCTGTTCTCATCAAATATATGGTCTCTCATCAAATATATGGTCTCTCATCAAATATATGGTCTTCTCTCATCAAATATATGGTCTCTCATCAAATATATGGTCTCTCATCAAATATATGGTCTGCTCTCATCAAATATATGGTCGTCTCTCATCAAATACATGGTCTGCTCTCATCAAATATATGGTCGTCTCTCATCAAATATATGGTCTTCTCTCATCAAATATATGGTCGTCTCTCATCAAATATATGGTCTTCTCTCATCAAATATATGGTCGTCTCTCATCAAATATATGGTCGTCTCTCATCAAATATATGGTCTTCTCTCATCAAATATATGGTCTCTCATCAAATATATGGTCTTCTCTCATGAAATATATGGTCTCTCATCAAATATATGGTATATCATCAAATATATGGTCTCTCATCAAATATATGGTCTCTCATCAAATATATGGTCTTCTCTCATCAAATATATGGTCTTCTCTCATCAAATATATGGTCTTCTCTCATCAAATATATGGTCTCTCATCAAATATATGGTCTCTCATCAAATATATGGTCTCTCATCAAATATATGGTCTTCTCTCATCAAATATATGGTCTTCTCTCATCAAATATATGGTTTCTCATTAAATATATGGTCTCTCATCAAATATATGGTCTCTCATCAAATATATGGTCGTCTCTAATCAAATATATGGTCGTCTCTCATCAAATATATGGTCGTCTCTCATCAAATATATGGTCTTCTCTCATCAAATATATGGTCTCTCATCAAATATATGGTCTCTCATCAAATATATGGTCTTCTCTCATCAAATATATGGTCTTCTCTCATCAAATATATGGTCTCTCATCAAATATATGGTCTCTCATCAAATATATGGTCTTCTCTCATCAAATATATGGTCTTCTCTCATCAAATATATGGTTTCTCATTAAATATATGGTCTCTCATCAAATATATGGTCTCTCATCAAATATATGGTCGTCTCTAATCAAATATATGGTCGTCTCTCATCAAATATATGGTCTCTCATCAAATATATGGTCTCTCATCAAATATATGGTCTCTCATCAAATATATGGTCGTCTCTCATCAAATATATGGTCTTCTCTCATCAAATATATGGTCTCTCATCAAATATATGGTCTCTCATCAAATATATGGTCTTCTCTCATCAAATATATGGTCTTCTCTCATCAAATATATGGTCGTCTCTCATCAAATATATGGTCGTCTCTCATCAAATATATGGTCGTCTCTCATCAAATATATGGTCTTCTCTCATCAAATATATGGTCTCTCATCAAATATATGGTCTCTCATCAAATATATGGTCTTCTCTCATCAAATATATGGTCTTCTCTCATCAAATATATGGTCGTCTCTCATCAAATATATGGTCTCTCATCAAATATATGGTCCTCTCTCATCAAATATATGGTCTCTCATCAAATATATGGTCTTCTCTCATCAAATATATGGTCTTCTCTCATCAAATATATGGTCTTCTCTCATCAAATATATGGTCTTCTCTCATCAAATATATGGTCTTCTCTCATCAAATATATGGTCGTCTCTCATCAAATATATGGTCTCTCATCAAATATATGGTCTTCTCTCATGAAATATATGGTCTCTCATCAAATATATGGTATATCATCAAATATATGGTCTCTCATCAAATATATGGTCTTCTCTCATCAAATATATGGTCTTCTCTCATCAAATATATGGTCTTCTCTCATCAAATATATGGTCTCTCATCAAATATATGGTCTCTCATCAAATATATGGTCTCTCATCAAATATATGGTCTCTCATCAAATATATGGTCTCTCATCAAATATATGGTCTCTCATCAAATATATGGTCTTCTCTCATCAAATATATGGTCTTCTCTCATCAAATATATGGTCTTCTCTCATCAAATATATGGTCTTCTCTCATCAAATATATGGTCTCTCATTAAATATATGGTCTCTCATCAAATATATGGTCTCTCATCAAAGATATGGTCGTCTCTAATCAAATATATGGTCGTCTCTCATCAAATATATGGTCGTCTCTCATCAAATATATGGTCTTCTCTCATCAAATATATGGTCTCTCATCAAATATATGGTCTCTCATCAAATATATGGTCTTCTCTCATCAAATATATGGTCTTCTCTCATCAAATATATGGTCGTCTCTCATCAAATATATGGTCGTCTCTCATCAAATATATGGTCGTCTCTCATCAAATATATGGTCTCTCATCAAATATATGGTCTCTCATCAAATATATGGTCTTCTCTCATCAAATATATGGTCTCTCATCAAATATATGGTCTCTCATCAAATATATGGTCGTCTCTCATCAAATATATGGTCTTCTCTCATCAAATATATGGTCTCTCATCAAATATATGGTCTCTCATCAAATATATGGTCTTCTCTCATCAAATATATGGTCTTCTCTCATCAAATATATGGTCGTCTCTCATCAAATATATGGTCTCTCATCAAATATATGGTCCTCTCTCATCAAATATATGGTCTCTCATCAAATATATGGTCTTCTCTCATCAAATATATGGTCTTCTCTCATCAAATATATGGTCTCTCATCAAATATATGGTCTTCTCTCATCAAATATATGGTCTTCTCTCATCAAATATATGGTCTTCTCTCATCAAATATATGGTCGTCTCTCATCAAATATATGGTCTCTCATCAAATATATGGTCTTCTCTCATGAAATATATGGTCTCTCATCAAATATATGGTATATCATCAAATATATGGTCTCTCATCAAATATATGGTCTTCTCTCATCAAATATATGGTCTTCTCTCATCAAATATATGGTCTTCTCTCATCAAATATATGGTCTCTCATCAAATATATGGTCTCTCATCAAATATATGGTCTCTCATCAAATATATGGTCTCTCATCAAATATATGGTCTTCTCTCATCAAATATATGGTCTTCTCTCATCAAATATATGGTCTCTCATCAAATATATGGTCTCTCATCAAATATATGGTCTCTCATCAAATATATGGTCTTCTCTCATCAAATATATGGTCTTCTCTCATCAAATATATGGTCTTCTCTCATCAAATATATGGTCTCTCATCAAATATATGGTCTCTCATCAAATATATGGTCTCTCATCAAATATATGGTCTTCTCTCATCAAATATATGGTCTTCTCTCATCAAATATATGGTCTCTCATCAAATATATGGTCTCTCATTAAATATATGGTCTCTCATCAAATATATGGTCTCTCATCAAATATATGGTCTCTCATCAAATATATGGTCTTCTCTCATCAAATATATGGTCTTCTCTCATCAAATATATGGTCTCTCATTAAATATATGGTCTCTCATCAAATATATGGTCTCTCATCAAATATATGGTCGTCTCTAATCAAATATATGGTCGTCTCTCATCAAATATATGGTCGTCTCTCATCAAATATATGGTCTTCTCTCATCAAATATATGGTCTCTCATCAAATATATGGTCTCTCATCAAATATATGGTCTTCTCTCATCAAATATATGGTCTTCTCTCATCAAATATATGGTCGTCTCTCATCAAATATATGGTCGTCTCTGATCAAATATATGGTCGTCTCTCATCAAATATATGGTCTCTCATCAAATATATGGTCTCTCATCAAATATATGGTCTTCTCTCATCAAATATATGGTCTCTCATCAAATATATGGTCTCTCATCAAATATATGGTCGTCTCTCATCAAATATATGGTCTTCTCTCATCAAATATATGGTCTCTCATCAAATATATGGTCTCTCATCAAATATATGGTCTTCTCTCATCAAATATATGGTCTTCTCTCATCAAATATATGGTCGTCTCTCATCAAATATATGGTCTCTCATCAACTATATGGTCCTCTCTCATCAAATATATGGTCTCTCATCAAATATATAGTCTTCTCTCATCAAATATATGGTCTTCTCTCATCAAATATATGGTCTCTCATCAAATATATGGTCTTCTCTCATCAAATATATGGTCTTCTCTCATCAAATATATGGTCTTCTCTCATCAAATATATGGTCTTCTCTCATCAAATATATGGTCTTCTCTCATCAAATATATGGTCTTCTCTCATCAAATATATGGTCTTCTCTCATCAAATATATGGTCTTCTCTCATCAAATATATGGTCTTCTCTCATCAAATATATGGTCTTCTCTCATCAAATATATGGTCTTCTCTCATCAAATATATGGTCTTCTCTCATCAAATATATGGTCTCTCATCAAATATATGGTCTTCTCTCATCAAATATATGGTCTTCTCTCATCAAATATATGGTCTTCTCTCATTAAATATATGGTCTTCTCTCATCAAATATATGGTCTTCTCTCATCAAATATATGGTCTCTCATCAAATATATGGTCTCTCATCAAATATATGGTCTCTCATCAAATATAGGGTCTTCTCTCATCAAATATATGGTCTCTCATCAAATATATGGTTTCTCATCAAATATATGGTCGTCTCTCATCAAATATATGGTCTTCTCTTATCAAATATATGGTCTCTCATCAAATATATGGTCTCTCATCAAATATATGGTCTCTCATCAAATATATGGTCTTCTCTAATCAAATATATGGTCTCTCATCAAATATATGGTCTCTCATCAAATATATGGTCTCTCATCAAATATATGGTCGTCTCTAATCAAATATATGGTCGTCTCTCATCAAATATATGTTCTTCTCTCATCAAATATATGGTCTCTCATCAAATATATGGTCTCTCATCAAATATATGGTTTTCTCTCATCAAATATATGGTCTTCTCTCATCAAATATATGGTCGTCTCTCATCAAATATATGGTCGTCTCTCATCAAATATATGGTCGTCTCTCATCAAATATATGGTCTCTCATCAAATATATGGTCTCTCATCAAATATATGGTCTTCTCTCATCAAATAGATGGTCTCTCATCAAATATATGGTCTCTCATCAAATATATGGTCGTCTCTCATCAAATATATGGTCTTCTCTCATCAAATATATGGTCTCTCATCAAATATATGGTCTCTCATCAAATATATGGTCGTCTCTCATCAAATATATGGTCTTCTCTCATCAAATATATGGTCTCTCATCAAATATATGGTCGTCTCTCATCAAATATATGGTCTTCTCTCATCAAATATATGGTCTTCTCTCATCAAATATATGGTCGTCTCTCATCAAATATATGGTCTCTCATCAACTATATGGTCCTCTCTCATCAAATATATGGTCTCTCATCAAATATATAGTCTTCTCTCATCAAATATATGGTCTTCTCTCATCAAATATATGGTCTCTCATCAAATATATGGTCTTCTCTCATCAAATATATGGTCTTCTCTCATCAAATATATGGTCTCTCATCAAATATATGGTCTCTCATCAAATATATGGTCTCTCATCAAATATATGGTCTTCTCTCATCAAATATATGGTCTTCTCTCATCAAATATATGGTCTTCTCTCATCAAATATATGGTCTTCTCTCATCAAATATATGGTCTCTCATCAAATATATGGTCTTCTCTCATCAAATATATGGTCTTCTCTCATCAAATATATGGTCTTCTCTCATTAAATATATGGTCTTCTCTCATCAAATATATGGTCTTCTCTCATCAAATATATGGTCTCTCATCAAATATATGGTCTCTCATCAAATATATGGTCTCTCATCAAATATAGGGTCTTCTCTCATCAAATATATGGTCTCTCATCAAATATATGGTTTCTCATCAAATATATGGTCGTCTCTCATCAAATATATGGTCTTCTCTTATCAAATATATGGTCTCTCATCAAATATATGGTCTCTCATCAAATATATGGTCTCTCATCAAATATATGGTCTTCTCTAATCAAATATATGGTCTCTCATCAAATATATGGTCTCTCATCAAATATATGGTCTCTCATCAAATATATGGTCGTCTCTAATCAAATATATGGTCGTCTCTCATCAAATATATGTTCTTCTCTCATCAAATATATGGTCTCTCATCAAATATATGGTCTCTCATCAAATATATGGTTTTCTCTCATCAAATATATGGTCTTCTCTCATCAAATATATGGTCGTCTCTCATCAAATATATGGTCGTCTCTCATCAAATATATGGTCGTCTCTCATCAAATATATGGTCTCTCATCAAATATATGGTCTCTCATCAAATATATGGTCTTCTCTCATCAAATAGATGGTCTCTCATCAAATATATGGTCTCTCATCAAATATATGGTCGTCTCTCATCAAATATATGGTCTTCTCTCATCAAATATATGGTCTCTCATCAAATATATGGTCTCTCATCAAATATATGGTCTCTCATCAAATATATGGTCTTCTCTCATCAAATATATGGTCTTCTCTCATCAAATATATGGTCGTCTCTCATCAAATATATGGTCTCTCATCAACTATATGGTCTTCTCTCATCAAATATATGGTCGTCTCTCATCAAATATATGGTCTCTCATCAACTATATGGTCCTCTCTCATCAAATATATGGTCTCTCATCAAATATATGGTCTTCTCTCATCAAATATATGGTCTTCTCTCATCAAATATATGGTCTTCTCTCATCAAATATATGGTCTCTCATCAAATATATGGTCTTCTCTCATCAAATATATGGTCTTCTCTCATCAAATATATGGTCTTCTCTCATCAAATATATGGTCTTCTCTCATCAAATATATGGTCTCTCATCAAATATATGGTCTTCTCTCATCAAATATATGGTCTTCTCTCATTAAATATATGGTCTTCTCTCATCAAATATATGGTCTTCTCTCATCAAATATATGGTCTCTCATCAAATATATGGTCTCTCATCAAATATATGGTCTCTCATCAAATATAGGGTCTTCTCTCATCAAATATATGGTCTCTCATCAAATATATGGTTTCTCATCAAATATATGGTCGTCTCTCATCAAATATATGGTCTTCTCTCATCAAATATATGGTCTCTCATCAAATATATGGTCTCTCATCAAATATATGGTCTCTCATCAAATATATGGTCTTCTCTAATCAAATATATGGTCTCTCATCAAATATATGGTCTCTCATCAAATATATGGTCTTCTCTCATCAAATATATGGTCTCTCGTCAAATATATGGTCTCTCATCAAATATATGGTCGTCTCTCATCAAATATATGGTCGTCTCTCATCAAATATATGGTCTTCTCTCATCAAATATATGGTCTTCTCTCATCAAATATATGGTCGTCTCTCATCAAATATATGGTCTTCTCTCATCAAATATATGGTCTCTCATCAAATATATGGTCTTCTCTCATCAAATATATGGTCTTCTCTCATCAAATATATGGTCTTCTCTTATCAAATATATGGTCTTCTCTCATTAAATATATGGTCTTCTCTCATCAAATATATGGTCTTCTCTCATCAAATATATGGTCTCTCATTAAATATATGGTCTCTCATTAAATATATGGTCTCTCATCAAATATATGGTCTCTCATCAAATATATGGTCGTCTCTAATCAAATATATGGTCGTCTCTCATCAAATATATGGTCGTCTCTCATCAAATATATGGTCTTCTCTCATCAAATATATGGTCTCTCATCAAATATATGGTCTCTCATCAAATATATGGTCTTCTCTCATCAAATATATGGTCGTCTCTCATCAAATATATGGTCTCTCATCAAATATATGGTCCTCTCTCATCAAATATATGGTCGTCTCTCATCAAATATATGGTCTCTCATCAAATATATGGTCTTCTCTCATGAAATATATGGTCTCTCATCAAATATATGGTCTCTCATCAAATATATGGTCGTCTCTCATCAAATATATGGTCTTCTCTCATGAAATATATGGTCTTCTCTCATCAAATATATGGTCTCTCATCAAATATATGGTCTTCTCTCATCAAATATATGGTCTTTTCTCATCAAATATATGGTCTTCTCTCATCAAATATATGGTCTCTCATCAAATATATGGTCTCTCATCAAATATATGGTCTCTCATCAAATATTTGGTCTCTCATCAAATATATGGTCTCTCATCAAATATATGGTCTTCTCTCATCAAATATATGGTCTTCTCTCATCAAATATATGGTCTTCTCTCATCAAATATATGGTCTCTCATCAAATATATGGTCTTCTCTCATCAAATATATGGTCTTCTCTCATCAAATATATGGTCTCTCATTAAATATATGGTCTCTCATCAAATATATGGTCTCTCATCAAATATATGGTCGTCTCTAATCAAATATATGGTCGTCTCTCATCAAATATATGGTCGTCTCTCATCAAATATATGGTCTTCTCTCATCAAATATATGGTCTCTCATCAAATATATGGTCTCTCATCAAATATATGGTCTTCTCTCATCAAATATATGGTCTTCTCTCATCAAATATATGGTCGTCTCTCATCAAATATATGGTCGTCTCTGATCAAATATATGGTCGTCTCTCATCAAATATATGGTCTCTCATCAAATATATGGTCTCTCATCAAATATATGGTCTTCTCTCATCAAATATATGGTCTCTCATCAAATATATGGTCTCTCATCAAATATATGGTCGTCTCTCATCAAATATATGGTCTTCTCTCATCAAATATATGGTCTCTCATCAAATATATGGTCTCTCATCAAATATATGGTCTTCTCTCATCAAATATATGGTCTTCTCTCATCAAATATATGGTCGTCTCTCATCAAATATATGGTCTCTCATCAACTATATGGTCCTCTCTCATCAAATATATGGTCTTCTCTCATCAAATATATGGTCTTCTCTCATCAAATATATGGTCTTCTCTCATCAAATATATGGTCTCTCATCAAATATATGGTCGTCTCTCATCAAATATATGGTCTCTCATCAAATATATGGTCTCTCATCAAATATATGGTCTTCTCTCATCAAATATATGGTCTCTCATCAAATATATGGTCTCTCATCAAATATATGGTCGTCTCTCATCAAATATATGGTCTTCTCTCATCAAATATATGGTCTCTCATCAAATATATGGTCTCTCATCAAATATATGGTCTTCTCTCATCAAATATATGGTCTTCTCTCATCAAATATATGGTCGTCTCTCATCAAATATATGGTCTCTCATCAACTATATGGTCCTCTCTCATCAAATATATGGTCTTCTCTCATCAAATATATGGTCTTCTCTCATCAAATATATGGTCTTCTCTCATCAAATATATGGTCTTCTCTCATTAAATATATGGTCTTCTCTCATCAAATATATGGTCTTCTCTCATCAAATATATGGTCTCTCATCAAATATATGGTCTCTCATCAAATATATGGTCTCTCATCAAATATAGGGTCTTCTCTCATCAAATATATGGTCTCTCATCAAATATATGGTTTCTCATCAAATATATGGTTGTCTCTCATCAAATATATGGTCTTCTCTCATCAAATATATGGTCTCTCATCAAATATATGGTCTCTCATCAAATATATGGTCTCTCATCAAATATATGGTCTTCTCTAATCAAATATATGGTCTCTCATCAAATATATGGTCTCTCATCAAATATATGGTCTCTCATCAAATATATGGTCGTCTCTAATCAAATATATGGTCGTCTCTCATCAAATATATGGTCTTCTCTCATCAAATATATGGTCTCTCATCAAATATATGGTCTCTCATCAAATATATGGTCTTCTCTAATCAAATATATGGTCGTCTCTCATCAAATATATGGTCTTCTCTCATCAAATATATGGTCTCTCATCAAATATATGGTCTCTCATCAAATATATGGTCTTCTCTAATCAAATATATGGTCTTCTCTAATCAAATATATGGTCTCTCATCAAATATATGGTCTCTCATCAAATATATGGTCTCTCATCAAATATATGGTCGTCTCTAATCAAATATATGGTCGTCTCTCATCAAATATATGGTCTTCTCTCATCAAATATATGGTCTCTCATCAAATATATGGTCTCTCATCAAATATATGGTCGTCTCTAATCAAATATATGGTCTTCTCTCATCAAATATATGGTCTTCTCTCATCAAATATATGGTCGTCTCTCATCAAATATATGGTCTTCTCTCATCAAATATATGGTCTTCTCTCATCAAATATATGGTCGTCTCTCATCAAATATATGGTCTCTCATCAAATATATGGTCTCTCATCAAATATATGGTCTTCTCTCATCAAATAGATGGTCTCTCATCAAATATATGGTCTCTCATCAAATATATGGTCGTCTCTCGTCAAATATATGGTCTTCTCTCATCAAATATATGGTCTCTCATCAAATATATGGTCTCTCATCAAATATATGGTCTTCTCTCATCAAATATATGGTCTCTCATCAAATATATGGTCTCTCATCAACTATATGGTCCTCTCTCATCAAATATATGGTCTCTCATCAAATATATAGTCTTCTCTCATCAAATATATGGTCTTCTCTCATCAAATATATGGTCTTCTCTCATCAAATATATGGTCTTCTCTCATCAAATATATGGTCTTCTCTCATCAAATATATGGTCTTCTCTCATCAAATATATGGTCTTCTCTCATCAAATATATGGTCTCTCATCAAATATATGGTCTTCTCTCATCAAATATATGGTCTTCTCTCATCAAATATATGGTCTTCTCTCATCAAATATATGGTCTTCTCTCATTAAATATATGGTCTTCTCTCATCAAATATATGGTCTTCTCTCATCAAATATATGGTCTTCTCTCATTAAATATATGGTCTTCTCTCATCAAATATATGGTCTCTCATCAAATATATGGTCTCTCATCAAATATATGGTCTCTCATCAAATATAGGGTCTTCTCTCATCAAATATATGGTCTCTCATCAAATATATGGTTTCTCATCAAATATATGGTCGTCTCTCATCAAATATATGGTCTTCTCTCATCAAATATATGGTCTCTCATCAAATATATGGTCTGTCATCAAATATATGGTCTCTCATCAAATATATGGTCTTCTCTAATCAAATATATGGTCTCTCATCAAATATATGGTCTCTCATCAAATATATGGTCTCTCATCAAATATATGGTCTTCTCTCATCAAATATATGGTCTCTCGTCAAATATATGGTCTCTCATCAAATATATGGTCGTCTCTCATCAAATATATGGTCGTCTCTCATCAAATATATGGTCTTCTCTCATCAAATATATGGTCTTCTCTCATCAAATATATGGTCGTCTCTCATCAAATATATGGTCTCTCATCAAATATATGGTCTCTCATCAAATATATGGTCTTCTCTCATCAAATATATGGTCGTCTCTCATCAAATATATGGTCTCTCATCAAATATATGGTCTCTCATCAAATATATGGTCTTCTCTCATCAAATATATGGTCGTCTCTCATCAAATATATGGTCTCTCATCAAATATATGGTCTCTCATCAAATATATGGTCTTCTCTATTCAAATATATGGTCTTCTCTCATCAAATATATGGTCGTCTCTCATCAAATATATGGTCTCTCATCAAATATATGGTCTTCTCTCATCAAATATATGGTCGTCTCTCATCAAATATATGGTCGTCTCTCATCAAATATATGGTCTCTCATCAAATATATGGTCTTCTCTATTCAAATATATGGTCTTCTCTCATCAAATATATGGTCTTCTCTCATCAAACATATGGTCGTCTCTCATCAAATATATGGTCTCTCATCAAGTACATGATCTACTCTCATCTGACAGAAAGCACGATGAATTTGTTACCACAGTCATTACATATGCAGTATCAGTTCAGCAAGCGGTCAAGAATGATACACTGTTAAAGCTAAATAAAAGCTTGAAATGTAGGTAGCTTGTCCTTTGCTGAGCGTCGCTTCTGACAACAGTGAACTAATTTGGCTGCTATACGCGTCTTGGCAGGTGTGCAGTACGGGAGCTTGCTATTACACAACGCATTTCATTCTCAGGGTTTCATCGTTGGAAACACTTTTTCAGGGCTTATTATTGGGAGTTTGAGAACGTTCAGGGCTTGTGAGTTCAGGGCTGGAAAACGTTCCGGGCTTGGTAGCCGGAGTTTGAGAACGTTCAGAGCTTGGTAGCGGGGGATTGAGAACGACCGACACAGAAGAAGAACTCGGGACAACATACGCAATTCGAGGCATTCTCCATTTCCTCACGCAAGTATACCAAAAAACACAAACGTAAATACGTAAATCCATGCAGACAAACATTCAAACACACAGATAAACACACACACACACGCATCACATTCACTCATCTAACAATCAGTCTACCTAACCATCCCCGCTCTCCGCCCAAAAAACGCACAAAGGATATTTGCGCTTCATTAACGCTCTGTGAAGTTCGCCAGTTCAGTTCTACCTTGTTTCCATTAGATCCACAAAGGCAACTTTACAAAAATGTCTTTCGCCGAATATCAGATATCTAGATTAGAAAATATATGCATGTTCTGTTGGTCGGGATTGCTGAACCTAGCACAGCACGACAGTGTAGTATGTGGGGGCTTAGATGGGATATTTGTCTTATTATTTATGGGCCTTTTCAAGAAATGGCGGACACAGGCTGTTTATGTAGACGGGGTTTATCACATTTGACAATGTCATGGTGATACTTGTGTTCGTGGAACGATATTTGCTGTTGGGCAGTGGGCAGTTCTCTGAGAAAGATTGTTAAAGACGAAAGCAAATGACAATGCATTCAATCACACACATGTGTGCGTGTATATATAAATACTACATAGCATTGCTTCTTACAACTGCCAACCTTTTTGACTGTTCTAAGTTTCTTGGCAGGTGTGCATTACGGTTGGTTGCTATTATTTTCCGTTCACGAAATCCTTTTTATGCCAAGCATCGGCATGGCGGGTTTCGAACATCGATGCACTGTTATTGTGAAACAGACGTATATCCTCTAGGTCACTTCGTCTTATACACACACACACATGTATGCATATATATATATATATATATATATATATATATATATATATATATATATATATATGTATTTATATATATATATATATATATATATATATATATATATATATATAAATATATATATATATATATATATGTATATAAATATATATGTATACTAAGCGTGTACAATTGAAACCGGATTTAACTCCACCAAGTGTACATACGTACTATATACATGATGGCGTCACTTCTGAAGTAAACAGCACATACCAACCGTCACGTTTGCAACATGTCATTATTCTCCGAAATAGTTTCCTCGGCAGACCGTTGAATACATGGGGGTGTGAGGTGGAATTTTTCTGGAGTTGATCATCGAGCATTGATTCGGTTTCTAACAGCTGAAAGATGTCGACCAGTTGACGTTCATTGCAGAATCCAGACAGTGTTTGGTGACAAAAGCGGGGAAACGTAAGCTCCGGCGACGGTCAACCCCCCAATTGCTGCATCAATTTTGGCGATATTAGATTCTGACACAACAATATGCGCCTGACTAGGTCTCGTAAGATATTTCATTAACTCACGTCCTTCTTTAAACATCGTTGACCAGTTCTTCACTGTTGTCTTCGACACGTTTTTTGTCACCATACACTGCCTAGATTCTGCGATGAAATTCAACTGGTCGACATACTTCAGCTGCTAGAAACCGAATCAACTCTGGACGGATTCCGTATCACACCCGCCCTGTTTTCACCTGTCTGCTGAGATAAAAATGAGTTGGAGGATAATACAATTTTGTGAACTTAATGATTGAATGTGTTGTTTACATCAGAAGTGACGTAATTATGCTCTACGTGCGTATGCTAACATAGTGCAGTTAGTTCCGGTTTCATTTGAACACGCATAGTATATACATATATTTACATATATTTAATTAGTTGCCCGTCGCAAGCGTTGAGGGTGACATCATCAGAAGGTTTTGTCATATTTGTCATAGCGCTGCATTTGGATTATACTGAAGAAGATTATGCGCTGGTCATCAAATTAAATCGCTTGTCCCGAGCTACCTTGGACCAGTAGCAAGACAAATGGCGAGTCGACGGAGATACAACAGGATGCAGATATATACATATACATACATACATATATATATATATATATATATATATATATATATATATATATATATATATATATATATATACATATATATATAATATCGATAACAAAAATAATAATAACAATAATATATATATATATATGGGCAAACAGAGGTTAACTAAAATGAAAAATGTATGGCACAACACTGACACAATGACCAAAAAGGAATTTTCGTGTACCCTCTGACTCACCTGCATGTGCCATCCTAAACACACCAAACAAACCTTCATGGACCTTCTGAGCCACACCAATCAAGCCGTAATGCAACCTCTGACTCACATCATGGAAACCTTCATGCAACCTCGGACTCACTTCAAACATACCTTCATATATACCCTCTGACTCACTCCAATCAAACGTTAATGTACCATCTGACTCACACCAAGCAAAGCTTCATGTACCTTCTGACTTACACCAAGGAAATCTTCATGTACTTTTATCTCACATCAAGCTTCATGCAACCTCTGACTCACATCAAGCTTCTTTCAACCTCTGACTCACATCAAGGAAACCTTCATGCAACCTCTGACTCACATCAAGCTTCATGCAACATCTGACTCACATAAAGGAAACCTTCATGCAACCTCTGACTCACATCAAGGAAACATTCATGCAACCTGTGACTCACATCAAGCTTTATGCAACCTCTGACTCACATCAAGGAAACCTTCATGTATCTTCTGACTCACATCAAGGAAACCTTCATGCAACCTCTGACTCACATCAAGGAAACCTTCATGCAACCTGTGACTCACATCAAGCTTTATGCAACCTCTGACTCACATCAAGGAAACCTTCATGTATCTTCTGACTCACATCAAGGAAACCTTCATATACCCTCTGACTCACATCAAGCTTCATGCAACCTCTGACTCACATCAAAAAAACCTTCATGCAACCTCTGAATCACATCAAGAAAACCTTCATGCAACCTCTGACTCACATCAAGGAAACCTTCATGCAACCTCTGACGCACATCAAGGAAACCTTTATGTACTTCTAACTCACATCAAGCGAACCTGTATGTACCATCTGACTCACATCAAGCTTCTTTCAACCTCTGACTCACATCAAGGAAACCTCCATGCAACCTCTGACTCACATCAAGCTTCATGCAACATCTGACTCACATAAAGGAAATCTCCATGCAACCTCTGACTCACATCAAGGAAACCTTCATGCAACCTCTGACTCACATCAAGGAAACCTTCATATACCCTCTGACTCACATCAAGCTTCATGCACCCTCTGACTCACATCAAGGAAACCTTCATGTATCTTCTGACTCACATCAAGGAAACCTTCATATACCCTCTGACTCACATCAAGCTTCATGCAACCTCTGACTCACATCAAGAAAGCCTTCATGCAACCTCTGAATCACATCAAGAAAACCTTCATGCAACCTCTGACTCACATCAAGGCAACCTTTATGCAACCTCTGACTCACATCAAGCAAACCTTCATGTACTTCTAACGCATATCAAGCAAACCGTCATGTACTTCTAACTCACGTCATGCAAACCTTCATGTACTTCTAACGCATATCAAGCAAACCGTCATGTACTTCTAACTCACATCAAGCAAACCTTCATGTACTTCTAACTCATATCAATCAAACCTTCATGTACTTCTAACTAATATCAAGCAAACCTTCATGTACTTCTAACGCATACCAAGCAAACATTCATGTACTTCTAACTCACATCAAGCAAACCTTCATGTACTTCTAACTCATATCAAGCAAACCTTCATGTACTTCTAACTCATATCAAGCAAACCTTCATGTACTTCTAACTCACATCAAGCAAACCTTCATGTACTTCTAACTAGCATCAACCAAATCTTCATCCACCATAATGACTTACAGTACATGTTCTTGTTCCCCATATTTACAGAAAACAGCCCTGCACTGATAGCGTCTTATAATAACACGCCCCACCCCCACCCCCTCTGTAATTGATTATAGCTGTGCACTCCGTTGGGAAATATTAGCACTCGATAATATTTAATGCATTTCTGGTACACCATGGGTTGTTCAACATCCTAGGTTACGAACTTCATTATCTACCTATGCATGTTTTGCTTGCTTCCGATATTCATATTGCCTTCTGCAATCCTTCAGTTAAGTTTGTTTGTTTGTTTGTTTGTTTTTTGTTGTTCTTTTGCTACAATTTCTTTTGAAAAAAAAAACACAAATAATAAGAAAGACGAGAATAAAGTAAGAAAATTGATCAGTAAGACAGAATATCTCAAATTAATTTTAAAGAATATACTTTAAATGTCTGAAGTAGCGAGAACAATCTATGGAGGCAAACATCGCCCTCAAAGCCGCCACGGCGAAATACAAATACACTCTCAAGCAAACAGCAAGAGAAAGCTGGAAAAACAAAAACGGAAAGCCTAAACCTGGACAAAGACGGGAACAAGCTATGGAAGCTAGTCAGAGCCATAAACGACCAAACCCCGTCAAACAAACACATTACCATCAAGCAGGGCGAAAACTTGCTCACAGGTAAGAAAGCCGCAAACGCTTTTGTCGATCACTATGCCAGAGCAAACCACATCGAGGTCCTTGCAGATAAGCATACATACATTAGCGAAGAGCTAAAGGGGCACGACAACATCAATACGGCACCTGAAGAGCACATGATGGCCAAATTAGCAATGAGCGAAATGGAAGAGGCTATGAGAACATTAAAGAAAAGGAAATCTCCCGGAAAAGACGGGATAACAAACGAAATGCTGATGGGGCTGGGCCAAACAGCGAAGAGAAAACTGCTATCGGTCCTGAACCAAAGCTGGAAAAGGGGAATTGTACCCCAGGCATGGAAAGACGCAATACTGGTACCAGTACCAAAAACAGGAAAGAACAAAACAGATCCAAATGGATATAGGCCCATCAGCCTACTGAGCTGTGTCGGCAAGCTGAGGGAACGTATGATAAACACCAGACTGATGTGGCATCTGGAAGAAAAACGAATACTAATTCAACAGCAAGCCGGCTTTAGACAGCACATATCCACTGAGGACCAGGTCATCCTCATAGCCCAGGAAATAGAAGATGCCTACCAGGCACAGAAACACACAGTAGCTGTTTGGGTGGATCTGGAAAAGGCATTTGACAAAGTCTGGAAAGACGGACTTAGAGTCAAGCTAAGAAGAAGTGATGTTTGTGGGAAAATGTACAAGTGGATCAACCACTACCTCAAACAAAGAACGGCCAGAGTCCAAGTACAAGGGCAGGTGAGCGAAAAGGTGACACTCGAGCAGGGAGTACCCCAAGAGGGAGTATTGTCACCCACACTCTTCCTGGTATATATAAACGACATTACAGAGAATATACCAAGGAGAGTCCATAGCTCAATGTTTGCAGAAGATCTGGCTATGTGGACCTCTGAAAAGAATCTCACCATAGCAAGAAATCGGATGCAGCAGGCCCTAACATCGCTGGAAGAGTGGACGAACTCATGGCTGGTCAAAATAAACGAGGAGAAAACCACATGCACAATATTCTCGCTTTCAAAAAAAACCCAAAATACCAAATTAAGTTTAAATGGCAAATTCCTCCAGCCAAACGACAACCCAGCCTATCTGGGAGTCACATTTGATCGGCGCATGACATGGAAAAGTCAGATCGAGAGAAACCGAATGAGAGCCAGAGAAAGAATGGCAATCATGAGGAAACTTGCTGGCACAAGCTGGGGAGCAGACGAAGGAATACTAAAGAAACTGTACACTGGAAGAGTGAGACCAGTTCTCGAGTATGGCATTGCGGCATGGACAACAGCAGCTAAGGCGAACTTCGATAGAGTTAGCAAACTTCAAAACCAAGCCATGAGAGTTATAACAGGAGGCATGAAGTCAACGCCAATTGTAGAACTTGAAAAGATTACAAAACTGCAATCCATGACCGATAGAAGAGACTGCAGAGCCCAGCTGCAGTCAGAGAAATTCCGAAGACTGACTGACCATCCAATGCACCAGAGACTTAACAATTTATGAAATGGGAAACTAAAGCGGAGAAACTTTGCAGAAATAGCCAAAGCAAAGATGCACGAAGATCCCATAAACGCACTAACAACACCAAAACCCATCACTACTGTACGAAAACCTACCTGGAGGCAGGATATATTTCCAGAGGTGGTAGAAAATTTACCAGGTATTGGAAACAAAAACTGCCAGACTGAAAAAGAAAGGAGAGATACTGCCCTAAGCTTCATATCAAAAAGCTACCCAAGCATGGACTGGACCCATGCATACACCGACGGTTCTGTAACAAACACTGCACAGAACGGAGGGGCAGGAGCATTCCTGAACCTACCAAATGGCAGACAAATAACACTGTCATTTGCTTCTGGTAAGTACACAAGCAATTTCAGAGCGGAAGCAGAGGCACTGAGGGCGGCAGTGGAAGAAATGGTGACACACAATGAAAATGAGAGCCATATAGTCCTGCTGACAGATGCTCTCGCCGTAGTCACAGCGATAAAAAGCCAGAAAAACACTGAGCTTAATGACTTAAGAGCAGCACTCTGCTAACTGTGCCAGCAGTCCGCACCAAAAAGGGTAGTGGTACAGTGGGTCCCATCACACTGTAACATCCAAGGCAACGAGGAGGCAGACAGACTGGCAAAAGAGGGTGCAAGACTACCACAAACAGATACTAGTATGACGTACGAAAAGTCAAAACGGCTTATCAAAGTTAGATACATGACCAAATGGGAAACCGAACATACTGGTTACACCAAAAACGATGCCTATTACCAGTTGAACCGAAGAGAGCAGGTCGTTGTCTTCAGACTTCGCACTGGCCACAATAGACTGAGGTACCACCTATTCAACAAATTGAAGATAGGTGGTACCGACGAATGCCCGTGCGGTACTGGTAAAATGACCGCTGAACATCTGCTGCAGAACTGCCCGACATACGAGGATCAGAGAGAGCAGATGTGGCCATCACCAGTGGAACTGCAAGACAAGCTCTATGGCAGTGGCGACAGCCTTAGGATGACCGCCGCTTTTTTCGAAAAAAATAATGGTTACTGTCTGACTGCGTACGAAGAAGAAGAAGAAGAAGAAGAAATGTCTGAAATAAAATGACGCAAGAAGACAAAGAAAAAGCTAACACGATATATGGATCTGGCAACAATAACGATTTCCAGCAATAAATATTTTGAAAGGAAGTAAATGAATGCTATGAAAGATTACAAGATTATCTTAAAAAGCAAAAGAGAAAGAAGTACAAAATTAAGAAATAAAATCAGAGGTAAACGTGTAAAAAATGATGGATAATAATATAATTAAGAATTTGAAAAAAAGAAGGGAACATTTTGGACAGAGAAGACAGAGTAGAACATTTATAAAAATTAAAGAAATCAAAGTTTAAAGAATGAAACGAAAGAAAAGGTAACGAATAAAAGAAGAGGATATAAACGAAGACAAAGAAATAAAGGCGAGGAAGAAAAACAGCATATATTAAAACAAACACTATTAATATGTCCCAAAAAAATATTATAATTATATCACCGACAGAGCACTCTAGCGGAAAGATTGGGTAGACAACTGGAAGATGTTTGGGTCTTAACGTTGCTTGGATCAGAGATCTGGAACAGGTAGCGCGTATCAGCCAGGTCCCTAGACCCCGACGACCTCCTATTGTTTTTGAAGATCTTCAACCACCATGTGTGATTGTTCCTGGCTGTTACAGATGAAACGCAACTCTGTTCAGGTGGGCCTAGTCTGGGAGCCATCAAAACCGTGTTGGATGTGCCTGTTTCTGCTTTGCTGTTTTTATTGAAGTTCTTTTTTGGGTTATTGTTTTTCTCAATTTATTTTTAGTTTTTATCAGTTTGTTCAGGTGTTTATTGTTATCGTCTGTCTATCATTGGTTAATAGTTTCTTCTATACCCTAAAGACGCAGAGAGAATGCTTCAGTTATTTCTTCTATATCATCAAGACAATTAGACCATGTCTTAGTCCAGGCATGTCTCAGTTATGTCTTCTATATCGTCAAGATAATGAGAGCATGTCTCAGTCTCGGCATGTCTCAGTTATTTTCTTCTATATCGTCAAGACAATGAGAACATGTCTCAGTCCAGGCATGTCTAAGTTATTTCTTCTATATCCACCACACAATGAGCTGTTCCAACCAACTCATCGACTCATCTCTTTGATCTGAGCGACATTATGAAGAGATATCCCAACCAACGCATTGATTCATCTTTTAAATCTGAGCCAAATCATGAGCAGATATCCCAACCAACGCATTGATTCATCTTTTAAATCTGAGCGACATCATGAGCAGATATCCCAACCAACGCATTGATTCATCTTTTTAATTTGAGCGACGTCATGAGCAGACGTCCCAACCTAGGCATTGACTCATTTCGTCTATCTTAGTATAATCATGAGAATATGTTCCAGCCTACCCATGCTTCAATCGTTTCTCTTGACACTAGATACCAACTTTTTCTTAGAAACCTACTTGGAGAAGTTCCTAACTTATTCTTTATCGAGTACCAACTTAGAAAAGGTCCCAGCTCGGTCGTTTCTCTTAACCTCCTAAGCACGTTACAGGCCCAAACTATCTTTGCTCCGACATCACTTCCAAGCACAATCAGACATTTCCCTTGTTACAATATCCTAATTTTATTTTTAAGAAACAAGAAAAGAAAGACGAAGAAGAAGAAGAAAATAAAAAGATGGAGAAGATTAAAAAGAAGGAAACGTGCAACCAACAAAAAAAATGTAATTAAAATATCGATAACAAAAATAATAATAACAAAAATGACAAGCACAACCCGATATAAAGGAAAAGAGAAAAAGATAGACGTAGACCAGCATCAAGAAGAGTGGACAGAAAAGAAAGATATGGAACAGAAGATGAAGAAACAGAAGAATTAATCACCTGTTTAAGATTCCAATTGACATTACTCCCACCAACAATCACCAATCTACTCTACTCCAGGACCGGCTGTGGTAAATTCCGAACAAGGAAAGGAAGACACTGTTTCCTAGATAGGAGACCAACACCGACAGGTATGCAAATTTGTGCAAATAAGTCCCGAAACCTGACACATACAATGCAAAATGTATACGTTAATGTTGAACATCGAGAATTAACTGTCTTGGAATTTCCCGATAAATGATCACAAATGGGGAATATGTCTGAATGTGATTCTCGACCAACGGCGTAAATGACTCAAGATTTAAATTCCCTTGACTCGGAAATTAATCGGAAAGGATTTACACGTTTAATTACAAGTTGTGTAATGGACATCGTGGGTAGTAACAAAAGGATTTACACGTTTAATTACAAGTTGTGTAATGGACATCGTGGGTAGTAACAAAAGGATTTACACGTTTAATTACAAGTTGTGTAATGGACATCGTGGGTAGTAACAAAAGGATTTACACGTGTAATTACAAGTTGTGTAATGGACATCGTTGGTAGTAACAAAAGGATTTACACGTTTAATTACAAGTTGTGTAATGGACATCGTGGGTAGTAACAAAAGGATTTACACGTTTAATTACAAGTTGTGTAATGGACATCGTGGGTAGTAACAAAAGGATTTACACGTGTAATTACAAGTTGTGTAATGGACATCGTTGGTAGTAACAAAAGGATTTACACGTTTAATTACAAGTTGTGTAATGGACATCGTGGGTAGTAACAAAAGGATTTACACGTGTAATTACAAGTTGTGTAATGGACATCGTTGGTAGTAACAAAAGGATTTACACGTTTAATTACAAGTTGTGTAATGGACATCGTGGGTAGTAACAAAAGGATTTACACGTGTAATTACAAGTTGTGCAATGGACATCGTTGGTTGTAACAAGTTCGCTATTGTTCTAAAAGCAATGTTTCTAGTTGTATATGATTTGCTTATTCTCTTTATAGCATAAACATGAGTGTCATCATCATCAGGTGCCGTGCCGGTTGACATTGGCGATCAGGAAGCTTTGTTCGCTTTTATCACGTGGGTCGGTTACCAAATCTGTTGTTGATTGTCGCTTGTGCGATTCTCTCAGGCTGTCCAACATCTTCTCTCTCTGCTCTCCTCTGTCACTTTTTCCTGCAAGGTAGCCAATGCGGAAGTGCATTCTCGCACCGGTCTTCCAGGTATGTACACCCAACTTCCCCAACGAAGACTGGCATGGCTTGGGCATGTTCGTCGAATGGAAGATGGTCGCATCCCGAGAGATAGTATCTATGGACAGCTGGCGTGTGGTCAAAGAATCGCTGGCCGACAACAACTGCATTTAAGCGGGTCTGGGCAGGGTTCCGAGATTTTGGGAAGATAAAACTGCAAACCGATCCAAATGGAGATGTAACCTGAAGAGCCACTTTAGGCTTGGCGGACACAAATAAGCTCATGCAACATAGACGAGTGAATAGACAACGTGAAAGGACAAGGAAAACCAAAAAGTCAGTAGAGAGTTGCAAGTCCAAGGTCACATCAATCTATAAAGGGGACGGCGTGACCTAGTGGTTAAGTGGCACGGCTCACAATCAGAAGGTGCTGGGTTCGATCCCCATCACAGCACCGGCCGTTACCCCGGGGAAGCAAACCCTTAGAAAATGCAGGAGGAAGCAGACCCTTACATAAAATGCATGCTGAAGTCGGAAGCACTGGGCCGACAGGCGCAAAATAAAAACCACAGTGTAACGCACACACGCCTTGGGGAATAGATAAATAAGGCGAACGCAGAAAAAAAAATTTAAAAAATACAAAAATTAAAAACAATTAAAAACAAACATCAATCTATAGTCAGACATGACGGAAATGCGGCTACTACTACTCCGTTGTTACAACATCTTCTCATAACATGACCGACAAAGGATGGCTGCCTTATTCTGATCCTGGTAATGAGTTCTTTGTGTGAGTGCCTCTTTGAATATTGTATCATTAGCCCTACTTACAGTCCATGAGATCCACATCATTATTCGATAAAACCACGCCTCGATTGTCTCCAAAAATCAATGCGATTGATTGATGATTGTTCATGATTCACTGACATCCAGTACTAGCTAAACGTAACATCCTTCTTCTTCTTCTTCTTCTGCGTACACAGTCAGACAGTAACCATTATTTTCTCGAAAAAAGCGGCGGTCATCCTGAGACTCTCGCCACTACCATAGAGCTTGTCTTGCAGTTCCACTGGCAATGGCCACATCTGCTCTCTCTGATCCTCGTATGTCGGGCAGTTCTGCAGCAGATGTTCAGTGGTCATTTTACCAGTACCGCACGGGCATTCGTCGGTACACCCTATCTTCAATTTGTTGAAGAGGTGGTACCTCAGTCTGTTGTGGCCAGTGCGAAGTCTGAAGACAACGACCTGCTCTCTTCGGTTCAACTGGTAATAGGCATCGTTTTTGGTGTAACCAGTATGTTCGGTTTCCCATTTGGACATGTACCTGGCTTTGATAAGCAAACGTAACATCCAATGACTATCTTTCTCAGTTCCAGCAATGAGGTTTTCAGTATACCAGAGCAGCAACTTCATTTCACCTATGTCATAACAATAGTGTACGGCGTTTTGACGAGTGTCCGAACCTTCAGACCACCATAAAGATGGCTTGCATAAGTATCTGAGGCGGTGAACGGCTCAGTGCATGAGGCAGGCATCACGGCTCGTTCTAGAGATCTCTTCATAACCTGACGCTGAAAGGCAAAATAATATAAGCGAAAAGAAGAAAAATAACAAGAATACTAGTTGTAATCGTAGTCTTAGTTTTAATCTTAGTTTTAGTCTTAGTCTTAGTAATAGTTTTAATCTTAATCTTAGTCTTAGTACGAGTTTTAATCTTAGTCTTAGTCTTAGAGCTAGTTTTAATCTTAATCTTAGTCTTAGTCTTAGTACTAGTTTTAATCTTAGTCTTAGTCTTGGTGCTAGTTTTAATCTTAGTCTTAGTACTAGTTTTAATCTTAATCTTAGTCTTAGTCTTAGTACTAGTTTTAATCTTAATCTTAGTCTTAGTCTGAGTACTAGTTTTAATCTTAGTCTTAGTCTTGGTGCTAGTTTTAATCTTATTCTTAGTCTTAGTACTAGTTTTAATCTTAGTCTTAGTCTTGGTGCTAGTTTTAATCTTAGTCTTAGTCTTAGTCTTAGTACTAGTTTTAATCTTAGTCTTAGTCTTGGTGCTAGTTTTAATCTTAGTCTTAGTAATAGTCTCAGTACTAGTTTTAATCTTAGTCTTTGTCTTGGTGCTAGTTTTAATCTTAGTCTTAGTCTTAGTACTCGTTTTAATCTTAGTCTTAGTCTTAGTACTAGTTTTAATCTTAGTCTTAGTCTTAGATCTAGTTTTAATTATAGTCTTAGTCATAGTACTAGTTTCATCTTAGTTTTAGTCTAAGTACTAGTTTTAATCTTAGTCGTAGTATTAGTACTAGTTTTAATATTAGTCTTAGTGCTAGTTTTAATCTTAATCTTAGTCTTAGTCTTAGTACTAGTTTTAATCTTAGTCTTAGTCTTGGTGCTAGTTTTAATCTTAGTCTTAGTCTTAGTACTAGTGTTAATATTAATCTTAGTCTTAGTACTAGTTTTAATCTTAATCGTAGTCTTAGTCTGAGTACTAGTTTTAATCTTAGTCTTAGTCTTGGTGCTAGTTTTAATCTTAGTCTTAGTCTTAGTGTTAGTACTAGTTCTAATCTTAGTCTTAGTTTTGGTGCTAGTTTTAATCTTAGTTTTAATCTTAGTCTTAGTACTAGTTTTAATCTTAGTCTTAGTCTTAGTGCTAGTTTTAACATAAGTTCTGAAACATTTACGAAGAAATACAGTAACACTTCATCCTCTACCGACTTGTGTTTCATCTGAAAACCTTTAGGTATTGCAGCATAGCCCCACTGTCGTACATTTCAGAGTGAAACATCTTATACACGAAATATTCCACAAAATCAAATCAAAAATACA